>JAREIS010000027.1:3407500-3725650 GCA_030060385.1 Muscicapa striata striata | reverse complement strand
AAAAATATTGGAAAAGCAGAAGTTTTGCTTGGAGTTTTGAAAGGCTGTATAATATAATATAATAAAATAACATATTAATAAAATAATTATAGAATAATTGCTATAATATTAAATCATAATTATTATTGATTTTTATAATAATAGTTTTATAACAATATAGCAAAAATATGTAAATACTGTGTAAAAATGCATATGAAAAATATGTGAAAGGTCAGTCCCTGAACACTGTTTGGTTTGTTACGCTTGTAGTTAGGAAAGTGAAAACGAGTGTTTTGAGGCATCCAGAAAAACCACAAAATTAAAAAGTATATTAAAGAAAAATAGCCAAAATTACAAAAAGGCAGAGCTGATGTCATACTTTGCCCACTGTGTTGCAGGGAACCAACAAGCATGGCAGGGAGAGAAAGAGTGTGAAGGAATACTCCATGAGCAGAACATGGAGTGGAGCCAGCAGCCCTAGGTCTTTGCAGCTGTGGAGGTGTAGCCGTGTGTGTGGACCCATCGAGGCACGAAGATAAATGGTGCCCTGAGAAGGAACACCTAGCCAGAATGCAAAATGCTGCTCCTATACTTGGGGATTTCAAAGGGGTTGTGATTCAAGGTCTGTGCGAAGATTCCTGACTTCATTTCAGCAGTAAAATGACAGAAGATACTCACATGTCCACAAGGAAAGCATTGTCACTGAGAAAAACTGATTGCAGTGATTCAGGACAGGCAGCATCCCCACGAGCCCACAGCTGAACACCACACTGTTATCCATGTGTGCCATCCCCTCACCTTTGCTTAGCCTTCCCCACATGGCAGAGCTGGCTTGGGCACCACAGGCACTGCTGTGCTGACCTGTGACCCTGAACCCTGTTTTGTCTCAGAGTATCCTTGTGTCAAAATCTAGGTGTGCTGCACCCTGGACATAGCGGTAGCAGCCCACACAGAATTCTTTAATGACCATTGTAAAGAGAGCCAGCAATTAGATTGCTATAAACTTCTCCTTGCCTGCCTGCCTTCCCGTATGCCCTTACGTCACTTGCTAAGATGTAAATAACCAGGAAGCTGAACGACAATTACATGGAAATGGAACATGCCCATGTTGTGTCGTCCTCACTCCCACACAAGGCCATTAGCTAACAGGGAAGAATTGCCCAAATTTAGGATATATGGGTCAAAGAAACTGGTACAGCTCAAACCTCTTTTAATTCCTGCAGGTGAAGTGGGTCATCATTTTACAGGGATTGCTATTAATCCAATGGAATTTAGCTAGGAAGGAAGGGAGGACAACAAGCTTGGTGTCTCATTGGCTCAGCTTCAGGAATTAGTAAAACTGGGTTTTAGTTGGTTGCCACTGGGGTGTCATCAAGGTTTTCTTGATTAAAAGTACTCAGTTCTCTCCTGAGAGAAATAAACAGGATATCAATATCAGTAGAACCCTGATGAATAAAACTTCATTATAAACTGTGTCAAGAGCTTTGCCTGATTTAAGGAGGGGGGTTAGGGCTTTTTGGGCTTCTTTCTTGGTATGCAAACAACGTCCAGATTAATTTATGATCCTTTTAGCATCTCTTCACTGTGAGACCTCCTGATCTGCCCAAGGATACCCACACCACCGGTCAGTGTGCTGCAGCCTTTCCCTTACAGGATGGCATCTTGTTGATCCTTAGCCATGTCCAGGGATAGCTTTTTGTCCTGCTATACCAGGCTGAATACTTAATTCTACTTGGGGCCAAAAGCCACAAGACATGGACCATATACCCCAGGAGAATGGGAAGGCGTGGTTTCTTCCCAGGCAGGGAAGAAAAATGGATCCTGAGGCCTTCCACTGCTCCCTGATGAATAGGGCTGGGCGTACAGTTTTGACCCAGCCACTGTTGTCTCCATAGGCTTCAAACACAGGGACTTTGATGAATGATCCCCCATTCCTGCAGCCCAGTCCTGCTGCCGGACGTGCCAGGCATGGACTGGCAGCTGGACCACACAGGATTTCACACTGCTACCTCTTCCCCACACTCTTTCTTGTAAACCAGTGGGCTGTATGCTGCAGTTTCCAGGCTTTTCTATTGTATTACCATACACTAGCAGCCAAGAGGAACAGGAGTATTTCCTAAACTCAGGGCTGTTCATCTAGCAACATCATCAATTTTAAGATTAATGGGGAAGTGCCTGATACAGGTACCTAATGAAACCATAAATGGTGTTTTACAGGAGACACAATGTTCTTGCTTATGCTTTTAGGCAGAATTCTTTCTCTTCAGAGTAGGGAGGACTCTGGATTTTTTTGGCCTTTTTTTTGTTTTTTGGGTTTTTTTAGGCTTCCAGGCATTGTTCATGATTCAAAGAATTCTTTCTCGGCTCAGCTTCCGGTCCACAGATGTGGAAGGACCCACATCTAAGATTTGTTTACTTACCATAAATGCTCTGTGTTCCGAGGGGAGAAGTGGCTGTGGATGTCTGGCACACAGCTTCCTCCCCCCCAGAGCCAGGTGACAGGCCTGGACAGAGAGCTGCTGCTTGTCACCTGTCCTGCAGTGAAACGTTTTGTACCGAGTCCTGCTGGGCTCTCCTGAGCCAGCCGAGCGCTGTGTGAAGAACAGGACTTTGGCTGGCAGTTTTGCTATTACTCAGCACATTTGCTGAGTAAATAAAGCCACCACTTTTTCCCTTTGAATTTCTGCGCAGGGTTGCAAGTGGAGAGATCTCCACCACAGAGGGCTCTTCATCACTCTGTGCCTTTCCACTTGGAAAAGGTGAAACCTTGCCTATAAACCACGAGTGCAGTCACATATTACAGAGCACGCTGCCTCCTTTTAACATCTAACTCTTCCCCTTTCTGTGCAGTCATCAGACTTGTCGGCTTTTAATGAGGGCTTGTGGGACTGTGGCAAACATGTCTCCATCTGTCTGTTCCACTTCAAGGCTGTCACTGTTCATTTTAGGCTGCGTTTCTCACAGGCAGTGTCTCTCTCTCTGGTAGCTGTCCTTACAAGGTTTCTTCAAATCAGATGCAGTCGGCAACACCAAAGCCAATAGAAGCACTCACTGTCCAGCTCCCTGCATCAAAAAAGGTTCTTCCTTGTAATGAAAAACAACACAAATGAGAGGTGAGTATTACTGTTCACATAGCTCTAGGTTGGATTCACTGTTACGCACTGCTTCAGGAAAGCAGCTTTATCAAGGAAAGGACTTAGACATGTGCTTGCAGTTAATTAAAAGGCCTTCTTTGAACACAGGCTAGTTAGGCATGTGCTTACATGCTTTCGTTTGTGACATATAAAGAAGGACTATAGCAGTAATTGGCACTGAGATAGGAAATGAGGGACACCTTGGTCTATAAAGAGATTTCTTCTTCTACCTGGTTACTGTGTCTGTGAAGTCTGGGCTCTTTGGAAGTCGGTGGCAGAACTCCAGGCAAGTTGAGGGGATCAGAATATCATCTGCTATGCTTCTTCTGAACCTTGCAAAGCAGATTAAAACGCTTTTTTTTCCCCTTCCAAAACATTTTCTCCCTAATGAAGAAACAGCTGATTTTAAAAATATGCCTCTCTTATGTCCAGTTTTGATCTTTCCTTTATATTGCATTTTTACTTTCAAGCTGTTCACTTGATTCAATGGCATTCAGTATCCTGTAACTGCTCCAGAACTTTGGGCACAATTAACTGTGTGGCCAATCTGTAATTGTTTCTAATGAACAGGCGTGCCCTTTTTGGTGGACTAAAGAGCATTTCCTGGCTGCTTTGATTACCAATCTGTCTGTTTATGATACAAATAGTATTTTCCTAAAATCCACAAGTAGTTAGGCCAAATAGTTGCTCTAATCAGCTGTGAAATTAATACTGATAGGTATTAGGTACAGCTGATGCCTTAGTCAGCCTATGCTTAAGTGGATCCAACTAGAAAAATCACCAACATATTAATCATTAAAGGAAAAAAGGCAGGAGAAGTTGTGGTGTTACTCACTTTTGCCCACAGCGTGGCTCTCTGGTGGAAAGAATAACCATGATCCAGCAGGGATGGGAAAATTCTGTAAATACGGAATTCTGGGATTAAAGAATGTCTTTGCATCTGATTGGTTCATAGCACTTTTAATTATTACAGAAACATATTTTTGTCCTTCGCATGGCATTTTAAATAAATCATAGTGTTAAGCTCTGCCTTTTATTATCTTTAGAAAGAACATGAGAACAAGCCAATTCTCTTGGAGACATGGTAATGAGTATCAACGAATCAATAGGTAATTGCTGAGGACAGACACTGAGAGAGATATGTGCTAATCACCGTGGTGCCTGATACACCTATTTGTAGTATCAGGTCCTTTCAGAGAGCTCACAGTACTCTCTGGTGCCCGAGCTGGTTAACTGGGGGCAGGGATTTCCTCTGTCGCAGTAGGATGCTGGATTTCATTGGTGAAAGATCTCTAGATGGTCTCTTGTTGGAAAAAGATCACACAGGTCCTTTGAGGTAAGTCCCTACAGGAACAGTTAATACTGTTGGAACTCATAAACGTGCATGTACTGGCATTGGAAAAGGCAGTTCAAAACTAGTTCAGCAAGTGCAGCTCTGAGTCGTGGGAGGCTGCAGAGCATGCAGTGCTCCGTGTAGTGCTGCAAGGAAGCAATGCCCTTTGGTGGCACATTTTGTCCTGAGGAATGGAGCTATGCTGGTTTTATCTCCGTGTCTCCTGGGAGCTCAGGACATCAAGGGCACCCTGTGCAAAGACCTCAGTCCCAGCGACTGAGCTAGGCTCTGTAAGAACATGGTACCAGGAGAGGAAGATCCCCAGGCAGATTGGAAAGGAAGCCACCCCCCTGGCTGTGCATATGCAGTTTGCAGGTTGCTTCCTGGAGCAGCCATGAGCACAGGATACAGCACATCCTCTCGTTTCTGCCTGCCTGCAGCATGGCAGAGAGCCTGGTGGCACAGGGTGTGCAGGGCATGCTCGGGCTCGGGCCCTGTGCAGCACACCTTGGCAGGCTCCTGCTCTGACCCGGCGCCAGCAGGTCTGGAGGGCAGCCTCAGGCTCACCTTCCCTGGCAGCCCAGCTGCTCCTGGTGTGTCCAGCCAGCTCACCTGCCCACACACTGCTCCTGCTGCCACAACACACACCAGGCAAGAGATGCAGCCTTCTGTCCTGGCACAAAGGATGTAAAGTCATTCAGGTGGCTGAACAACAGCATAGTCATCATTTTACCATTTAGGTATTGGATATTTACTGTGTCATCTTGAGGTGGATGAATTTGCCTTTATTACACAATAAATACTGATGTTTTGACTTGGAATGTGCTGCAATCCCAGAGTTTGCAATCTGCAGTCTCAGATCTGAGACCTGCTGGACACTGCTGCTTTTCCCAGACACCACATGTGCCCTTCACATAAGGATGGAGACATGAAGGCCTCTTTTAAAGGATCAATTATATTTGATGTTTGTCAAATCATATCCCAAGGCAGTAAACATAGACATGTTAAGTTTATGTTCTGTGACTGCATCTATTAATTTTCTGAACTGCCTTCTACAGAGGCCATTTTGTTCTCAAGTTAAGCTGGTCCAACTAAAAGCTGATGCCAAAAGGGGCCACTGCAAGTCCCTTTCAGAAATTATATTCTTGCTCCCAACCAGGCATCAGATCTAGCAATTAGGGCATGTGATGCCATGGGGGACATCAGCTTTGCCTGCCAGTGCAACCAAAAACCAAATTATTTCTCATCTTCATTGCTTTTCAGCCAGTTCAGCAAGTTAATCCTATTTACCTAGGGCAGAAGGATTGCTAGAGCTGACACACAGGACCATGTGATTGGTGCAGGGAAAAGTGTGTGACCATATACTGGCACCCACTGATGCTGGTAATGAAACCACAGCCTCAACTGGACTATAAGGGAGGAATTCATGTTTGGGAATTGGTAGCTGATACACAAACATCTTGTGATCACCAGTCTCCCTTTAGAGTCAGCAGAGATCTAATCAGCTTTGTCAGTGGAGTCTGCAACATGGTTTATCTCCTCTTACAGTGCTATGTACTTGATTAGATGAATTCCATCCTTAGAGTTCGTTTCTGTCCTGGATTATTAAGAAAGCCTGGTGTGAATTGCTTGGAGATTAGGTCAGTGGTTAATGAAGTGACTCCTGCCCCCACCGTTGGTTTTGCTCACTATAAAACAAGGATTTTCCTTTTTCTTACATTAAAGAGCATGAGCTAAGTGAGTTCTTTAATGACACAAACTGAGTAAGGGCAGCAGGAAGAGTAGAATCCATTGGCCTGTCCTGCCAATACCAATGGTTATACCAATATGCTAGAAATGTGATGTTCAAGGCTGTGCCTCCAAATTAAAATTCACAGGCACAATGGAGGTGTTTTGATTTAATCAGTCCTGGGCAGTTGGCAGTTCCCTCAGAAGCAAACATAAGGGGTGGCTGCTTTTGGAAAGCAGGTCATTTATGTAGGTGATTAAACATGGAGGAGCCTCACTTGGGCCATGAGTTTTCAAAACACCTTCACCCAGATCTTAGGAGCTAATTCTATACAGTTCATTATCAATGGCAATTTGCATAGCAAAGTAGTGACTGTGAACATTGCTTCTTGCAAGTTCTGTTTGTGTTAACCTGCTTTATATCTAGCCAGATATTTCTGCCTTAATGTTTGGGGAAACAAGGGTTCAGATTGGCATGGGTGGATTAAATGATGTTCTACAGTAGCTGCAGAGCCAATGGAGGGAACCTATTTCCATCACTGCTAAGATGACAAAGCAGTTATTAAATCCAGCAGTTACAGTGGCTGTCCCAGGAAGGACTTGTCAGTCAAGTTTTTAAGTAATCTGTTTGTGAAATACATGTTCTATCTCCCTTATTGACTAACAATGTATATTATCTGGTTAGTTAACTGTGGGGACAAAGGTCTTTTTTCCTGTCATTTGTCGAGCTCTTGTGTAAAAAGCTGCAGTTAAACTGTGTATAACCCTAGGATCCTGAACAGTGCCAACTAAAGTTCTAGGAATATGCTTATTCAGTTTTTTATTAGCCACATAAAATAGACAAACTTTGTGCCTGAGCCAATTAAATAAACCAGGACTTATCTCTTTCTTGGAAATTCTGCTACAGAAGGATATTGTCCTTGTAAAAAGGGAAATAGATAAATAAGCAAAATATGTATTTGAGAAGTAGTAACACAGCATGCCAGTGTTGTTAAACCTCCAGTGTATGCATTTTATAGCACTGTAGTGATATAAGATCACCATAGACATTATCAAAACACAGATAGATACTAACTGTTAAAAATCAATGAATTAGGAGATATTTTTCAAATTGGCCTTTAAAGCTTCTGTGTTGCTGATAATTACACCCAGCACCCTTGTCTCTAATCCTAAGTAGGAAAAATGTTTAATGGAGAAAGATTCATGGAGACTTGGTTACAGCCTATAAGCACTTAGAAAGTCAGCCAATAGTGTTTGTGTGCTCACATATCCCCAAGGAGTTGTAGCACAGTCCTCCACGGGAGACAGCCATTCCAGTGGATTGCCCTCTAGGACGCTGGGTGGGTGAACAGGGATTTGGGTGTGCACGTGTGGCAGCTCCTGAGATGTTCTGTATGGGGACATGCAGGCACTGTGTAGGCTGGGAAATGTTACAGGAGGGAGAGGAGGAGCTGCTTGATCTCTGTCATTATAATTTGCCATCGTCACACATGATGGATTCCTGGCATTGGCTCTGGCCTGATCCAGCAAGAGCCCAGCACCTCCAGCAGGGCGTGTAGCATGAGTGAGCCTTCCCTCTGCTGAGGTGATTCATCCTAAACCCACATACCACAGCGTCCTCCTGACCTTCTCAGCCCTCCTGGCCTCCTTATTCTCCTTCTGACCTGCTCTAACTGTGTCACACAGCCTGCCTGTGCCAGTTGGGATGGTGACACAAATCCCAGCCTATGGATGTGCATCTCTGGCAGCCAAATCCCCGTGCCTGGCCTGCCCAGGGGTTACAGGAGCCCAGTGCTGTACCCTCTGGCTGACAGCCCCAGTGTAACCCCAGACTTGGAGGCAGCCCAGTTTCTTGTTTCTGTCTTATCTGCTGCACCCAGAGGCTGCACCTCTGGGCCAGCAGGATAACTCCTGTGCCTGGGGACCCTCCCACCTGCAGCACTGCCACCAGCTCCCTTCCTCACCCTGCACTGCTGTTTATCTGGGACAGCTGGAGCCTTTCAGAGGGAATGGTCACCTCCAGCTCCTCCTTTCAAAACTGCCTGCACAGCCTTTGGGTGTTCCTGAGTGCCATGATCTGCAAGGTCTCCACACAGCCTTTTTGAAGACACCAAGGTGCAAACCAGCTAATGATTAAACCTGCTTTCTCAGTTTTACTGCTGGAGAAATGCTTCTGGGGCAAACACCAAGGAGAGTACAATGCTCCTTTCACATCAAAAGAATATGCAGACACCCAAGGTAAATACTTGCCTGCATTGAGCACACTTATTTCTCTGCTGCTCTCTATTTACCCTGATGGTTTCAGTGAACAGAGTTCCTCAGCCCTCTAAAGAGTTCTCAGCACAGTGGTCAAACAAACAATGTAATTTTCTGGGTTTTTTTTGTTCCAGTAAAAAAAAGCAACAGCAGTGTGACTGAAAAATACAAAGGAAATGGAGCAGACAGTCAAGAAGGAACAAAGACACCAAGAGGGAAAAGAAAATCAAAAGCAATTAATTGGCAGAGTTAGAATTAGTTATTTCTGTTAATTCCAAAGTTCTTGCTTCCTTCTGCCAGGCTCATTTGATTGCTGGGCAACAGGGGCAGTTTCTATGGGCTTCCTTTAGTTAAAATGATTTGTTTATAAGATGTTTTATTTGTAATAAACATAGGGCATCACTTTGTAAAAACATTTTCTTCAGGAAGTAATAAAACACTTGCTCAGTTTAAAGTGTGTCCTCAAGTGTTTCTGCTGGATGGGTGTCATATCCATGTGGCTTTACTCCACTGAATCATCCCGAGAGAGAGTAGAAATGAGGGATTGTGGGGAAAGAGATTTGGAAACAAATAAACACTCTAAATCAAAAGGACAGGACTTTGTGTGCAGCCCAGGCCACAATAGCATCAATGGCTCCCACAGGGCCAGAATTCCTCTTCCATTTACCATCCAAGGACAAAACCTAATAATCTTGCCCTCCCTTTTCCTACTGCAGCAGTTTTCCTTGGCAGTTTGCAAACCTCAGTTCACCAGTGTCTGACACATGGCAGATGTCTCCCAGAGCTGTGGAGCCCCCACACTGTCATTCTTCTGATGTCACTCATGCCTCAATCTTAAAGGACTTACCAGCAGGGGATGGGGAAAATGCATTTGTCAACAGCTTTTACTACAATAGTTCTTAGTAGGATTTATATTTTGTGAAAAAGAACAGGTTTTCTTAGGAGTTCCCCATCCTTTGCAGATGCTCTAAGGGAGATGAAAGAAAATTTACAGAAAATCTTGAGGGCATGTTCTGAAATTATAGCTCAAAGGCTGGTCATTAGAAGCTGTGGCTTTGACATAACTTTAAACCCTGACCCAGAGATTCACACATCAGGGACTCCTGCCCAAATTGTGTGCTGTCTTCTTGAAATCTATCCAGCAGTGAGGGAAAGGTTTCAGGCTGTGAGGAAGCCATCTCATTCCTCAGTATCTCAGCCCTGCAGAATGGCTATCTCCTGGTGCCAGTGTCTTCTGGCAAGAGCAGCCCCAATCACTCAGGTCCACACACTGGAAATGTTTCAGAAGTAGATAAATAAAATATTAATGGGCATCAATATAAGAAAAAATCCAGAAATAATACACTGCAAAGAGATGACCCCAATAAACAGCTAAAGGGATCAATGGACTTTTTATTATGATGTTAAGCCCAAATTTTTATAAAAAGTTTCTCCATAACTCACAGAGGAAGATGTAATCGTGAAATGGGTACTAAATTAGAATTCCCAGTTACAACACATGCCTTGAAAAGGCAATTACATGGAAACCCTTTGCTTCCAATGATGCTGAATTAGGGTTAATGTTTCTACCATCACAGGGAAATTACAGTGGAACCCCAGGTACCTGTAAATAAACTACTGTTGTGTGAACAACCACTCTCCCTCCCATACCAAGGGACAATTAGCTTAGACAAAATTATAAAAATGGAAAGCATATCAAATATAGTCTTTTGATACCTCCTCAGCAATCTAGGTTAAATTACCTAAAATTATCCTTCCTCTTTCTTGAAGGAGTAACTACTTCATAAAACACATAAACAAGAGCAACTCTACTCTGAGTAACCTAGATGAGGAGTTAGAGCACTGAGTGCACATGCAGACAGGTTCACCCTGTTAATTCAGAGTGAAATTCCTCTCATCAGTTACTGGGCCTAATTTAAGTAATAAAATTAGGAGTTTAGATGTTGCCACAGAGACATTTTCAGTTTATCTTGTGGCCTGTGTTGGTGTGTTGAGAGGAGCTCCACAGCTGAGCAAAGACAACATATCAACATGGGGTTGCTTCTTCTAGCTACATGCTTAAAACAGACCAAAAACTCACTGCCAGGTAATGCAAGTCCTAAATAGGAATTTCCTCAGAATAACTCCAGGCTGAGAAATGTCTAGTACATGCATTTATTTAATTCTTTATTATATTATGTATTTACATTACATATATGTATCTATCAGACATTATATTTTTATATTTTAATATTTGCATGTATATGTCCTGTATTTACACACAAAATTTAGTATTATGTATTATATGTTATGTTCATGCTTATTTCATGCATTTATTATTACTTATTGCTTGTCAAGGACAGGAAGGGACCTCACTGCTAATTGTGGGTCTTAATGCAGGTGAGGACATGTCCCATTCCACAGCACTGCTGGGGCTGGCACAGCACAGAGGATTTACAGCATGGTAAGGAGTCCTCCTGGCTATAAAGAAGTGAGCAGCTCCTATTCTTCCAGGCTGAGTCACCAGGGAGAATGAGCCTGTAAATGGGGGAAGACGATCATTGTTCTCTGTTTGGTTACTAACAAGGAGAGTGGGAGACAATTCTGTGTTTGCATATAGTGAAAGCTGTCCTCACCACTGCAAAGATTTGATTTTATTCAGTGCTTTCCTTGTCGATGCTTCTGATTTTCTGTAAGAGAACAATTGTGATTCTACTGTAAGGTCACTAAAAAATATTAGTTCACAGACCGATACTGTGGGATACTGGATTAGGGCTGAAGTTGGCAGCATATTTGGTAGTACATGTTTTTATAATAATAACAGTAATAAATCCATGCAAAACATGCACAGTTTTTCTTCAACTTTGTACCAATTGTTTACATACAGTGTATCTTATGCACTACTAACTAGGAAGAGTTAAATAGCATTATTCAGCATGTATAGATCTCAAAGTACATCACTTCAGCATAGTAATTTCTTATATCCCACTTTCTAAAGGTGAGGGGTTTGAGGGGGGGGGGGGAAGGTGACTATTTTTTGGTTGAGTGGGTTTTTTGTTTTGGTTTTGGATTGGTTTCAGATTGGTTTTGGTTGGTTGGTTTTGAGGGTTTTGATTGGGATGTTTTGGGGTTTTTTTGAGAAAGTTGTGAGTTTTCCCAAGCTGAAGATGTGGAGAAACAGCTTGGTAAGGGATACAGGGGCAGGACCTGCCTTTAGTATCAATTTCCATTTCTGACAGCGAGTCTTGCATGCAACTGAGGCAATGCAAATATGGCAGGCCACGTGCAAATGCAGCAAATCACGGCAATAACGCTGAGCTTAGAACTGACCTAGGCAGCAAGTGCTACTTCACTTCCAGGAAACTGGCTTTGAAGGTGGAATATAAACTGGGGAAAAAAAAAAAAAAAAGAATTTTTAAAAAGGAAGTGACCGATAGGGCATCAGCAGCATCATCAGCAGGAGCAGTGATTCTCCCGAGCAGTTTCCTGCCTCCTCTCGTTAACCCACCCACCCCTCCCACGCCCTCCCTGCCGCTGGGCTCTGCCGGCTCTCCCCGGGATGCTGCGGGAGTGGCTGCGGGGTTCGGGCGCCTGTGTCCTGCAGGAATGCCGAAGTTCAGCCCTCCAGAGGAGATCTGCTTGCACGGCTACTGTCGCCATTCGGGGAGGATCCAGTCCCTGGACATGCTGCTCTACCACATGGGGACCTTCCTGTTGTCAACAACGAGGACATCATCCAGGGCTGGCTGCTCTTCACACCGCAGGAGTCCCAGGGTGGGTACCAGAGCAAATAACAGCGTTGGGAGGGTGCAAGGTGGCACACAAGCATCCCATTCTTTCACCTCTGGAGAAGGTGACAGGTATCCCTCCATCCTGCTCTTCTCCAAACTGTAGAACAGATTAGGATATTTGGGTGCAGCTCTGAGCAGCCTCAGTGTGGCCTGGGCATTGGGAGAGGGTGGACAGTTTTCTCCCACTGACCAGCAGTTTCTGTCTTCTCTCCCTCTCCCCAGAGTGCCAGCACCTCACCACATCAACACATCGTCACTCAGCCTGTGAGTTTGAAAATAGAGGGTTAGGAGAAAATGCTTTTTATAAGGATGAAACACTTTATTCATGGTCAAAAAGAAACTTTATGCTTTTGGTCTCCTTCCTCCAAGGCAATTTTTTTGTGTCCTTGCTCACCAGCTTTATTGCAGTTAGGAGGGGGTTAGGCAACCCAAAGAATGAAACAACAGCCCCTGTTTCAAACTGCAGCAGCCACTTCAGTGACCCTGAACTGCCACCCAGGCACACATGTGAATGTGAAAAGCAAGGTTGCAGGGACAGAGGACTCACCCTGTGAAAGCTGGGAGGAAATCAAAAGTAGCAAAAAACTTCCCAAATTGTTCATCTTCCACCTGTAGCCCCTGCAAAGTGGCCAGGCAGAGCTAGACTCTAGCAAGGTTCAGTTTGGAGTGCTCTGGTGCACCCTGGCATGAAAGTGATCAAATAAACTATGGTGTGTGTTGATGGAAAATGGATACCAAAGGAAGAAGCGGATTGTGGGGGACAAGGAAGTCTCTTCTCACCTCTCCTTTCTATTCCCAGGAGCTCCTCATGAAGAGAAATGCCTGCCCTGGGTTAACACCTGACACCTCCCCATGCACCCATCCCTTCCCTCACTCTGATCCATTCTGTGGGCTTCATTGGCTAAGAGGAGTCCCAGTATCAGTCAACACAGACCGCAAAGAGATGAACTCTGTACAGTGATTAGAAGAAGATTATAAATCTTACTTCAGGGGAAATTAGAGAGTTGTATCTTTCAGGAGTTTATAATTTACTCTGGCAAACCACAAAACACTAAATATAGGCAATGAATCTTAAACGAACAAAGCAGGAGGTATGAGAGCACAGGGATCGATAAACCGTAGGCTCTGGACCACAGGGATAAGCCTTAAACTCCTTAAACAGGGGTAAGCCATAAACTCCTGGCAATCTATGGCAAACACTGAAGGCTAAACTATCAGCCCTAAGCAATAACCACTAAAGCTGGGTGAAAACCTGGAAGTGCTGCTACTAGTGTTTTACAACTTTTTTTGGAGGTGGAGAACACGACAGAGAACAGTGGGTTCTGGCTGTCAGGGAGTGTTTTTGAGAAGTTTTATATACTATTACACCTATACTTTACTAACACCCCATGAAGGGAGGGTGAGTACTGGATCTCTGGCACAGCATCAGCTCCACTGCTGGCATCGTGGTCCTCCCACATATTTTCCACACCCCTTTGTTGGAATGGGTGATGAGCAACAGCCAAAGGTCTGCCACAGCTGGAGAAATGCAGATTTACCACAGTGGAGAAGATCCTTCTGGAGTGCAGGGGCCACACTTGCCACAGGGACCCAAGGAGACAGAGACTCAGAAGTGGAATCTCCCACTTTTATGAAGAAGCTTGATGGTTCTCTATATTTGTCTGATTTTCAATAAATTTTTTATTTGCCCAGCTGGCCAGCACTTTCACACTGTTTAAGTGCTGTTCAGCTGGCTGCAGAGGGGACAGGGCCTGACTGCTGAAAGTCAGGAGACTGGTCTGTATTTTTCAAAGATGATGCAACTTCTCCTCCAGGCCATTCTTGATGTTCTCATGCATATAAAACTTCTGCAATTTCAGAGGTGCTGACAACTAATCATATTATTAGAATTCCTGACATCTGTATTAAACATTAGTTAATTTCTCTCACAACATTCCACAGTGTACACCATTACTATCATCCTGTAAGGCCTAAGCTGTACCATATGCATATGTACATACTTCCCTTCCCTAAGACATCAGTATATCCATCAGCATGATGATAGAACACAATAATTTGGAAGCACTCCATAAGCAGTCACCATTCTCATAAATGTTGTATTTGTGAATATTCTATTTCCTGAATATGTTTGAAAGTTGCATCTTGTGATTCCAATACCACACACATTTTACTGGAAAAAAACAATTACACCCTTGTAGGAAAATGTGGATTTGGGGATTCCAAAGCAAAAATCCTGAGAGAGAATTAAGACTATCTCTAGGATGCCTTTCACTATGTTTCACATGCACTGGTATGAAGTTATTATTTCAAAAACCTCAAGAAATACTGCATTTATCATATTAGAGTGATAATACTTCAAGAAGAAGACACTGTAAGTAACGCAGTTAAACAGCTTAATGCTACAGTTGTAACCTAAGCTGTTCTCATTTATTACTGCCATTGTGATTGATACAGTTTGCACTCTGTAGCATTTCGGATTCATAACAGTGTAGTTGTAAGCCAGGACTTTGATTCAGCTGTTTTTCTAATGCTTGCATAAAAGATGCAAAATGGCAAATCAGAGATAATTATAATTAATTGCACCAGTAAGTACTAAAGCATCCGTAGCTAAAGAAAGTCAGCATCTTGCAGCAACGTGCTTAGAACAAAACAGGTAAAAATAAATGTAAAGATACTAGATTTTGGATGAATGCATAATAGAGGAAATTCTTATAAATGACAAGGCAACAGTGCCATCTTGAGGTTACTAGACAATTAAAGAGGAAAGCCACAGACCGTGCCCTCTCAAGGCATTTTACTTTTAAATGCAGAAATATGTGTTCCAAGAGAAAAAAAATACTCTCAAGCCACTTTCTTACCTTAGTCGTGTTACAAGCAAAGCATTTGTAAACACCAGCCCTTTCACAAGATGATTAGAGGGATGGAGCATCTTCCCTATGAGGAAAGGTTAAGAGAGTTGGGATTGTTCAGCCTAGAGAAGGGAAGGCTTTGGGGTGACCTAACTGTGGCCTTTCAGAACTTGGACGGAGCGTACAGGAAAGATGACAGTCTGTTTACAACAGCATGCTGTGACAAGACAAGGGGGAATGGCTTTTAATGGAAAGAGAGTAGGTTCAGATTAGATCCTAGGAAGAAGTTCCTTGCTGTGAGGGTTGTGAGGCACTGGATACAGGTTGCCCAGAGAAGTTATGGGTGTTTCCTGGATAGTCCCTGGCAGTGTTCAAGGCCAGGTTGGATGGAGCTCTGAGCAGTCTGGTCTAGTGAAGCGTCCCTGTCCATGGAGTGGGGTTGGAACCAGATGATCCATAAGGTCCCTTCCAACCCAAACCATCCTGTGACTCTATATGAATATGACTCTATGATTCTTTCATGAATCAGTATTAATTTATTTTCTTGGCTGCTTGTCTTCCTCCTTTCCCTGATACCTGCATTTTACAGGCAAAACATTCTTGAATCCTTTGTATTTTTTCTGACTGTACTAATACCACTGTGCATCTTACCCTTTAATGATTTATGGGTTAAGCCATGAAGACCCACATGAAGGCCAGAACTGCATTGCAGTGCAGTGCAGTGATTGAGGCACAGGACAGAAAAAACCTGAGTGGGCAAACATGGTGACAGAACAGGGATTTCCCCTCCACATATGTGTGAGAAGATTCAGAAATATGAAGGAGTGCAGAGGAAAGCTGCACTGATCCACATGGCATATTCCCACCACACCTAGTGCTGGAGAATGACCACCAAAAAAAATGTTGGTAGTTTTAGATTAGCAAATGAAATAGTCATGTCTAATTCTTTTAAGCAAAGGTTGTGGTGAAAACAGTAACCACTCTGCAAGCAAATGTTAAGTTCTGCAGGGTTAAAAATCTGCTAGAGAACATCTGTTGTTGGGTTACACAACAGAACTTTACCTGCAAATCATAGAATCATTTGGGTTGGAAGAGTCTGTTAGGATGATCTAATATGTCAAATTAAGTTGATGTCAAAGAAGATTCTTTCTTATGAAGTAAAAACCATCTAGAATATATCCTCAGCATTCATAGCCCAATAAGGAAACAGATATTTTGAAAGCAAGCTGTTTTCTAAGAATGTATGTTTTATGGTATTTCAATCCAGAGGAAAGAAATCTTTCTATAAAACATATGACAGACACTACAGTTTCAAAGGATATCATAAAATTAATGAGTCTGAGTGCATGAAACTTACACCACTCTAAGTAAGCAACTCCTAGACCAGCAGAGAATCATTAAGGGTAAGATGGAGATACCTCCTTAGCTTCAAGAAATTATGGACTCACTATTTAAAGGACACTGCCCCAAAGCACAGATGATGATATGAGGGATGGTGTCCCATCCTGGCCAGCAGTCCCAGGGGCTCAGTTTATGGCAAGGCAAAGAAGGTGTTATTTCAAATGCCACGCAGGCCTTGTGGGAGGATGGACAAGGCATTCAGCTGCGCAGCCAGAAAGGAATATAAACTCAGAAATTATGTTATATTGACCCATCCCACTCATTAGTCAAAACAGAACATTAAAAGTAACCTGCTTGGATAAGGCACTTACTTAGTAGGAAGAGATGCATAAAATCTTTGTGCTCTTTTGATAAAAAATATCTACAAGTGCAGAAAAGAAGGCATTGTTTTCCCACATATACAGAATATAAAACACTTCCTTTATCAATAAGGATATATGTGCATTACATACAGCATAACTTTAACCTACAGACTGTGAATCTCTGTACATTTTTCACCTGAAAAGTTTTTCACATCAGATTTTGAACAAATCATTTATATATATTCATTCTTTATATTTTCAGAAGAGTAAGTATGGTAAACAGGAGGACCAAAATATTTTTCTTTAAAAATACAATTAATTCAGTTTGTTTTATTTTGTATCAAAAGTACCTATTTTCATAATATAGCATATTATGCATTTATCATAAACTACCTGTCTAAACTAAGAGTTTGTACAACTGTTAAAATAATTTTTCAGTAGGTTCTAGCTTAAGAGAGGGAGGCACAAGTATCTGCCTATACATTTAATCTTCTTTTCAAAAATAAATATATGTTACAGTTTCAACGCATGCCCAGGATTTGTCTGCTCTTTAGTTGATAGCTTTTTTCCAGTTCAGCCAGTGCTTGAGCCCGTAGATTTGCAGCATATAGACGGCTTTTGAGATCAGAGTTTTTCCCTTTGGAAAGGAAATAGTTTTCCATATTATGAGGAGGCACAGCTTTCTCTTCACTTCCATCAAGGAATGAGCTCTTCTTGGTTGAAGAAAAGGGAAGCGCGAGTGCATTATCTTAAGAAATCAAAAAGTACTGCATTAGTGCATCTTCCAGCATTTATTGCTTTCAACCCCGGTGCCCATTTTGTCATCTACCTATGGCTTTAAGTGATCTAATTAAATGCACCTCAGTTAATAGCAACAATTCTTTCCTACTTTTTGAGAAAAAAATTGAAAACAAGCATTTTAAATGATGGTGGTAAAAGGATATATGCCAGAGTAGTTTTTAGGGTGCACCTCCCAATACCTAAGGAAATATTAGTTGATTAAGAAGACATGATGTTTCTGCTGAAGTACAGGAATTAAATAAACAGTAACATAAGCCAGTTCCAAAAGAAAATGCAGAATAAGTTTTTAGCTTTTCAGCATTTTCATTTTTTTTTCAGCTACTTCTGAAAAAAAAAAAAAAAAACAAACAAACCTTTTTGCTTCACAGCAGGGGCAGACAACCTGTCCAGGGGTCTTTGTACTTTACCCGTATTGTTCCAAATCTATCCTTGCATTAAGTCACTGGGGTACAAATTAGGCTCTGACTTTATGAGTAATGAGTTTAGGTAAATTAAAAATTAACAAGCTACTTTCACTGCAGCCTCCAGAACAGGAATTTTCATAGTGTATCCTATAGCATGCCACTATCAAAATGCAGTTAATGACTCAAGAGTAGAAAAACTGCCATCAACAGCTGAGCTGCCTCATGTAAGAGCCAACTTCACAAGGTCAAACTTAAGGTGTGATTTTTTATTTAATCAAAGGTCTAACTATTCTAACCTTAATACTGAACCCCTAATTGTCAATTTATGAGGCTCCAGCAAGAATGCAATAAATGCATAAGAGTAAGAAGGAATTTAAAAAGCCAGCAAATATTTCAGCATTTTTTAGCTTCATAAGTGTAAGTCAGATCTGTTTTAACATTAAATGGTTCACTAAGAATCAGAAAATCCCTGCAAAAATAGGGCAGTGTCTAGGACACTGTCTTAAAAACCAGGATTTTTGGTACTCCATTTTACTGTCAAGTGAACCACCCAGTGGACTTCTAGAAGTTAGGGATCTAAGAGATGTGTGAGACGCAATCCAGTTGTGAAAAATACAGCAATATTTGAGCAACTGAAAATGCAGGCAAGCCATCTTGGTACCACTATTGGAGAAACACTTGGTCCATTTGCATGAGAATAGGCATAATTTTAGAAACAGTGTTACAAGAGCACCACAGAATGAAATGCAAGAGCAGGAAAGCACATGCTCTACAGCTATTGCAAGATTTGGTCTGTTTTGTAATAACTGTGTTCACTTTGCTGCATGATCAAACGTGAGGTATTAACCACCCAAACTCATTTTGCCTATCCTCAAAAACTAATATGCCTGGTAAGGTCAAAATATCATATAAAGGGGTGGGAAATGCAGAAGAGAACAGACGTAAGAGCTGAAGCTCATTTGCCTTCAGTCATCCAGTTTTAGATGCGACATCAGAAAGCCAAAAGCAAGTTTATTCTCAAATTCTTTAATGTGTCAATGTCAGACAAGATGTTGAGAGACGGGTAGAGTTCTCAAAGTTGACAGAAATCTTAGAAACAGCTCAAGGAGCCCTCACTGTCTAGGGGCATTTAAACTTGTGTCCTTTCCTGATCTGATAGGCATTTCTTGAAAAAAAAAAAAAGCTACTTCAGTTTTATTTGCTTTGGAGGCAGTGCCATGCTTATCTTGCTTTATCCGACCCAAAATTAAATGTAGAGAGTTTTATTGCATGTTAAAGAGTGTTCACACGTCTTTCCTCTAGAGTACTACCTCTGACCCAGCCCTTCACTATTCCTACCACCATTTAAAAAGGCATTTAGATACTTGAATATTATTTTTTATTATTAAAAGATAGGAGCAATTAACCCACTATACCCTTATGATAGCAAAAAGATATCAACCAAGGGCAAAGTGAGTATAAAATACTACTGTAAAACAGATTGGACTAGAGGCAGTCAGGAAGTATTTTAGAACATTTTCAAATATGAATTTTTCTTTCTTTCTATAATAGCAGTGTATATTCTTCATAGTTTATGTAATGCACCCACCAGTCACAGATGGGTCCCTTGCAACAAATAATACTTCCCATGCTGAAGCTTTTGGAAGTTTAATGAAAGCTGAATTTATTAGACATGTGCAACTTTATTAAAATTAACTAAATCATAGGTCTGTAAAAAGACATCCATACATAAAATAAGTGCAGTTCTGAGACAGGTTTGGGTTACAAGGAGGCACTTCCCTTAGCT
This sequence comes from Muscicapa striata striata, assembly GCA_030060385.1. Lineage (NCBI taxonomy): Eukaryota > Metazoa > Chordata > Aves > Passeriformes > Muscicapidae > Muscicapa > Muscicapa striata. The sequence goes on along the minus strand of JAREIS010000027.1, from coordinate 3,705,907 downwards.
CACCACAAGAGCCTAATTTCCCAGACAGCACAAGACTGCAGTGCAAACAGTGCTAACTCAGACTTAAAGTTGAGCATCACTCATTAAGTCCTTTTGCAAAGCAGAAAATCAAAAGTCTCTTCTCAACTGTGCAGCCATAACTGGGCTTTGCTTTGCCCCGAGGGGACTGTGCCAAGCATGCTGAGCACCAGGGGCTTTCTTGCCGCCACAGCAGCCTACATTGACCTGTGCAAGCGCCTTCTTGACTATTTGCATACCTGGACCTTCTGCGCATACCTCCTGCGGCATCGGGCGGGGATTGCATCTCTTCAGCAGGCTTTCAGCTCTAGGTTGGGAAGAGAAGTTTAAGCGTTTTGTTGTAAGACTGTAGAGTTTCTAATATAGACTATTATAGGTTAGTAAGATACCTAGCAAGTTTGTCCTCTGCCAGTCTCTCCCGAACACAGAGCTCCCGTTCTCTCTCTGGAAGTAGAAATACGGTAGTATGCAGTGTGAACATGTAAATGTTAGAGTGACTGTGCATGGTGGGCTTCTCTTACAGGGAAAGAAGGCAGTAACAGCCAGGCAGATGCACCCAACCCTTCTGATTCTATGCCTCTAAACAAAAGGTAACTGCTGTGTAGAGACACCTTTATGAATGCAGTAATAAAGCACTTGCAACTACTCTGAAATGCCCGGCACGCTTCTGTCACAAACTCTGATGTGTCTGCAACAACAAAGAGATAGCAACTTTCTATTCTGCACATTAACTCATGGCACACAACACCAGATTTAAGTATTTATATACTAGATATTATCATTCAGCTATGACTAAACACCCTGCTTACAACAGTAGCAGCTGTTACTCAGGCTCAGATAAAAAATATGTATGGTTAAAAACTGTATTGCAGAGCCTACTGCATATGCAGAAAGATATTTTATGTGGGCAGGAAATGCCAACACCTGAGGACCAGCTACTTATAGACTCACAGGTAAGCTGCCTGTGGAATGCAGCTTTTATAAAAGCAGTTGACAGTTTACTCAAAGATTTTTTTTTTCTCCAGCATCAGGCTCACCTTAGGTTACATGTTAGTAAAGGCACTGTTTATTTACACAGTAGGTGAAAAGCAACCTACACTTCACAGTGCAGACCCTACATTTCTGTATACTTTCCTAACTGCCATTAATGTTTAATAATCTTCACAAACCAGACTTCCATATCTAAACTGCCAATTCTATCTTAGTAACTTAGAAGCTAGGACAGTGGCGTAAGCGCTGAGCATTCTTAGTTTGGTCTTTAGACACAATTCTAATGGTGAATGCAGGACTACAGTATCCTAGTACATTAAAATGAGAGCTGTGTACACTGTCTACTTTTTCTTCCTTCAACTGAATCAGAATGCCATTGCCACCCCCTTTCCAAAATGGAATAGCATACGCTCCAGACGTTGTTCTCTCTCTTTAATGGCTTGCTCTCGCTCCTGTAATTGTTGCTCCTTCCGTTTCAGATCATTCATTGCAGCTTCTGAGTATTGCAGCCTTTCTGGCTCCCATGGTTTCAAGCCTTTTCTATCAAAATTCTGTTTTTGTTCTTCAGTCACCACAGCTTCTATCAAGGGGTGTTGCAGAATATCTTCAACAGAAGGTCGGCAGTAATCCTAAAGGAAAGACATTACCAACAGGTTGCAATGAGAAATATTAAAGCCAGAGGTTCCCAAGCAAGAACAGCTGAGGTGCTACTAAGTGAAGGAGAGATTGGAGGAAACTGGAGTCAGGAAAGAGTAGCACAACCTTTAGATAAAAGCTAAGGGAGGAGGCTGCTACCAGCCTTCAGACACAGAGCTGCAAGACTGTGTCTCCCAGCCCAGACACCCTCTCCTTGCAGAGTCAGAAGGGGGTGGGTGAGCCTGAAGAGGCAGCTGTCACCAGATTCCTCAGCTAACACACTGCTGAACAATCCATGCCTCCTGGAGGCTTGGGTGCTTACTACAGCTTTGTTGTCCCATGCCACGTTCTTCTCAACACCCCTACATCAGCCATGGGGGAACAAGCTATATTAGCCACATAAAGTAAACCCCAAAATGAAGACAAAACAGCCCCTTCCAGCCTCCAAACACACTGGAACCATTTTAACCCTGAAATAAGGCCACAATAAGCATGCAGTCAGGAAATCCCAGCCTTTTGGCATCCTGTGACCCTGGCATGACACTGAGCTGCTACCTTTGTTTGAGGGACTCCTCCCTCCTTCCTCTACAAGTGACACTGCCAGGGATGAGGTGATAACCACTACTTCAGGTTGGTTTGCTTCATAATTGAGAAGAAAAACTAGTATTTCAGTTCAAATTACAGGTGGAAGAGTTAGTAATTGGTTCTTACCTTTACATTCAGCATCTCCCTGAGAAGGTTGTTCAGCTCATCTGAGTAACGATATGGTATTCGCCTGAACCTCCCTTCCCTTATCTTTTCTGCCAGCTCCTTTTGGTTGCAAGCTGTAAATGGAGGCCTGAAGAAGAAAATTTTTCTTCGATTCTTTCACTAGTTTTACAGGATTTATTTTCAGAAAAAAAAAAGTATCGAACTATGAAAAAACTCTGCAGTCAAGGTTTGTTTTGACTACCTAACGTCAAGACCTATAGAGAAATAAAAATCTAGGACTGGTCTCTGAAACCTTTAAGCTTTCATCTATATAGAATACATAACCACACCTACATTAGCAGGTCATGTTTCCACATTTGTTATCACACTACCATACTTACGAGAGAGCACATAATTCATACATGAGGCATCCTAGTGACCAGATGTCAGATTTTTCATTGTATGACATGTAATTCATTTGTTCCTAAAGAAAGAGAACAATCTTAGGTTTATTAACAAAGACATGGTTCCACTATTGCAGGATAACCAGTAACTTTTCAAACCTGAAATAAAGCACTGTATACTGGAGCAACTTCTAATATTCTATCTTAATTAATATCCATATCTACTCTTACTAGAAGGATTTTAACTATTTATGGCAGCACTACACACTGTAGAAGACTGGAATGTTGCATCAGCCTTTAGTTGATGCAACTCTATTTCAGTCAACATTAATCTTTCACACACGAAGTGCCCTGTATCAGGGAAATAAGTCATTCCTGCTCATTTCCACTACAACTTAAAACCCTACCAAGAGGAGGTAATTTAATAAGCTCTTTACCTTAAGAGTATGAAGCATAAAAGCTCTCTAACTTCCCTGTTCCTTTTCAGGAACAATATACTCAAAACACCTCTAACTTCCCAAGAAGATATAAAAACTTATACAGTGAAAAGCAACTGTAATTAGAAGGAAGTTGATTGCGTGGGGAAGAAAGGAGATGAAAACTGCAAAATAACCTTGTCTCCCAGAATATACATACTCTATTTTAAAAGTCACCTGCAGCATTTAAGACTAATAAGGCTTCATTAAAACCTCCCAAGCATTCATGGACTCTGAGACCAACACAGCACACCTTGGAGGGGGCAAAAGGGAAGATAACGTCTAGAAGGGAGGTCTTACTGGAGACATGTAATATGGAGTGCCAACAAATGTTGTGGCAAAGCTGGTGTCATGGTGCAATATCCTAGCCAGTCCAAAATCTCCAAGCTTCACATTCTGTTTGCCATCTAGAAAGACATTTGCTGGTTTCAGGTCACGGTGCACAGTGACTCCACCATCGCTCCGCCTGTGACACTCCTTCAAGGCCAGTGTTAACTGAGTCAACACTCTGAGAACAAAGCTTTCGTCCAAGAAATGCCTGAAAAAATGAACACATGGTTTAATGGATTTTCTGAGCACACATCAGTTTGATTAGTCACTGCCTGTTTTAGTTTCATAAGTTTTTAATACTACTGTCATAAAACATCACTGAAATAACCACCAACACCAATATTCTACTATGTGTTCTACTTTCTAAATGGATTTAAAAAAATAAAAACCACAATATGTTAGAAGACATTGAGGCTTTCATTGCAGAATCCCTGCAGTATTTCCTTCTTCCCCCAAACCATCTAACAGACATAGCATTTTCACTACTTACAACACAAATATCAATTTGATGCTTTTCTAATAAGATCTGTTCCTTTGATCACTTAAGATAACAATATGTTGTCACCTGTTCATGATGAGCAGCATACAGTAACAGCCAAAACAGGGCTGATTTTAAATACAAACTACCTTAAATGAAAACACTGATGCTGGTGGGCAGCTACAGAACTGTTTTAGACTATCCTCACAAAGAAAGAGAGATGGTGTCGTGTACCTATTTGACCTAAGAATATGTAAAGTGACTCTATCAACTTGATGTCTACCCCATATATACAGGCAGATAAAACAGCTTTTCACATTGCCTTCAAAATCACTCCTCCCTTCCATATATTTTGGTGTTCTCATAAAACACAGGGTCCCGGAGTTCTACTCATGGGGGAGGCCAGAACCCACAGACCGAGCTGCCTGTCAAAAAGAGCTGTGACCTCCTGATTTATTTTCTCAACCCCATTCATAGCCAGAAACCCCTCAACAGCTTCTGCCTCAAGGAGAGCTCTGGGCTTTTCACTGCTTCAGCACCAACATCCAACCCGGTGATGCATTCAACAGCACAGCTTCCATGACTGTTGTAACTCTGTTCAAAACCTTCCACATTCGAGAAGACTTGTAGGGTCCAAAGGGTTAAACCTGGGACTGCTCAGAAGTTACAAAATAAGTTTCCCTTCTCTCTGGGCTGCCCAAGACATTCCACAAACACACTCCACGTGCCTTTCTTTGGCGCACTTGGCGATCAAGCTGGCCAGGTCGCCCCCATCGCAGTACTCCATGACGATGTACAGGGTGGTGCTGCTCCTGTCGATGATGCGATCGTAGTAGCGCACGATGTTCGGGTGCCGCAGTTCTCTCAGCAGGTTCACCTCCGACACGAGCATCTGCTTCTCCGACTCCGTCATCGCGCCATAGTCCAGCTCCTTCCATACCAAGATCTGCGGAGGCACAAACAGCCTTGGGAGTGACCGGGGGAACAGGGGCGGCCAGAGCCGCTGCCCGCGCCTCGCGGAGAGCCGCCAGCACCGCGCAGGGACGCACGGCAGCGGCAAAGCTGCACGGCGGCAGCAAAGTTGGGCGACCCTCGCCACCTCCCCCTCCTCACCTTGCCGTCGGCCTTGCGGCGCACCTTGCGGCACTTCCCGTAGGAGCCGGCGCCGATGGTAAGCAGCACCTCGTAGTCGTCGGGGCGGCCCGGCATGGCAGGCAGCGCACGGACCCCGCCGGGCCGCGCAGGCCGCCGCGCTCGCGCCGCGCCGTTCAAACGCACGGCCCCGCCCGCCCATTGGCCGCACCGCCCGCGCGCCCCGCCCGCCCATTGGCTGCGCCGCCGTAAACAGCGCCCGCGAGGCCCGGCGGGTACGGCCGTTACTGCCGGGGGCGGGGCCCGCGCGCATCGCGAGAGCGGGGCGGGGCCGCCCCTCACCCCGCCCGCCGCTGAGGGAGGTGCTGTCCTCGGCTTTTACCTCAGCTTCCTTCCCCGCTACGCGACACTTCCCCTACTTCTTCCCTTTTCTTTCTGTCTTCCCGATTAGCCAAATCACCCGGCCTGCAGCGATCAATAACTCATATATTCATAGCTCCTCAGGAAAGGGCGTTTTTCCCCCCATTAAAAATAACAATAAATCATCGCCTTTCCTGAAATCCTTATATCTATTGGATAGGTAAAGACAGAAAGTCGGAACGTTTTAGCAGAGTTTTTTACTATTCAGAAATGCTAAAAAAACCCCAAAAACTTAAGCTGTTTAAACGAATGTAAATCTAGTCTGGATTTATTGATGTCCACAGCCGCTTCGTGAGGGGAAGAGGAGGGGCAGGCGCTGATCTCTCCTCTGTGGTGACAGTGACAGGACCTGAGGGAATGGCCTGAAGCTGTGGCAGGGCAGATTTAGGGTAGAAATTACAAAAGTGTTCTTCAGCCAGAGAGTTCCAGTTGGGCACTGGAAGAGCTTTGCCAGGGAAGTGATCACAGCACCAGCCTGGCAGAGCTCAAGAAGCATTTGGACAATGCTCTCAGGCACATGGTGTGAATTTTGGGTTGTCCCGTGCAGGGTCAGGAGTTGGACTCGATGATCTGTGTGGGCCCCTTCCAACTCAGCATGTTCTCTGAAAATTGTCCTTTAAAACCACTGTGGAAAATTCCTCATAATTGTAAAAAAAAATCCCTCATGAACAGCTACCAAAGGCATGGCAGCTCTCCTGTCCCATCATGTGTGGACACCCATGCTGCATCTTACACAAACCACCTGCTGATAACAAGCCAAAGAATGTAATGGCTTAAAATGTAAAATTTGGGTCCACATCCAAACACAGAGCCAGCAAATACTGTGGTTACATCAAATAGCACTGAGTAACTCCACAATATACTAATGGCATTATATGAATTTTAAGAAGAGTGTTGTGTATTTTTTAGCATCATTTATGATAAGGAGTGATGCCAAGGTGCAGTTCTGGATTCAGTTTAGTCTCTATCCTTGTGGCAGTAGCTGTGACTGGAACAGGAACTCCTCCAGCAAAGCAGTATAACATACTTGAATAAATGAATCATCGTGGCCCGGGTTGGAAGGGACGATGAAGATCATCTTGTTCCAGCCCCTTGCCATGGGCTTTCCTGAATCAGGTATGAAAGGGAACAGTTGTATGTCCTGACCTAGAAATTCAGCAACAGGACAGTCATTCCTCATTTTGTGTCTCCACACGGTCTCAGTTATTTCACAATTTTGTTTCAGCTTGAAAAAGGTTTGAGTAGGTGTCATGCTATGACTGAATATTTATGAAATATTTTTCCATTAGTCTTTAGAAAATTTGAAACTTTTAACATCAGGAGGCACAAAAACTCCTGCTGTCCATTTTAAAAATTGTATAGACTTCTATCTGTAAAGAGTGTATGATCATTACAGGAAAAAATGAGCAAATGAATTCTGCAGTGTAAAGACGTCTTAATTTTGTAATTAATGAGTAATAGGGTGATATAAAGTGTTCGTGTTTATTACAGATTTCAATTGCCTTGAAAGAAAATCTTCACATGCACCATTAGCATAGTGAATAAATTATGGCATCACACAATAAAAATGACAAAGCAGTACAGTATGTATTATTCAGGCTGTAAGCTTCATTACTGGTTTCAAATATCTCCATTTCAAACTTCTGTACTTTCAAATTAGCAAAAGGTCATCATGCATTCCCACTGTTATCAATAGGAGCCTTTCTATTTGTATTTCAGAAGAAATAGAGTAGGATTTCAATACTGTGATTTGTCTAGGGACTATCTTAAAAGTTTCTTTAGAAATGTTGGTTTGAATCAGAGAAATGTCAAAATGTCATGCTTCAAAAGCCAGCAGCAGAGTAATTTTACTTTTTATTATACTTATTAAGGGCTGGCTAGTTTTGAGAAAAATGCATTTCTAAAACTGATCATTAAAATTTTTAATAGGCACTCCATTTTCTTTCTTTCTGATTTTCACACTTATTAAAAGTATAAGAATTTTTTTTCCTTTTGTATATGGACAAGTGAACCCAGACACGAATAATTCCAAAAATATGTATGAAGTTTAAAACAGGGCCTCTTTTGTTATGTATTGTATTTTCAGTTCTGGTCTCTAGTTCAGGAGCAAGTCTCAGATTTCTAGTCCTGACAATACATGTGCTGACTTCAGGCCCTGGAAAACCACCAAATAGTTATCAATAACATATCTATAATATTGCTTTAATATTATATTCTGGTTTTTTTTTAAAAAATATCAAATTTCAGAAATGATTTTCCAAAACTTAAACAAAATAAAAGTATTCTTTACTAGTTGCCCACCAAAGTTTCTCAATGTTGATGATATCTCTACTTTGAGCTGTAAGGAGTACATTTTCTCTTATTCCAGGACCTAGTTATCTGATAAAATATTAAATGCTGAAGATAAATAGCAGTTTGATATTTCTCTAAAGATACTTTCTTTTTTGCATGTGGAAATAGGTGAAAATAAATGTTTAACACTTTGTTGTGAAAGTCCAACACAATATAATTATACAGATTGATAGCAAAACAGTGTGGTGAAGTACTGAAGGAAATTAAGTTATGTTTCTCTCAGCTATTTATTTGTTTTCCAATCAGAGAAGATTGCACAGGTTCAGAAAGTAAAAATAAGCTCAGTAAGAAAAGTAATGAAAATAAAACCATAAAAATTATTAATAATGAAAAATGAATGCATTTTATAAAAATAATTAGAAAAACAGCTGAGGAAAATACTGTTTTTTTTCTTTTCAAAGAGGTGAAAGACAAGTAAAATCATAGTCCAGGATCTCAGAAATGTGCCAAAGTCTTCTAGCAAAAAAAGGAGGAGTTGAATATTCAGTATTAGACAGGTAAGAGATCTTAGAAATATTTTTGCATGACAACAAGAGGACTTATAAATACTGGAGTGACTGAGAAAATGAGTGTTTTATTTGAGTTCAATTTCACCACAGAAGTAGTTTGGGGTTTTTAATATTCAGTTGTATTTGTCCTTACATGTCTTTATGCACACTGGGTTTTCCCCCCTCACTTTCTCTCATTTGGTCCATTGATCATTTGATCAGACATTTTACATTTACCCAGGACTGTTGTATATCACAGATAACATAATTTTTTGGTGATGTTATGGTTACTGACTTTAACGACAAAAATCATACACAGGATCCACAAAAACATATAAAATACTGGGATATTAGAGAGAAACACTCTAAAAAGTACCAGAGGATAACATTTCCATCTGCTGCTTTGTGAGGGAAACAAAGAACATGTTCATTGAAGAAATTCTGCACAGCACAGCCATGGATGGGACAGCAAAGGAGCAAAATGTAGCAGTATTATTATAGTACTTGAGACCATGCTGTTTTTCATCTTGTGCAATGCTTGGATTCAAAGGTGAGACTCCAAGAGCAATGTGTGCAGCAAGGTAAGCTCCAGTGAGGGAGTTTGTTGCAGTAGCTGTACCTTGAAGGTTTTACATTACAAACCATTCAGATGAGGAAAACATAAACCCCCATGAAATTAATTCAGCAGCAGGTCAAATCTTTACACAAAGGACTGTAAAATCGACAACCTAAGAGGATGGGAATCAATGAGGAGGAGGCTGAGGAGAAAAGACACATTTTTGCATTCAGAGAGGGGGCATATAATTCTACTAACTCCAGGTTTTTTATTATCCATTCCTTATGTTCTGTGAAGTAATATGTAAATACAATGTACAGCTGTACATTTTGAAAGCATATAATTACTTACCTCTCTTGTAATGAAACTAACAGCCCTATATGTCTTCATATATATGCTAATTTTCAAAATAGTATTCATTAGCCTTAAGAACAGAATGTGCTTCAATTGATCTTTAAGACCACTATTTAAACTGATTATTAAACTGACGTGTATAGAACTTCAAAAGTGAAATTATGGAGTGTCCTTAAATCCTTACTAAGTCAAAATGTAAAGAATTGGGATTGTCTCTAAGGAAGGATTCTAGTATGATAATCCATGATTTCTGTTGGCTTGCTTACTAAGTCATTCCTAGGAAAGCAGACAAGTTTAGGATCTGTGCCTTAATTTATCATCTTTTGAAAGGAAACTTTCCAGATTAAAATTCATATCTAGTTCTCAAAATGCTAAAAAAAATGCTTTAAGTGATACAGTAAGTAAATATTTTGCTGACTTGAGCTGCCTAATTTTTAAAAAAGAAACAGTATTACAGTTTCTTATTGTGGAACAGCCAGTCTCAAATGCTTTTCCCATGAATTTATTTGTACTTACAGTCCCTTCAGATATATTGGGAGAAAGTTTTTCAAGTATAGCCATCACCAGATTTCCGTGCACCATTATTGTCACAGATATTTTCATTATGAGATCAGCCACTATTTCTCTAACTCTCAATGTCTACAAACCCATGATATAATCCAGATAATAAGAATCCCCCCTGCCTTGTTTCTCCTGTGGGAGAAAAATTAAAGTCACATCATGAGCAATGATGGCAGAATCTCTTGCAGGTTCTCTCCCAGGTCATCACACCTGCAAAATGTTGGCAGGTCCAGCTTTCCCTGCATGCAGCACCTTTCTGTACACTTGGAAGGGATGGTCCTGAGGCAGGATGGTAGTGGGCAGAGCCTCTGGGAGCAGGTGGCACATAAGAGCTGATGGCAGATGTAGTCACCTGCCTTTGCTGGGAGCACCAACAAGCATCCTGGGGGCAAGAGGCCTTCATTTTCAATCACATGATGATAAAGTTGAAAATACTGGCATAAAAAATTACTGAAAAAAGGAAGCGTCTTGAGATTGTGAAATATTTTTTGAAGGTTTAAAATGTTGTGCTGATTATCCTGTCACCAAAATTCTGAGATAAATTGTAGCCAGGGAAATGTTAGGAATTTGACAACTTGGGAAAATCACTGACATTTTATGCACTATGCACAGTATTTTGCCTTTTACATTTTTAACAAAAATGTGTACTTAATTAAGGGCTATTCTCCTTGCTTCCACAAGTGGCAGAGTAGTGTCAGGGATGCTGTCATCAGGGTTTTATTTGTGTCCAGTATACAAAGACTGATATTCATCCTTCTTTTACTCTCTTTTGCCTCTCAGAATCTTCCAGTTAAAGAGTATTTTCCACTATGCTATTTCCATTATTAAGCTTCCAAATAAATTGTTGTATGCATCAGTGGAAGGCTTTATAAATAAAAGAGAGAATTACAAGAGTAGGAGGAACAAAAAATGAAAGAAAGCTTTCTAGCATTTTTATGTTGACAACCTGTGTTTTCAGGAAAGTACATAGTAAATGAAGCACTTACACTGCATAAAATCCACAAATACTCTGTGGGTTTCCTAAATCAAAATGTTGTTAAATCAAAAATTTGTCATGTGCCTCAGTAGTGTGTGGAAAATCGCGCTGTGAAAGGTCAGTGTCCACAAAAGAGACAGAAGAGCCCTGCAGGAATCTGCCTTGCCTTGCCTTGCATTCAGGAAAGGGTGAGCCACAGACATAACAATCAGATCGTGAGACCACAGATTCAAAGTCACAGGGGAACCTGGGCTGCTTATTTCTTAAGTCTGAGGTTCTGCTTTGCAGTCAGTGAGTTTTAAGGTGGGAGAAGAAAGAAGGATTTCTTACAGAGTTTTTTTTTTTTGAGTGTATAAACAAGAACATTTCAATGTATGTGAATATAGTAATTCTTTTTTCAGTTGTGTTGAGGACCTTGAGATCCATGACACAAGGGATTCTCTCTTAAACTCAGGGACTGACAAAATATAGGGACAGGACAAAGGAAAGTAGCTTTAAACTGAAAGAAGGCAGGTTTAGATTAGCTATTGGAAGAAATTCCTTGCTGCAGCAGTGGTGAGGCATTGGAGCAGGTTGCCCAGAGAAGCTGTGGATGCCCCAACCCTGGAAGTGTTAAAGGCCAGCCTGGATGGAGCTCTGAGCAACCTGATCCAGTGAAAGGTGTCCCTGCCTGTGTCAGGGGGGTTGGAACTGGATGATCTTTAAGCCCCCTTCCAACTCAAACCATTCTGATTCTCTCCGGATTGTTTGGGTGAGTCACACCAAGCTCATGAGCCACAAGGCCAGCGCCATCAGTAATAGGACATTTGGTCAGAGCTCTCCGTTACATTCCCTGCTCTCTTAGGTGAAATCCCCAAAGGGGCCTTGGCACCTCTATGATGAACAGAGCAAAAAGTATATCCTCTGACCTAGTCAGTGGCAGTGGTACCAAGTGTCCCTGTGTCTGCTGGCAAGAGAAACTGAACTGTGTTTACAGGGCTGATACTCACAAGGCTTCTAGTCACATGCAAGAGGAATGGGGCAGCTTGCCTCTCTGAGCCACCTTCAGTCTGTGAACTCAGGAAACCTTCCTACCATGGTGACACAATACTTCAGAGTCTATTTTGCCAGTCTCTTTGTCAAAACATATTTTGTTTGATTTTTTTTGTGCTTTCTGTGGGAATATTTTGACAGTGGCAGCTGGCTAGGAAGTCTTCAAGTGGTGCATAGGATCTTAGGGAGCAAAGTTGCAGTCTATGGCAAATGAGCCACATCAGTACAACAGTCAGTTCAGAGCCTTCACAGAAGAACTGTGGCTTCTGAGAGTTGAGGAGACTTCCTCTTCTGCAGCTCTATTTGCTGCTTTTTAAGCTGGCTTCACAGTTAATCAGGATTTCTCTATCTCAAAACCTTTTGCATGACCTTTTTTCATACTTTTTTTTTTTTTTTAATTTCAGTTTAATTGCAGTATCTCTCAGTTTCTAAGACTCTGGTTTTTGAGATACTAAGAGACTTTCTGGGTCAGAAAGAATTGAAATAACAGAAGGGAAATAACTTGGCTGCACATAACTCTTTAAGGAGCTCATCACATCCGTTCTGTAAGGCAGGGCCCATCTTTGCCTCTAGAACATTTACATTTGACAGATACAATTTAGCAGATTTTGTTTTCGTGCTCATATATGTTCAAATATTTCCAGCTGTGCTGATTTGAAACAATCAGCAAACACTGTGGTTAGACGAAAGTATTTAAAGTGCAAGGTGGCTAAGAACACCTATGATCAGAAATGGGGGGATTTCTGTAGTTTCTGTGTAGCCACAGGCAGCAGGCAGGCTCAGCACTAAGGTCACAGCACTGTGGCTCGTGGTGCCTATCACAATGTGCCAAACACTGGCACCCAGCTGCTGGTGGCAGCAGAGGAAGTTCAAGGCTAATCTTCAAAGTAGAAGAGGAGAAACAGATCGTGATTTTCCAGGTCACTGAAGCTGTTCCTCTCATGTTCAAAGGGGAGCTATTCTAGCACTCAGCAAACCCAGCAACAGAAAATGTCAAAAGCTGCCTGGAAGTATCTGGGACCAGAGGGAGAATATGCTGCATGGAAGATATCTACTCAGGACTTTCCAGGGGAATTACCTGTCAGTTGGATTATTTGCATTAGTCCTGTGACAGCCCATAGAGGCTAAAAAAGTCACTGCAATAGAGGGTAGTTCTATATTTTTATCTGGCTATCTTTTGTCTGGCTTTCCTGGAAAGGCTGGACTACACTATCAGAAATTAGAGGCACCTCAGAGTGCTTAAGGAAAATGCCCAATAGGAACAGAACTCAGTTACAGGTTATGGCTGTGCTTCACTTGTCTGCGCACAGAGTGGACCCTCAGACAAAGCAAGGACACCTATAAAATGGGCAGGACTGCCTAAAGAGGCTAAATGCATCACAAATAACTGGATTTTGAGTGAGGATTACTCCTAACACAGCATTCTAAACCAACACCAGTCCTTGTCATTTCAAGGCTTAATGTTTGAGAGAGCATTATGTCAGAATCATATCTGATTGTTACACCAGCTTCCAAACCCACTGCTAAGGATGACTGGGAAACATGAAAAGCAGTTCTGGTCTGGCTGACTGTGCCTTGAGCCACCAGCACTGTGGGGTGTGAACAACCACTTGCTGATAGTTTTCGTCTCATGGTGCTTGCCAAGGCTTTTCCTAAAGGACACCACAGATCTTCCTGTGTCAAACAAACTCCACAGAAGGCCCCTTCTGCAGTTGGCAGGGATATATGACTGGCACTCCATGAGAAGTTGGCTTGATGGGAACTGTGGTTATTGTCACAACCCAGGCTCTTTCCTGCAAGGCCCTAGAGCTTATTCAGAGTGGGGCACAGCAAAAAAAGCTTTTGCAAGACACTTAAGACATCTCTATTTCCAGGGTAATAATTTCTGAAAACTTCTCCAAAGCACAGAAGGAGGGAGGGAGGGAGGAAGGAAGGAAGGAAGGAAGGAAGGAAGGAAGGAAGGAAGGAAGGAAGGAAGGAAGGAAGGAAGGAAGGAAGGAAGGAAGGAAGGAAGGAAGGAAGGAAGGAAGGAAGGAAGGAAGGAAGGAAGGAAGGAAGGAAGGAAGGAAGGAAGGAAGGAAGGAAGGAAGGAAGGAAGGAAGGAAGGAAGGAAGGAAGGAAGGAAGGAAGGAAGGAAGTCCCTGTCCTTGGGGGAATTTCTTCCCATTTAAGTAGTTTTATTGTTGATAAGTATTTCTTTTATCAGGATTATTTTGTGGCCTGGCAGAGTCCCTTTAAATGCTGGCAGAAATTCTTCATTGCCCTTGGTGTCTGCCACCTCCAAAATACTCATCAGCAGCTGCAGCTACCTATCAGCTGTTACACAACCATCTGTGCAGCTTTTGATTGTTGGTTTGTATTTTTTTTTCCTTCCACATTGCTACCATCCTTCTGGAAAAAGATAAAGGTACAAAATGTTACAGTGATGCTACACAATAGGGTGAACCATTGTGAGTAGCTACAGTATACATGAAACAGTTTAGGGCAATGGCTGCTGACATCTGATGCAGTCCACAGCCCCCAAATCTGCAAAATTAGGGTGATAACAATTATTGTGGTATGTGACAAAAAATGCTTAAATCCATGGAGAACTGCTCTTTCTGAATGTGAAATCTGATTTCTGTGATACCTCATTCCGTTTTGGAGGGGCTGAAGCTCAGAAACTGAAACTATTTTGCATCCATCTTTGTGATTTCAGTATCATCTTCAATTTATAGTGAAGCCTGGAAATCGGTATTAAAAATCCAGATTGGAATTAATTTTATGGATCACATTGATCTGTAATTGCCCTCTCCTTTTCTACTTAAAAACAGAAAGAAAACATTTATTGTATTGTTGAGTAAAACTCATTTCAAACACCGTATTATTTCTGTCTTTCTGTTAGAAGCTTATCTCATTATTAAAAAGGATGAAGAGGCATAACAGGCTCTGAGAATCAAAATTAAAGAGCAGTCACACAGATCACTGATGTATTAAAGCAGAAGAAATAGGGGAATTCTGTAGAAAATAGATGCAGAGTTTCAGGGAGAAAAAGATGCAACCCTGATATAGGTTTGCAATGTGAGCTAAAAATAACATTTTTGTGGTCAAATGCATGTTTAGTTAATTAGATCATTTGATTCACAGAATATTAGTTTGAATAAATACAGGGCTCCAGACCTCTCTGGAACTCATTCCCTTTTGTCCTTAGGGAAGTACCCACATGGTGTAATCCTAGTGAAGACAGCAGCTTTGCCTGGGTCCCTGGGGCATGGTGCTCATCCCTCAGCCCACATGAGTGCATGAAGTCCCTTACTGCCTGCCATCCTGACAATCTGCTAATTCAATTTCCCAGCGACTTCCAGCATTCTCTCTGATCCTGTAAGTCCTGAGAGTTCAGGGAGTTAATGTGTTCTCTGCAAGAGGTGATTATTGTATTAATTAGTCATGTTCCAAAGCTTTTTATGGATAAGACTGAAGCGTTTAAAAGTCAAAAGTTACAGTGCCACCTCCTAGAATTACGTGTAAGCGACCCCACAGATAAAATCTTCACTGGGATTGCTCGGGAAAAGCAATTCTCCCTCTGGCCACAGGGAGCCACACGGCCACCGCTGTGAGCCCAGTGAAGAAAGCAAGGGAGAGAACAAACTGTCGAGTCTGTCCCTGCCAGAGGAGCTTGCAGCAGGGGTTGTTCTCTCCTTGAGACTACCCCACCAGTTACACCTGTTTTCTCAGCAGCACCTGCTGGGATCTTGCACTGTTGTTAGCCTGGCACGCAGAATGCACAGATAGCAAAATACCTGTACGCAAACAGAGTAATTAGTGCAGACTGTCGTTGTAATTTCTAAGTTCCTTTTGGACTGCGATTTTAAGGTCATTTTGCAACATGGAGAATGACTATTAATCTGTGAAGCCCTAAGTGACAGCAGCAGTTGCTTGACCCCAGAGAATAATCCAGGCTTTGTGTGATCACCCCAAGTATATAACTCTTAAACATTTTATTCTCTCATCTAAGATTGTTCTGGAATTAATGTACAGGTCCGGTAGCACTCAGCTTCATTGTGTTTTCTAGACAAGAGTGTCACATTCAACTCCCTCAGCACCCTCAGCTTCTTTCTCAAGATCTCTGCCTGGCTCACAGAGGCAGACTTGCACTGTACCTTCCCAGTGTCTCCTTCAATGTATTTCCACAAAATTTCAATTTGGTAAGCCTGGAGATTCAAGAAAAGCTCCTGTAGATCTTTTCTTGTGAAGGAAGGAGAAAAGCATTAAATGAACCAGCAACTCAGCAGAAAAGCATCCAGGGAATTATTCAGGTCCACTGAGGAATCAGTTTCCCTTGTTTTAAGCCTGTCCTTATCTTTTCCTTTCTCTAGACACAGTTCGATGCACTACAAAGGTAGAAACAAACTTATTTGGGGATTTAAATTGTAACTAGGCATCTAAATAGATAATCTTTCAGGTCCATTGTCATGCAATCTCACTTATCAGAGTGTGTAAGCATAATGAGATATTGCCCAGGAGTTCAAATGTTGAGATTGGTTTGGACTAGAAGGTCTGCTGCACTGATTCTCACTGTGCCAGATTAGAGGAGGAGTGCTGATAATGCCATGGACCTGCCTAGTGTCACATGCCAAGTTAATTGTTGATCCAGAAACTGAGCCTGCTAGTGCTGAATTTCAGCCTGTTGTTCCATCTACTGTTCTTTGCTGCTCTCAAGTCAGAAGTTTAGCTGCTTGGAGGTGCAGATTTGGCCTGTAAAATCAAATTACCTTTTCTCAGACCAAACGTAGCCTCAACTCCAAACATCCCCAGCTTTGTCTGGAAACTGATACTTCCTAAATGAAGAGCTCCCTCTGTTTCCTATATCTAGTGGAGATAAAGTGCATGGAGCAAGGACTATTCCTTGAAGGACTTTAAAAATGCTCTCTGACCAAATGATATTTGACATTTCCTTTGCCACTCTTCAAGGCTCCTCAGAGGGCTGAGTTACTCTCATTTCTGCCACAGAGGCAATGCCACCATTTCACTTCCCTCAAGCTAAACAGTGTGTATGATGGGCAACAATTCAGAATTAATTTGACAGTAATGGAGTTGACAACTATTCCTGTGAGGTATTCTACTGTGAACATTGTCATCCTGTCCTCATTTCACACATACCCCACATTCCCCCTCAAATTTTGGTGTTACAAGGAATCTCTGAGCAGCAAACAACTCCATACACAATGCACACAATATGCCCTGCTGTCCAGGCACAGCAGCAACTTTGGACCTGGCTTCTTTGGATACAGCAGCTCTATCTTGGAGGTCCCAAACAGCCCCATCAGCAAGGGGCTTCAAAGTACATAACACACACACGTCTGTGAGAAGGGGCAGTTCCTCCTAAACAGGAGTCAGGCCTGGAATCATAAATTAATTTTGGTTGAAATGAATTTGTGGAGCTCATGTGGTCCAACGCCTTTCTAAAATCATAGAATATCTTAGGCAAAAATGCCTATTATTTTCTTTCTGGCTCTCTTTCTAATTAAAATGCCCAAAAGAAACTGGCAGTGGAAGGATGCATTCTGTGTACTTGACTGGAAAAAAACAGTGCAGGTTAAATTTAAATTATGTGCAGTTCCTTTCTTTCTAACACAGGTATTAGTGCAGAATGAATAGCACTGAGGCCAATATAATTATAAAACCAGACACAACTGGCTACAGTCACTACCCAATATCAGAGTAGATCCTCTCCCTATCTGCAATGATTTGATGTATTAACACCCACATTTGTCATTTGCGTCTTACAACCCTGAGAATGAGGGCAAAGTTCTGAAATAATGAATGGCATAGGGTGAAGAAATCTGAGAAGCAGTCTCTTTATACTGCACTCAAAACCACTTTGCTTCCCTGGGACTTGTCTTGCCATTTCTCAAATGAAATGTGATTTCAGGCTGCCTTGGGGGAGCTTGGCTCCTGCCATGCCGGATATCCCTGCTCAGCAGAGAGCTGCATTCCCCCCAGCCTGCAGCACTTACCCACAGGAAGCACAGCACAGAACTGCTCCAGGCTCACTGCCAGTGATTTGGACAAGGCCTCTCCTTGATACCAACCTGCTGCACATTATGAGTTTGTGCCCCTCCTGTGGAGAGCCAGGCTAAAGACAGGTGCTGGAGCACCTTCAGTTTCTCCACTGAAGAAACCCAAACATGGCAAAAATGCCAAGATGTGTGAGGATAGGCACTGCAAGCAAGGTTCCCATCCAGCTGATGAAAGAAATTTCCTTAACTTTTAATGTCTCAGCAGCTGAATTTGGAAAATCAGGACTTAATTATCTACCAAGGTATTAACATGAAGAAGTCTCAGATCCATTCAAGTTAATAGGAGCCTCATCTCTGACTTCACTGTGAATAGCTGGTGTTATTTTAGTAACTAGCCCAGTATCACAGCAACTATCATAAAAAGATATCATGTATAACAATCAAGTTTATGATTTTTATCAGCATGATACTTGGAAAGCTTCAGGAAACAAGATGATTCCAGGAGAGTTCTGTAAATGTAATTTCTACAAGAATAACACCACCACCTACTTGGTCTAATCTAATAAACAATGTTTGCCAGTTCCAGGTAGCAAATATCTCAGTAGGTTCAAACAGAACACAGTCAAGTCCTTCCTTTGCTTTAAACACAGACAACAGGAACATCAGTTTTCCCACATGCTGCTGATAAAAATGGGGTGGTTTGTTTTTACTGAAACCCTCCCTGTTGGTTTCCTGTGTGGCCATGGGCAAGGCAGGCACAGGGGCTGTGTCACTTCTGCTTCTCTGGAATGAAATGAGCTCTGCTACCAACTTCTCAGGTAATGATGAAGATTTGATCTTTTGATGAGCTGCAGCATAGAAGAGCAAGACACTTTCATTATTAATATCCTCATACATTTATCCTGTAGTAATTTATTGCACAAGCCAAAATTATTCCTTGAAGAAGTGCAGAAGATAAATCCTCTTGAGCTGTTCTATGAGTGACAGAGCCAGGGAATGCTGGATTCCTACAGATATGAGTTGTCTCCTGAACTCAGCTTCCTTCTCCCTTAATAGCAGCTCTGGGTGTGGAGAGCTGCAGTCACCACGGCCATCACAGGCTGGCCAGCTGACCAGGCTGAAGAAAATGCCTGTATTCTGCCCACTTTTTTTCTCACATGGGGGTCGTTAAGCTGGAAAGTCTGCCCATTATTGACACTATTTTTTTCAGTAAAAAGCCCTCTTAGGATCATACTTGCAGGATTTAAATGAAGCCAAGGATGGACAGTAGGCCTGAAGTCTGCGGGGCAGAGTAACAACAGAGGAATCAACCACAAAAATCTTCTCCTTTTAGGAAACTGGGCATGTTTCTCCCACCCCTCATGTGTGGGATGGAAATGTAATATCAAGCCTCCCAGACAACCCTCTGTTTTATGGCAATGAAGAGCAATACAATTAGCTTAGGGCATTTTAATGATTTAAAGATGTTGTCATGACAGGGTTAAATCCTTTTTCATGTTCTAAATAACCATTTAACAATCTTGTATCTTAGTATAATCATTATAGATTTTCAGACTATATGAACTATATATATACCTCCAAACTTCTTGGTTTGGGGATTATTCTTATAGCAGATTTTAATAAAATTGCTAGTATGATGGAGTGAATAGAGACTGTAATTTTGTCTAAAATTTCAGAAGGGAAAATGTCACATACGGATAAACTACATTTCTAATGCCTTGAAAATATAAAATATTGAGCCTAATTCTAAAGCTGTCCTTTTTACAATTGAATTTAGCTTTTTGGCATTAAGATCAGTATTCCATTAAGTCACAGGCTGATGAAAGTAGTGTAGGTAATAGGAGAAGCAGCAGCCTGGTCTTTGGCCTGGCTAACTGCAGACATTCCAAACAATTATTTCAATACACCTTATTCTATTAGGAGAATTACAGTGTCATTCATTTGTGCTTACAGCACTAACACTAGCAAGGTCATAGGTAAGCTCAGTTTTTATTTGAGTGTGGTTTTACCTAAGCTAACAGGAGTACCCAGGAAAGCTGACAGGTGTGAGGACACTAACTATATTGCAGCTACATGGATATGACTCAACCAAGATTGAATGAGGAGACTATATTTTCTTGTTCAGTCCAGAAAATACAGTTCTTTTCCCAAAAAGTCTTCCCTAATGTCTTTAATGGAAAAACATACTACATAATTATCTGACTCCTAATTAACAAGAGCTGGCTCTGAGTCCTCCTGTTTAAGATGTGCTGGCCTGCACAACAACAGCTTTAACTCAGTATCTCCAGTAAGGATGTGACCATGTGCTCTGTGCTTCTCAGTGGTTCAGATCATTCACTCTGCACAGTCCCTGTGATATCCATCAATCCTGTCTCCTGGTGGCTCACACAGACAGCTTAGTCAGCTCCATGGAAGGTTTCATTTTTTAAATGAAAAATTCAGATGAAGACTGCTGCTGTCTGTGATTCAACTGCCTGTGAAAAATAGCAATGTCCTCTAATATTCATTGTTTGAATAGTGCTGGTGTACTGGAGTGATAATCAAAGTAAAATCAATTGTAATTTTGGCTGCAAATAAGGTCTCTGTGATTAGATGATCTTAGGACACAATTTGTGGTGCACAGGAAATCCAGAAGAAAAGAGGAAGCTTAGAAGACATACCACAAAGTGCAGGACCCCAATTTAAACCTCATTTGAAGTGGAGTTGTTAGTCCTGTGTTTGTGAGGTTAAAGTCATGTTGGTCACATCCAGTGGGAGATGCTGATCCATTACCTAACCTCTGTAGTTTCACTTTAGACAGAATCACAGAATCTGATGTCTCTTTGATCCCACCACAAGCTAATTCAGCATATTGTGCTGGCAGAAAATAGCTAGCTTTGGTGTGAGTGGGCATAAGGTTTGTATCAGTGCTATTCAGTGCAGAACACAAAAGTACAGGGAGACAAAGTGACTTGGTAGACCAGAGGGGAACAACTTCCAAAGCTTTTCCAATGCCAGTCCAGTAGAGTGACCACAAGGCTTCATGTGTTGCTTAAAATATTGAAATGGCCTCCAACATTTCAGTGTCAAAATCAATAGCATTTTGATGGACTGGGACATTAATTTTCTTCTCCCTCCCCGCTTCCCACATTTTTAATCACTTTCTCTCTGCTGGTATACTAAATTTGTTTTGAGGTTTCAGACAAATTTGGAACATTTTAGTTTTTAATTTTATTTAGTAGACACAAGAGGATCTGACCCCTTTTATAATAACTGGAAGGGTTGAATAATCAAAGCCTGAGTAGTCAAGGTCAAAATATATTTCTTAATGTATATCTTACAGTTCTCTAGTACCAACTCTATACACCATAGATGTTAATCTACAAAATCTTTAGAACCCAAATATTTGTTTTTTTTCTATGAACAAATTAAGACAGTTTTTTAATTGAAAATTATTAATGTCACAGTTGCCTAACATTGCATGCACTAGCAGTGCATCTGCTCGTGGTTGGGTCTATTCACATCAGCAATAATACTTAGGATAAAGCTGCTTCTGTCTTTAATACAGGATCTGTAATGTCACAGGAGGTTCAGTGTCTGCACCACAAGCACAATTACATAATGGTGCATCACCCACAGCATCTATTGGTGTGCATTTGTCAACAAGGATGAGGGGCATATGCTTAGAGGGATCAATGTCCCTGTTAACACATTGCATCAGAGGGATGAGCAGACCCCCCTGTGGAAAGGATCCCAGGAGCAGGTAGCCTGGGTTTATTAAGGCATTGTTCTCATTCTTCCTGAAAGTAAGAATGAAATCATCTCTGCTTGGTTATGCTAATCTGTTTTCAAAGCTTGATACAGCTTGTCAGAACAGGCTATTTCACCATTATAAAAACTCTGAACTCAGAGTGCTACTCCTGCAGCAATGGATTAAGGAAAGAAAAGGGAGAAATTGGCCTACACACAGAGCTACACAGCATCACCAGTTCATGGCAGTGCTTACAACACTACAGCTGGTGCACTCGGAGACCTAGGAGGAAGCTAAATGAGTGTGCTTGCACATGCCTGAGCCAATTAACTAAACCATGGCAAGCCTGTATGTAAGTACACAAGATCTTTTCCAGCCTTAATGATTCTATGATAATTACTTCTATCAAGCTGCTTCCTATGTCTAACATTCAAAATAACTGCTTCAGCCAAGTAATTCTTCAGCTTTTGGACAGAACCTAGAAGTAAGGTGCTTATATCAGAAAAGAATAAGAGGCAGGAAGAGACAAATTGTAATAAAAATACTGAGTCCCCTAACAAGGAACTGTTCAGAAGAGGGCAGGGTGGGGCATTAATTGCTGCTGAATGTACCACCAGTCCCCATCAGGGTGAATGCTGAGTACTTGTCCCATAACTTCATTTTCAGTGATAAGCTCACCACAGCCTTGTCCCGAAGTCTGTTTCTTTCACTGGACTTTCCTTCCCCTCCTGTATCTCTGTTTGGAAACCTCCCTGAGCAGTGCTGAGAGATCTAATGAGCATTGTTACTCAGCCCTCTGCTGCCTTGAGTGTTCACAAAGACTGGAATAAGAGCCCATCCTAACCAGTGAGACATGCTCTGGGTGGAACATCTGAGGGCAGAACACCTGCCTGCACATTTTAATGCAGTGGTCACCACTGGCAGAGAAACTGAGAGGTGTAGAAGGTAAGCTCTGCATCTGCCACAAATAAATAAGGAAATGACCATGAAGTAGGACCCCAGCGCTCCCATCCTTTGGGAAGCCTGGGAGAGGCCACTCCAGACACTGCAGTACTGCAGGTAGGAGAGGCACTGCTGTGAGCAGGTAGCTCCAGAGGCTGCTTTCCATGGACTGCATGCAGTACTAGGAACTGACTCAGGCTGTGTTTTAAACAGTACTCAGCAATGTAGACGTGACTGGGTTGGAGAGATTGTGCTTGAGCAGTTCCCTTCTGCAGGGTATCTCACCCCAGGAAATCATCTGGCCCAGCTGCAGCCTCAGGCATTTACTTTGTAATTCACTCCCTCAAATAAAAATATAAGAATTCATGTTTTATAAAGCTGGAAGAAAGGACTTTCTAGTACAGTGCAAAAATGTAGTGCATCCCTCTCATCATGTTTACTCATCATTATAAATGCCACTTCTCTTTTTAATTTTGACACATATGCACTTATTGCCTTTTCTTTCCACTTTTGTCTAAATGTTAAAGCAAATTTCAATCTCTAAATATCTTTCTAAGTGTTTCTTGTAGGTCTGTAACTCAGCTGAATAGAAGCACCTTCCAGCCTCTTTTATTTTCTGTGTTTTAGAGTGCAGTCCTGAGATAAGTAAGACAGCTTTCCAATCAGTTGAAGTTTATCTTACTCAGCTAAAAATCCAGATGAAATGTTGTCATCAGAGTTCTTACCCAGCTTTGGGATAACAGGTGAGCAGGGAGAGAGGCTGAGAAGAGAGCAGCATCTCACTGGCTATTTAGCTGAAACATTTATTGTAAATATTGTAAAATATCTCAGTCACTGCTTGAGCAGAAGCTCATGATTCCACAGATCTTGGCCTGAGAAATTCCTATTTGGGCCAGCACAGCAAGTGATACCAACACTAAACCAATGCCACAGAAGCCCAGGCCGTCCTAGTAAACCTCTTTGATATCAGTTTATCAAATACCTGATACCTACCAGGGGTCCAGGGGGATGCAACAAGATTAGTAACCTGCTGCATCACCAGAGAAAACTGAGGACAGCAACCAGTTTGACAGATCTTACATAACAAACAAGTCAGGTCCAAAAATCTCAGCACAGATGTAATAATCCTCTTATTGATATATCTCCTTTTGGAGGGGATGAAGGACTCTTAACATTTCAGTACTGGGAACTTCCCCTGGTGATGCAAGTTGGAGGAAAGAGTGTCCTGAAGGACTGAGGTAGCTGAGCCTCTGCAGAACCACAGCAGGAGAGGTAACACTGTCCAGCTGCACTACCAGACAAAAAGGCACTCAGCAATCTAGGTGCAGCTGGTGCCTATGGGGGATTTCTTTAAGAAATGTTCTCCAGCCTTCAAGTGGAAATTAGATATAAACAGCACAGTTCTCTCTAGCTGTGGCAGATAATTTCTGGATGGATTTTGCATTTGGGATGTGTTCAGCAGAGATTTATCATCTTAAGGAAACTGGGCCTGTGCAGTTGTTTGTGCCAAATCCTTAAACTGCAAAGAACAAAAAAAGTGAGCAGCCTAAAGCCTTGTATAAGCTGAAATATTCATTTTATCCTTTAAATTAAACTTCAGTTTCTCCAGGTGCTCTTAAACTTGTTTTCAACCTAAAACAGGATCCTGGGCATGAAATAGCAATCCAAAAGTTAAATTGTCCAGTGACTTTTAGTACCATGAGAATTTACTTGACTAAGAGCAGCACAATTTAAATCAGACCCAAGTTAAGTTTTTCTGACATTAATACCACATTCTGATATAGGAAAAATCCTGTGCTGTGTCCTATCTAAAAATACTAAATTATCAGCTGTTGATACAAATTCCTACAGAATACTGTGACTCACCTTACCTTCTCAGTTAAGGTGAATCACCAGAAAATATTTTGTCCACAGTAATATCTGTATTGTAAATTGTTCATTCAGCTCATCCAGCATAGCAGGGTGCACTTCATTATCTTTTCAGCTCTCTGGAAAATGTGCTGGAATACAGAGACCTACCAGAGTGTGCCAGTTTGTTGAATTACATATCCAGGGAGATGGTATGCTCATGACATCCAGTCATCCTAAAAATACACATGGCTCTGCTCAGGTGGAGATAAAAGCAGTGGTGAAAAGTGTGAAAAATTTTACTACAGTTTGTAAGGACAAGAGAAGGAGTCACACTTTACTTTTCTGAACCCAGTGCCTACCCACTTAACCTGAGTGGGCTGCAGGTTCCAGGCTAGGCTGCATTTAGAGAGAGCCCAGTGGGGCTTTCTATCCCCAGACTTTTCTGATTTCATGATGCTTTAAATGCCATGTGTCACCTTTCCCATCTCCCAAGATGTAGAAAGTTGTTTTGTCTTTCCCACTGATTTGATTTTGTCTGCCTCCAGCTTTGAAGCAATGCAAATGTCTTCCTGGCAAGGAGGAGACCCCACCTTTGATGTTTGATTTAACAACCAGCAGCCAGTGTACGAGGCAGGAAAGAGAGTAAGCAAATCCCAGTGCAGAGCCTTTGCATACACAGAACATATAATTCACATAAGCATGTAAGTCAACTCCTACTCCTTATGGAAAGGAGTTTTCCTTATTGAAATCTCACCCCAACAGCTCCTTTTTGCTGGTTTTTTTCCCTTTTAACAGGTTTAGCCTTCTTAGCCTTCAATAGCAGATGATGCAGCAATTAGAAGAAAAAAGTCTGATTAAGCACTAGCAAAATGTATTTTCTCTCCTTCCTGACTTGCAAACACTGAAGTGTTAAAAAAAGAACTAATAAATTTTGTCATACTAATTTCTGAGGTGGGTGCCACACTTATATTTTACCTTGTCACTGTAACACATACAAGAAAGGGTTATTGCCCTAGCCTGGAGACTTTCATGCAGTGCTCTAAGTAAGGAATGTTTTGTTCCTGCAGTTTTGATAATTTAGCTGCAGCTCTGTCCTGTCTTACTATGCAGCTTATTCCTGATTCATCTTCTGAGCTTACAAAATACCAGATAAAAATAGATTATTGTTCTATCTAAATTCCCATAATCCTTGTGCTCATTAAAAATAAAGTCATGTAACTGTTCTTAGTCAGGATTGCACTAATTAGTACAACTGGCACTTCTGACCTTGTGATTTCTACCCTTAATACACTCAGGTTGGCTGTGCTGCCTGCATTAACATACCCAGCATATATAATACCTCCTTACACAACAAAGTGCTGCAGAGAGAAATGCAAACCAGAAAATAAAGCTCAGGAGCCTCTACAGAGTTTCTCCACATCCTTATCCTTTGGCTTAATTGAATATTTTTGTATTTATTTCCATATAACAAATTAGAAATTCACAAATAAAAATCAGGGGCCAGCTTTTCACAGGTCCATTAGGAGACAGGGCTCCCCAAAGTGCTCTTGATCAGTGGCTCTGGTTCAGGTTAGCAGTTTGTTGGTTTCTGTAACAGCTCCTAGAATCTCAAAAATTTCAGGGAGATACCAGCACAAGCTTATTAAACTTGACCTCATTTGACTGGGTTTTTTTTTTTATTATTTTTAAAAGAAAGACAGATTAATATGAAGGAAGCAACTTCGCTGTTCTCACTTTACCATAGGGAACAGCTTTATCTTTTTAGTCTTTTTCACTGTGCAATAAAATTAAATGTGGGTATTTTTGTGTAGGAAATTAAAAACTGTTGGCAGCAATTTTTTGTTCTGTAGCTGCTAACTTATTTATTGTTTGATTTATATGTGTCACTGGAGTCAGGAAATTACTAATCCATTAATAAATCTAATCCTCTCACCATCAAGCTGTATGGATAAGTATTTAAATAAATTATATTGGTAGGACAATCAATTCTCTGAATGTTGTAATAAAAAGCAGAAGGAACTTAACTATGCAGGTGATGGATCCACCACAATGAGAACAGAAATTTAAATAGTTCAGAGAAATACTCAGTCGTAGTAGAATGACAGAGGATATAAAAGCAGGAAAGGTAGAGGGAATAAGCTACATGAGGGTTTGGGAGTTTTTAAACATCTCTCATAACACAAGAAGAAAGGAAGAACTTAGAAGGTTTATAAAGAATTAAGCTTTTTCTGAAAAAAAGGGGACTTTTGATACAGTTTCCAAGTGGCCTACAAGTCTCATTAACCTTCCCAAGCTCAAAAACCATCAGGTCAACAAAATAAAACCAAAAACTAAACCAACAAGCCCTGACAGTGAGGAGGTAAACTAAAAGTAAAACAAAACAGGTATGTAAATTTCAGTGGGCCAGGCCATAAGCCAGCTTCTAATGGAAGGGTTAGGAAGAAAATTTCTATATATAGCAAGGCTATTTGATGCTTATCCACTCCAGGGATCCTTACAATTTTCTCTGAGGCACTTGTCGTGGCTGTTCTGGGTGTGAGGATAATGGCTCAGACATATCTGGGGCCTGATTCTCTATGCAGCTCCAATCATCTGTGCTTATATAAGAAAGGAAGACATTTTAATAGTTACTCCACAGATACAAATGATTAATCTGAAAAATTAGCATTGTATCTATTGCTGTTTTTTGCAGAATTGGGGTTTGTAAGCCTGGAAGAGAAAACAGAAATGTTGCATGAGAAGGTAAAAACATAGAAAAAGAATTTGCAATCTAGCTGCTAATAAAATTCTAAGTTTCACAGACGTTTGGGCCAAAGCCCATGAATTATTTAGTCTTGTTACCTGCATAATGTAGGTCACAACCTCCCTCTGTAATTAGGCTAAACATTACCTACTTCTATT
The DNA here is from genome assembly GCA_030060385.1 of Muscicapa striata striata. Classification (NCBI taxonomy): domain Eukaryota; kingdom Metazoa; phylum Chordata; class Aves; order Passeriformes; family Muscicapidae; genus Muscicapa; species Muscicapa striata. The sequence goes on along the minus strand of JAREIS010000027.1, from coordinate 3,678,631 downwards.
TCAGCTCTGTAATAAAACATTTAAGGCAACAGTTCTGATTTCAGGACTTGAGGGATGAAGAACTAAACACATGCCCAAGCTGGGGCTTTCCCTCCCTTCCTCATCCTGAGCTCAGCTCATTACATTCTGCATGGAACTGCTGCCTCTCCAGACTTCTTTTTTCCAGCCTGGAGTCCATGACTGACAGCACCTGCTGAGTACTTGCACATAACACAGTGGTATTTTACTTAACTCTTGGAGAAGCTAAACAGACGATATTTCCTTCTTTCTCTAAGTGTTCCCAGATTAACTTTGTAGCTTTAATTGTTTCTGCTTGGGGTCTTTCAGAGGCTGTGTTGGTGCAGCTTCACTTTGTGTGTGTAAGGCTTATTCCATGATTAATGCTAAAAACCAATCTTGACCTAGATCCTTCTCTCAGCATAACAGAGAGACTTGGCCAAGGGCCTCACTGGAGCAGGTGTTAGAGGCAACCTTTGGTGACTGTTCTCACCTAGAGGTTCTTCTGCCCACCTAGCAAATCCTTAGCTGCCTGTTCTGAACTTTAGGGATCAGCTGTGGTACAAACATGGAACATCAAACTGCACCTTGTAAGTATTTCCCTAGGGGAATGGCTGGAGTAAGAAAACCCATTCATTATCACCTTAAGTGACAGTGGAATCAACACTTAATATTGGAATAAACAGAAATGGGAGAAAAAATTTTTGACAGAAATGAATTCTGGGCTACCTAAGCAACACTGCTTCAGCAAATATTACTGCAGGCCTGTGGGCAATTAACAGAGCTTAGTTTTAAGACTCTACTAAATATGAAATATTATTCACATCTGGTTTTGTCATTAGTTTTGGATTAGGAATTTCTTGGAAAAGCAACCCCACCCACCTTATAGGATATAAAGTTCAGCTCTGAAGGCTCCTAAAATTTCTTGTCAGGTGAGGTCGTGTAAATCATTTGGCCATGGCTTAACAGAGCAGAGCATGGCCCATAAAATATTCCACTGGTTTTGCCAGCTGCAAGAGAGTATTTAATCAGAGCATTGGCAAAAACAAACAAAAACCAAACAAAACAACCAACCAGCCAAAACCCCCAAACCAGAAACAAACCAAACCCAAACCAAAAAGTAAACAAAACAGTCAGTTCTATTCTAACAGATTCAAAGTATGGCATTTTCAGTGCAGGAAAATTACCACCTCATCCAGTGAAGGGAGTTTTCTCTTTCAGGATGCCTGACATCTTGTGCACTTCAAGGCAAAGGTGCAGGACAGCCCCTACCTAACAGCTCTGGGTTTCTCCCCTTCAGATCCTTGCTGATGAGGGAGACCCAGTGTGTCAGCCTAAGAGAAATGCAGAGAGAAGGGAACACAAGAACAGTATCAGAAACATTTTCAGTGTTGCCAAAAGCACAGAGGGAGTAGAAAACCCCACAGCTTCACTTTGAGGGAACACAGTGCCAGGCTCTTCCCTTCTATCTTGCCTTGCTACTTTGAGTCAATATTCAGTATCTGGTCTCACTAATGTTGCAGAGGGAAGTCCTACTACCCTTTGCTCCTGATTGCTCAAAGGGTCAAATCTGCCCTTTTATTTACTTCAATGTATTTATTTACAGCGGAAATGCCAATGCAACCCTCAGTTGCCAGAATCTCTCAACTCTTGTTTTCTGGGACAATTTCTGTTCCTGGGAGACATCAATTCCTTGTGGCTAGATGACCTTCCTTTTGCTCAGAGTCAAACATACACTGCACTGACTTGAACCATTCAGCAACTTGTCCTTGTTAGTAACAAATCAGTTATTAAAAAAATGTGTTTTATTTAATATAATTTATGAAAATATTATACACAGTTGAACAGACCTGCAGAATTATACTAGCCAACTGCAAATGAAAAATTTCCTCTTCAAAGGTAATTCAGTGTAAATTGACATTTTAGTTTTTCTCCTTCAGGTTCTCAAGTGAGATTATAAAAAACCAACTCTATTGTGGCATATAATGATGAGCCACATTTCCCATCTGATTTAGTCCTGCAGTTTTGTTGAGCAAGACCAGTGTTGATTTTTCCCAAAGCCACACAGAATAGCTCTACTGAGGTTACCTTATTATTTACTCTTTGTATAGACCCAGAGTTTGATTTTATTGATCCCTTTCACAACATCCACTTTTTTGGAACTTCACTCCACTTTTGAAACTTAAGTTTCCCAAGGCAAACCTAAAAACCTGCACATCACCATCCAGCAAGCTCCTTGCCACCTTTAATCCACTATCTGTTCTTATCAGCCTTTAATACTTACACAATTTACACGTTTACAACAATCTAGATTATTTATTTTTAAGCAAAAATATTGTCAGCCTTTATTTAGCTGCACCAGATCCCAACAATAGCTGCTCTGAAATTCCTGATGCACCACTCCTCCAAGCCCATGGAGAAGTCTCAGTCAAGCCTGGTAGAAAACCAGATTGACATTAGAATGGACAACTGACCCAAGAGACTTCTTCCGTATTCCACTGAGAGCCCAAGGACATATGGGAAGTTTAAGTTAACAAATTCTAACTATAGAAAGCTATTAACAAGAAAACCTCTTTTTTTCTCCCCCAGGAGATAACCTTTTCCTTGCCTTTGATATCAAAGTAACTGCAGCACGCAACACCTGAGCACCTCAGCTGCCTGGTTTTTTATCTGTAGCCTTTAACTAAATTTGTTAAATCAAGACAAAAATGGGTTTTTGTAAACCAGAGTAAGTACACATGACATTCACATACCTTTTCTATTTGCTGTTTCAGCTGAAATTAGCGGTCTTCAAAAATGAAGAGCATCCTTTCAGAAAAGCTGAGAGTTACCAGAACAGCAAAAATACAATTGAGTCCTGAGAGATAAAAATTTATTTATCTGATCAGCATGTCATGATATGGTCACAACTCATACAGCTGACATTCTCATAGCCAAGAGGGATATTTTTTCTTTTTAAAAATACATTTTTCTTTCCAGCAGGAAGGATTTTTTTTAAACAAACATTTCATACTAGGCAGGAATTAAAAACAATGGCTTTTTCAATATGACAACACAGCTGGTAAGCACTGGATCCCCTACCAGTGTAATAATATTCAGATTTCAAGTTTTCCCCCCCACTCCCCAATTCCCCCACCCCTGACAGAAAACCGCCACACAAAAAAACAAGACAAAACCCAGATGGGAAACAAAGAGGTAGACGGCACTACAACCACGGTGCTGTTTTGGGATTGTGCGAGATGTCTCATGATACCTACGGAGTTCTTTTTCCCTTCCTTAGACATTGCAGAACTGGGCCCCAGCAGAACTCAAGAGGTGCCAGGAGCCAAGAGCCATGGCCAGTAAGAGGTGCCAGGGCCACAGAATGACTAGGGCTGTCCCATCTGGCATCACTCCGCCCAGCTGGAGCTGCTTAAAAACAGATCCCTCTTAAAAACTGTACAGACCTCACAATGAGGACAGCCTTGCTCCCAACAAGGCTGCAGTCACGTCCTTCCAGGAGGCCAGCCCAGGTCAAGGGGGCTCAGGTTCTGCTCTTGGCATGCCCTCAGCTCTCAGAAACTTCAAGAAGACTCAGAGCCACAGTGATCTGCAGAGGAGCTCTGCAGCCTGGGCACTGGCACAGCTTCTAGTGTGTGCTGGAGCGAGACAGCGCTGCAGAAGCTGCTGTCCCCTCTCCCCCCACTGCTCCACTCCTCCTCTTGCCACTTCTGGCACTGAAACATTTGTCTCTGTCCTTCCTAATAAGCAATGTTATCTATCACAAATTAACACTGCAGCTCTACAGTGAACCAAAGTGTTATTTTACTATTGTGTTTATGGTAAACACAGTAAAGATTGTGTAACCATTAGCTATAAGCACAATAAATACAACCATCAAAAGAAAATTTCCTCGTCCGTTAAGGATCAGAACCATATTAAATAGTCTTGAAAAAAAAGCAACTCTATTTCTGACATAGGAAAAAACAAAAACAAACAAACAAACAAACAAACAAACAAAAAAACCAAACCCAAAAACAGACCAAGGAAAAGAAATAGAAATGCTGCTTCTGGTATCCATCTACCTTTCTGAAAGACATCTTGGCTGTTGGAAAGATTTTATTTAAAAAAAACAAAAAAACCAATGAAATAAATTCAGCAAAATAATTCCAAACATGACCAGCCCTTCACAAAAACACTGACAGTCACTCCAGGCTTCCATATCCACGAAACATAAATGCAGGTAACAGAGAAGGGAAGGAGAACACTGGAGGTGAAGGTAACTGGTATAAAAAACAACCCTGTTCATTATACAGTATGAACATCATGGTGAAGTAATTTTAAGGAATTAACTCATTTTAATAGGACAGTTGTTCAGTGAATAATTACTTCATTATCTCATGATAAAATAAAAGGTCTAACTTTAAAATGCATAGAATCCTTCCAATGACTTCTATCACAGCCAGGCAGTCTACAGCTCTTACAGAAAAAGCAGAGCTGCTCAGAAGCATTTCTAATGTATGCAGACATTTTAAACCAGAATATGGTTTTCATTTTGCTCTTCCCACTGTTGCTTTGTATTTTTTAAAAGAACTGTAAAAACTATCAAATATGCAATTTTGCAAAATAACCCTTTATTTCATATGGCTCCATTATTTCCAAAAAATACAGAACCCCAGATGTATAATTATTTTGTGTGATTGTATTAGATCACCACAAAATCTCCAGCTGACTATCAAGAGAATGCATCCAACCCTGGGCTCGTGATTTGGAAATCCCAGTTTTAGGTACCTTTGGTCCCAAAATTTATGTCAAGGCAAAGCGGAGCAGTTGAATCCTGTCACACACAGTGATCGGTATTTGTTATTATCTTGTACAAACAGGTGAGAAAAGTTAACAGCACTTTATGGCAGTGTCACACAAAGAAAAGTTACATCATCTGCAAACCAAGTGAACAAGGAACAGTACCACAGTGATCGCTTTATTTTTACTGCAAGAAGATGCACCTTATTTGTGACGCTGAGGGAGAAGGGAGAGGGAAGCTTTTAATTTTCCAGGAAAGCAAGGTAAACTGAAATTTCACTTTTCAACATCTGGTGACAGCAATTTTAAAAAAAGAAGAAAAAGAAAAGAATAAGAGACACCACAATTGCAAGACTCAACAGAACCACACACGGAACCCAAGTGAGACTGAAGTGATGGCACACTCAGCCCAGGGCACTGAAGAAACTGCTTGTGCGGATGGGCAGGTGCTCTTCACATCATGGGATTCACAGAGCAGCAAAGCTAAACTGTGAGCACTGACAAAACTTCAACTGCAACAACTTCTTTATGAACAATTAAACATGGAAACCTAGAGATGTTTTGTGGGCAACCCTGGAAGAGAACCATCTTTGTTCTTATTATTCACAATGCACTCAAATTGCTCTGTTCTCACTTCTGAGTGCAACAGCTTTCAGAATTGTTTTGGTGAGTTTTTCTTTTTGATCATTTTACATGTTTTTCCACTATTTTTCCCCGAATATAAATTCACTGTGACATTAATTTGTGATCAACGGTATGGTTCATTAACATCACTTTCTATCAAAACACATTTTGAACTCTCCAGAGCAGGCAACCTATGGACGGTGCAGCAAAATGCCCACTACATCCAGAACTGCCAGAAGGTAGAACCGAACTGCAGCCAACAGGAATTCATGTTTTACAGACTCACTTGCTAAGCTCCAGACAGTCTGGACCAGCACAGTATTTTTAGCACTGAATTTCCTACATATTGTATCCATTTCATGTTTTTCCCTTCACAGCAAAACTTCTTTTATCAGATTTATTCTATTTCATGAAGCAGCATCCAGGATCATGCTGGGAGGGTCCTTTGGAGTTGCTTTCCAATGGTTTCTCTTCTGGTGTCACGCACAGCAACTCAGCTGTACGGAGCCACGGTGTCAGGCGCTCCTCTCATTTCCCAGTGCAGGCAGGAGAGAAGCCTGGGACCTGACACTATTTCCTCACCCTACTGAAACCATAACCAGTGCTTGGAAACAAACATCTTGCAAGAGTAAGAACTACAGAGGAACAAAGTGAAAATGAACAGGACCAGATCAATCAAACGCTTGTCTGCAACATTATTGCGCAGTGCTAATTTCTTGAGGCAGCATGTGAACACTTGCTATTGACTGCAACCCACTGGGAAAAGAAAATAAAAATACTGCATTTAACAAAACAAGATGCTCTTACATGGAGTTCACAGGGTCTATAAGGAACAATCTCCTGATGTGAGTAACTGCTGTGCAATCTGCTTATATAAACTTCCCTTTTTTCATAAGTCCAGTTTGTCTTAGCTCAAAATAAAATGAGCTGTACTCTGGGCATCTCTGTGGCTCTGATCAAACTACATGGGGGAGGACAGCAGTGAGTAGCTTGCCACCTGCCTTTTGCAGCTGTAAGAGTCATTCCCACGGGCAGCAGAAATAACCACTTACACAGAACAGTGCTGGGCTGCCCCAACACCTCCCTGTCAGACGGCAGATTAAATACATTCATTCTATCAGCTGAACTTTAGCAAGAGCAACATGAAATAACAAATAACTCCACGGGGTCCCTCTCTATCATGGCATACCTGCCTCTTTTTAATGGTTACACCAGAATTCAGGTGCAGAGATGGTATTTATAAACAGTGTCTTGCCTCAGACATGAAGCTATTGGCTACCACTGTAGTTTGCCTCCAGCCCCCTGTGGAGTCACGGAGGGAACACACTTCAGGGGACTTTACTGTGGTGTGTCATTTTGCATCCATCCCCACTGAGCAACCACTGCTGCATGGGGAGGGGCAGGGATGGCATATCTGACAAGGTATTTTTCCATAAAGCCAGAGAAACTGGCACTGCCTCGTGTTTTGGTATGCTCTTTGTTCCCCCCCCAAAAGGGAACACTGGCAAGGTTTTGTATTCTGCACACTACCTCCTGTGATTCATGTAGCAGCAGAGGGAGACAGAAGGGGAATCAATATTGCTAGCTCAGAGCCAAAACTACTGAGGGCTTACTTTGTTCTCAACAAAATTACTCTGTAAAAGGCAGTATGCCAACATCTGAAGTTCTGGCTAGCCTGTCTGTATTCAGAGAGATTAGTTTTATTTTAGGAACAGTTCTCGCAAATCTGTGCATAATCACATAAACACAATGCCAACCAGACCTGCCAGAAGTACAGCTGTACATCAACATCCTTTCAAAAGGATCCTGCCCTACACATCTGAAAGTGTCTTCTGTTCCCATCTGCCCTTCAGTTCAACCCACCCTTCTTCCAGTAAGATTTTAGTGGTGAGCTAATTAATACTGCCCTCCATGTAGTTATTCAGAATATTTACCATACTTATTTTTTCAGTAGTATCTTCCTACAGACTTATGATAGCAATTATACCTATTTTTTCTTTTTATGAAACTAGTTTCTTCTATTACTCCTTAGCTAAACGTTAAGATGGTTGGCATTGAATTATTTAAACTCTCCCACAGGTATATTTAGCACTCTTGCAACTAGCGGGGGAGAAAAAGGCCTCTATAAACCACTCCAAGGTCACCTTGGTTGGACTGCAGTATACAAAATACAAAGGTGGCTAAAAATCACCAGCAGCACCAGCAGACTTTCAGAAGCAGCTAGAATTGTTCTGCCTTCCAAGGCATGACAAACAAAGCTTCCCTCTGTTCCCTAAGTTTTATGTCTTTCCTTCACTGACTTTTCACCTTTGAAAGTGCATTTTCAAAATTGATGATGAGGGTTGAGCTGCATTCTGAACAAAAAGGGAATTTAACCGAGTGACTTTGTATTTTCCAAGTTTTCCTACAACACGAGACACTGGTAGCACATGGAACTCGGAGAGCTGATGGCCAGACCACAGCAGGGATGGGCTGATTCATCCCATGTGGACAGCTTTGAATCACACTGTGATGCTGCAATGCTTGTTTGAGGACCAGTTCCTCACAGGACAGACCTGACACTGGATCTTATTTGGGTGTTGGGTTTAGATCAATGTGTCTGGTACAACAACTGCTGACTGTGTAGCCACAAAGACACCTCCACCAGCTCTGTCGAGGATCTCTGACTCCAGCACAATGAGCTGCAATAAAGTACACGTTGTGCAAATGAGGAATCTCTACCACACCAATGCTGTACACACTACTGAAGAGACAAGTTGCTGAATTTTCTGAGCTCTAACTACAATGCCAAGAAATACTTGTGGTGACAAAGCTTTCTTGTCACAGACATTCTTCTATGGTGGTTGTACAATTGCACCTTTTGTCCAAATGCTGAATTTGCTTAAGTGTGGGTGAGAGTATACATTTTTAAAAATACAGACAATTCTTAAAATAATACATCATCAGGTCACTATGTTACTGATCTTCACTTTTAGTGGAGTTTAAAATTCCCCCAATGAGAGGTAAAAGTCCATCCAGTATTTTCTTTTACTCTTGAATATTCACATTTGCACATACAACATGATACTCATTTGCAAGAGCCTGGATTCCCATTGTGTCCTCAGGTCCCATTCCACTTTTAAAATAGGCAATGGTACAAATACTGAAAGACGCAGTACCACATCCCTCCTGACAAAAATGCAAATGATTGTATGGCAACCAGCCACAGGTTACTGAGGGTCATCTCCCGAGAAATTGCTTTTGTCTGACCCTTGGGTGGTGGAAAAGCTCCTGCAAGAGAAAAGAAAAACACATTTAACGCTTTGCACAGGAATGACAGCCTTAATGCACAATTCTTTAGCACCACTGCTTGTCCCAGCAATGGTGCCCACACACACAATTAACTGGGTACTGCTCTATGCTATAATGCTGTCAAATTTATCAAAGATTCTCCAGAAGCCTTCAAGAAAATAAAAACCCCTCAAACCAAAATACAACCCCTTATCTTAATTAATAGGAACAATTTCAATTTCCTAATAAACTTTAAGCATAACGCTGAAAGCATTCCTTAGAAGCTGCTATCACTGTACTTGACCTTTGCAGAGAGATCCAACTGTCAACTAAGTTTTGTGTTATTTTGGAAGTTTTATTAGTATCTCCATGATCAAATTGAATGGATTCCATATTAAACTCTACAGCTGCTTGGTGGTGATACTGTATACTGTGAAGAAGCAATACACATACATTCTTGAGGTTCCCCTTGAAAATGTAAATACACACACACTTTCTTTAAAGAACAGTTTCCACATATTGTTTGAATAGTCAGTTTTACTGACTAAGGAAACATAATTTGCCATGGAGTTTTGCAGAAATTCTTTAGTGACACCCTTGCTTAGATGGGAAAGACTGGAAGAGATTCATCTGACAATAAAATTTGATTTTTCCATGCTTTGACTTTTTCTGACTTGCAACACTAAATTAAATGTGCCTGAATACATCAGAGCTTTATGATTATAGGCAAACTATTTGCATATATTTACATCAGCATATTAAATCATCTGTGTTACACTGTACTGAGATGCACAATGACTTGATGACACGAAGCACTTCTGTTGTTGTTAATCCTGAACAGGGGATATAAAACTCTGAATATACCAGAGAAGATAATGTACTTGCTGCAGCATTATGGAGTCTCAACTTCTCTCAGAAGAACATGAAATTAATGATTCAAAGAGTAAAGATGCAGCAATGTCGATTTTTAATCTTAGGAACCACACAATTTGGGCAATTAGATACCATCAGCAGCTTATCTCTGTGCAATCACTGGAGGAACTGCAATCAAGCATTTGAGACAAAGCTTTTCTTCCTGCATGAATGCTTTTAATAAAAAAAAAAAAATCCTAAATACACCCTTGATGAGCCCCTCCACCTCTCCCTGATAGGTATTTCACACTTGGGCAGATTTGCCACATTATTATTCCCCAGTAACTCACAGCTAAGCTTCTAGCCGTCCACTCTAAGCTGGATTTGCTCTTCCATGGCCCATTTGTTTTTCTGTACCAACACTGACCTCTGGTTTAAATACCTTTCCTTTTTCCCTGGTATGTGCAGAGAGCTGTCTCTTCCCCCTCTCCCAAGCCATCTTTGACCTTTCCCTCTCCCAGCTGAGACAAGCCATGCACTTTTAGTTGTCTGGGCTCTGTTTCTTTCTCCTCCCAAATAAAAATAAGCCAAGAAAATGTATTCTTACCACCAATACAGTCAATGCAAACATTTAAAGTTTCATGGAGAACTAAATGTTACTCCAGCTTCATGAAGTAAGCTTTATTAAAAGAGAGAAGTTCCTAAGCAGTGTGTATTGTAAAATAAAATAATAATGATAATGATAACAGTAGTAATGATTAATAATAATAGAAACAGCCCTAAGTCTTAAAACCACACCCACTTGTGATGATGTACCAGGTGAGTACAAAGCTGGCTCTTGAGCAGCCTCAGGAATTCCCCTCACAGTCAACCTCAGGACCTTTCCAAGGGGTTTCCAAAACTGTAGCAGTACTTTTTCAGCAGGCCAACTAAAGCAACGCCAGCAAGTTCTCAAAAAGTATAAATGGCAGTAACTTTAAATTATGCTAATTTATGCCTAATAAGGTCCTATGTCAAAGCATTTACATTTAAAATATGTCTTTATTAATTCATACTGATTGCACTGGCAAATTATTACCAATTATCCTATTTTGGAAGTGCATTTTTAATGAATAAATCTGATTATATTAATTATACTCTCAGAAATTCTGGACTAGTTAGATTTTCTGGGTATGACTTATTTCAATAGCATAAAATAATGGCACAAAATCAGGAATTATTTACAATCTATTTGCTACACTTGTATTTTTAAAGATATTCACAAAGTTATTTGTCTATTAAAGTCCAATATATGCATTTGGATGTGATTTATGTAGCAGAGTCTGAACTTTGCCATCAATGATGGCTGAGTGACAGCACATTTCATAAAATGAAATTCAACTCTCGGTTGTTAAAGAATTCTATTAATCTCTTCAAGCACTTGGATTGATAAATTAAGCACTCAAAACTAAATTAAAGCAGCCTTTGCAATAAATCATCTCTCAGAAGAAGCACCTTCATTTAACACAATCACCCAGAACACTAAACTCAGCTGATTTGAGACACTGAACACTTCCCATCAACAGCTGGGATGCACAGGGCTGCAGATCACAGCTCCAGAGACTGTGTGCCATGTAATCCTCACAGGTCCTTCCAATCATACTTTCAATCATGGATCTTTGCCATGAAGTCCCATAGCAGCATGTTGCACAGCTGAGCTGCGTGTTACAGTTTTCACAGCTTCCCAACACTACCCTAATTCTAATATTGCCTAGGTAATTTACCTTTCCTAGATAATTTTTTTAATCATACTTTTTACCACATAAAAAGCAGTAAAAATAGCATAGTATCTCCTGTGCCCACGTGAAGAATGCTTACACATTCTTAAACCATTCTGAGATTCTTGTAAGGAAAGGATCCTTAAGAAAGCAGAGTTCTCTTTGCTGGGTATCATCCTACCTGTTTCATAGAAATGTGTCAAGAGGTCCTCCTTTTCAATGAACCGTTGATAGAGCCAGTTTGTGAGAGCTTCAGGCTCTGCAGGTACATCCTTCACTGGAAAAATCCTATCAAACAAACACAAATTGAGCCTAGTAAATGTATTCTGCATGTGGAGAACAAAACTCTTCTGTCACAGCCCACCATGAAACAGAGAGAACAAGACTTTTGTATAAATCTAACTGCATGATTTGCACTCTCTCCAACTCACAGATCACAGAGGCATTGAGCATACAAGACTGGGAAACTCTAGGCTGCCATCCAGAACTACACAGAAGACACTGGCATCATCAAATGCTGTACTACAGCTTTTGGTAAAAGTTACTAAGGCACTGATTTGTTTTTTGTTAAATGGAATACCACCACACTGTATTACTATCCCTAAAAAAAAAGACAAAACAAGGAGGAATGAAAGAAATAAAAAAATGAAAAAGTTCATTCACAGCTTTGAAGAAACAATTCAGCAGGCAGAAGCCACATAATGACATCACTAAGCACCAATAGTTCTTCCACATCCCAGAAAACAAGCCCTCTGTGCTTTTCAAAGGATGCTGGCAGCTTTGTCTGAAATTTCCAAGGCACGTTTTACACTGAAAACTGACCCTGTACTCAAATACTGCTGCCTTATTTAAAAACACCGGTGGAAGAATTGCTAGTGTTTTGGTACTTCTATGCTGAATATTAGGTCTGCTTAGAAAAACAGACACTCCAGGCAGAATTCACTGTGGTACACACACCCTGAAACTCCCAAATAACCTACCATATTTTACTGGATTATTTTCAAAAAAAGAAATTCCAATCTTACAGTAACTGTGAAACTTCCTCAGCAGACCCTCAGTGCCTTTTGATATATACAAGAACTCCCATACCCACTGTACTAGCAGGCCAATGCAGAAGAGATTTGTGTATCAGGCTAATCTGAAAAATTCACTCTCACATGCCAGGCTTTTACTGTAGGTTTATCTTTTGAGGTGGGCTCCCACTTAGCCTCTCATTTACACCATGCTTCTATTTTCATTAGTGGATTTTCATTTCATTTTCAATACTGTCTTAACTGATCATACTGCAAAGAATTGGAAGTAACACCACAATCATCTGGGCAGTCTCTGGACAGATATGGGAAAGTCAGAATAAGAAAATAAGGCACTTCTGAAGAATGCTTTTGTTGCTGTTACAGTTTTCAACATCTTTGCCAGCTTTGTTCGTCATTTCTCCTTCCTCCTTTGAGTCTGATGCATGAAAAAATAAGCTGTAAGTGGTGGAGTCAAGCAGCAAAGCATTGCTCTGAGGAGTGAATTACACATCACGGTGCTCTAGCATACAGAGACAACTTCAATATAAGGAGATAACTTTATTTACATGTATTGGTATCAACATGAACTCAGCTATCTCTGCAGCCTTTGGAGTAATTCTGCCTACATCTTCCTGGCACTGTGGAGTTCTCCATGCTCCAGTAAAGGCAGTCTTGGTAACCAGAAATTAGCAACTGCTGTCTCAGATAAAACAGAGTTACAAGGAAAGTCTTTGGCCAAAGACAAATGTTATGAAATGGTGCTTCCGTAAGCAGCTCAGGTTTCCAGCCTGAATATTAAGAACAAAGACAAACAATAAAGAACTCTTTTATCTTGCAGCCCAGATGCTGTACAGCAGGTTAAAATTAAACCACGTAGCAGCAAGTGGAAAACACACCCACACAGCAAGGACCATTTTGTTGAGGGTAGAAGACTAAGAAGACTTATTCTGCGTCCCCAAATGCAACTCAGCTGCCAAGCACTATTTTTACTCTCTTCTGCCTATCTGCTATGAAGAGATAAAAGGCTCAGCAACTGAATATTGTGTTTCACAGAGTATTTTTGAAGGACAGATGCTTGCTTACGCAGGTTTTAAGAGGGTTCACAACTAAAAGAATGTGTGTTGCCTCAGGACAGAAGTGTAGGGTTACCTGGCTTCACATGGTCTCCATTGTAGACTCTAAGATATTCTTCACCTCTGCCTTCACTTCTCCCTGACCTAATGGGTAACAGCTATGTTTTGTCAAGAACATTCTTCCTAGTCTGGAAACATCACAGGATCTTCCAAGATATTCATTAGAAACAATTTCTGAGCTGGCACTTGGATGGAGCAGGGAAGTAGCACAGGTGATACTGGCACTGTGAGAGACTAATGGAACCACTGCACACCACTTCTCTGCTTGAATCCATCCAGGCTCTTGTGTGGATCAATAATACTGCCAGAATGCTTGAACCTCTGGATAGAAACATTGCTGCTTAGAAGTCTGAGAAGCAGTCACTGCTACATCCAGTTTGAACAAATATTAACAGACTGAAAACCAACTGGTTTCCCAGTGGCTGCACTGGCTGCCACAACTTAGCCATGGTAAGTGCTAATGTATTTAGAAGCATTTTCAAATGTATTTTTAGATTATCCATGGTTATTTTTAGCACCAGAACATTCTTACTAATGACTGATCTAAATTGGAGATTAAATATTTAAAAAATAATAATAAAAAAATCCTTAAACTCTGGAAAGAAGCCCTTTCTGTACTCGATAAGGCAAAGCTAAACTACCCTATATTTAAACTAAACATACTGCTAATGCCATGGTACTCTGCCCATCAGATGGCTCAGCTGGCATTTGTGTTTTACAAGAACACTCCCTTGAAGGAGACTGGGTTCAAGAAGGTGAGTGAGCAAGTCTACTGTTACAAAACTCCCCACAGGCAATCCAAAACAGCAGCAGAGAGCCACTGCTCCAATGGGAGCAGGGTCATCTCCAACCACTGGATGCTGGCATCTGCCCGGTTCAGCGTTCAAAGATGCAGAAAACAGTTCCTTATTTTCAGTGGGATATGTAAACCATAAGGTCAGGCATGAGCATTATCTTGGCTCTACTCCACCTTTGGGTATCAGGATCAGGAATGCCTTTAGAGGCAAACAGTTTGCTCATCTCCTCAAGAAAATAAAACATCGCCACACAGAACTGCCAAGGCAACGAGTAAGGTCAACGTGTAACATCTGAAGCTCCTGAAGTCTCTGGGGCACTTGGATCTTTCTATCTTTTGGGCAAAACTAACCTCATATTGCATTAAAATAGAGCATCTTTGTTCCTGGTGTGGCAAACAAAGAATTTAATAGGACTGGATAAGAACTTGGCCAGAAAATTCAAGCAGAATGGAAATCCCTTTTTTTCCATCTCATCACACAACAGCTGATATTCTGTTGCCAGTAAAAGTGAGGAAGGGGCTAAAAGCAGCAGCAGCACAGGCTGCACCCTGGGAAGTGAAAAGCAGTGATGGAAATAAGGACACAGCTCAATGGGAATCTGGGAAGAATCCATTTTCCAGTAATGAAGCATCACCCTCCAGCTGGAGGTGCCTCCTGGCAGCTGCACAGTGACAACAGCTGCAGGACACTCCAGGTACCTGACTGAGGGATGGCAACTTCTTAAACCACTACACAGATTTGTATTTATGTCTCAAATCAGATTATATTAGAATAAATGACAGTCCAGGAAAGAAGAAAGGATTTTAAAAAACAGGAGCTGTAACTGCCTAACACATGCTGGCATATGTGAGAATTGTTGAGAATAAGCCACTGATACTGTTTCTCAGAAGACAACAAAGGATTTTCAGAAATACGGCATATTTAGAAACATTTATCTCTTTTAAGTGGTCCTCACTGGAGAAACAAACTCTGATTCTTTTTTTAAATTCTGAAGTTCATGGCTACCACTTTAAGTACTAACTGCCTTTTATCACCTGTCTTACTCTGAATTGAAGTTCTGTATTACTCACTACTCCATATAAGTCATGATATTATTTGCTGCTTCAATGGCTCTAAATAAATCCAGGACAGAGGAGGCTGTTGGTAGATGTCAGGCACGACCAAAAATAAGTTACTTGCGTAAAAAAGTGCATTAAAATACGCTGCCAAACGGGATGCCCTTCTGCAACATTCATTCAGCAGCCACAATGCATTTCATCTTATTTATAGCTCAGAGCCTGGCTTATTTCAATAAATCTGTATCAATGCAGACACAAAAATAGAACCTCCTCAGCAGCTGAAAGCTCGTTTCAGCAGCAGCACAGCACGAAGCTGGTAGGAGAAGGAAGGTGACAGAGCTGGGAGCAGCCTGTGTGGCACTTCATGCACGGCCAGCCCTGCGTCAGCGCTGACTCGGGCTGCCTCTGACGTCAGGGCTGCTGCACCACAGGCACTGTCACACAGCCCAGCAGTCAAGGGCATCACCCTGCAAGGAAACCACGGCAAAACACCCAGCCTCACACCACTCCTGACTGAGGGGATGCTAAGCACCCAGCCAACCTCACAGCCAGGGAGTTTTGTATTTGCAAGTCTCAGGTTTTGCCAGCAGAACTGCAGCACCTGAGAAATTACTGCTGGAGAAACACCAATCAGACTAAACAAGTGCCTGGTATAAAAGAAAAGAAATAAACCCAAAACTCTACTCATGGCACAGAAATGGTGAGAGCTGAGAACAGACACCAAACCACCCAGCTTATTTACGCTGGAATTGTATCAGGTCTGGATTTACAGTCAACACAAACCACACAATGACCCAAGCATAAACCTAAACCTTTGAGAAGAGCAAACAAACCTTTCCAACAGACTAATCACAAGGCAGGTCTTACAGTGATGCCTCTTGTCTGACATGCTTTGATATGGACTGACATCTCCCACAAAAATCCCAGTGCCAAATAGAGGAAGTTCATTAGATATTTTCCTTGAGTCATACATTTCAGAGAACAAACTGAGTTTTGCAGTGCTTTCCAGTAAGTGAGACAGGTCAGTCAGGGCAAAAAAGTATTCAATAGATGGGTAAAGTTCTTACACCTTCTGTTTTTAGATTCAAACTTGGAAATTGTTCTCTTTTCTAGGGAAGTTTCTTTTGACATTCTGAGGAAAATCAGGCCACAGCTTAGCCTAATTATGGACTTCTGAAATTGTGTCATTTGTACTGAAATTGAAAGTTTGAAAAGCAAGGTTTAACTCATTATCAAAATTGAGCTTTCAAAAAAATAAGATTACTGGATTAAACCAAGCTTTCTCTGCCATTTCCACCAGCTACAAAAGCACCTAAAAATGATAACGTAAGGCTCCTTGCTGTGTTCTCTTCTGTTGCTCCCTGAGCAGGATGAAAAAGAAATAATCCTGCAGCAAAGGCCCAGGCTATGAGAAAAGGAAACCACCAGATTTGGAAGTCTGTAAGGCAGAAAGAGACAGGTGGTGATCAAGGGGCACAGCAGAAGAGACTGACTGAGCCACCAGAACAAAAGCAGCTCTGCAGTCTCTTCTGCTCCAGTCTGAGTGGCACAGAAAATGTTCCTTTTCCCCCCACTGCTGTCATACATCAATATCTCTCTCTGGACTACTCTAAAAGGGAATAAGCATGTTTAAATCCCAGTTCTTTCATACTGCACAGATGGCATCTGGACAGAACTATTATTTGCTTTTTCAAAGGGGTGCTTTTTCCCCCTTATAACTCAGTCAAAATAAATGACATGAGAAACTATTGTGCTCTCTTCCCAGTTATTTAAAAATTATCCTTAAAATTTATTTCAAATGTTATCTCCCAAGACATTCTAAATTACAAAAAAATGAGCAAGATTTTATTGCACTAAATGCAGGAAAAGTGAGGTATAATACCAATGCAGACAGACTTGATGTACATTTGAAGAAAATTTCAGAGGACATCCATGTGCCAACCTGCACCCATCTCACAGTGTAGGTGCCATGTGCATCAAGAACTACCAGGTCTGGCAGTCAGGCTGAGCTCCAGCCAAACCCAACTCACTCTGGCCTCATTTCAGAGCCATCATGCCCCATGCTTAGCCTTGCTGGGTGACTTTCCATTTGAGACACACTCAACTGCTTTTACAGAGTCAGCCATGACAAATAGAGGTTGTTAAAAACATACAAAAAGTAGTCAAATAGAGAAGCTTGTCCCTGTCTAAACCAGTGACTTAGACCCTCTGGAAGAAAATAACAAACATACACCCAAAAATAAATAATTTCAAATATTTTTCTTAGAATTTTAGCATTACAAGAACTTAAACATTCAAGCTTAATGCAAAAAAAGGTTACATCATATTTTTGCTTGTGATCAAAAACAGCTCTGAATATACATTTAGAAGCAGGAAATTAATTCAACTTATGTTAACTTACTATTGTTTTTAAAGAAAGCATTTTTGGAAATACTTTTCAGAAGAATTCTAAATACATTCAAATTGCAATTATCCCAGAGATCTGAGAGAGTACTAAGGTGACCTGAATAAAGCACAATAGATATAATGCTATCTTATATAAATCAGGGTGCAAGCATGTTCACCTTCAGGGAAACTTGGAAGGCAGCTTTCTATAAAAAGTAAGGACAGATTTAAACACGGCTGTGGAAAGGAGCTCCAGTGAGCAGCCTGTACTCTGCACCACACAACACTGACACAGCAGTGATGATGGAGAAGGTCATTCCCACTTAAACTGTCACCCAGGGGATCCACACAAGGATACTTGAAAGCTTTCTGTAAAAGTCTAAAAGCTCTCCAGATCATCAAGAGGGAGTAAGACAAAATGTGATTTGGGGATAAAATGCAACAATTTATTTAGTATAGGGAAAGTGTTAAAATACTCCTGGAGATTTCAGACTTGCAATGCACTGTAAACTAAAAGCGAAATGCAACTCCATCAGTTTAGGTCTTAAACAAAGAACTGCTAAGGAGAAAAGTTCTAATAGTCTCCCATCCTAGCTGTCAATGAGAGTTGCAACTTTTTCCAGCTGCTTTGCTCAACTACTTCAAGTATTCTTTGAGTGAAAAAGCTGGCATTTCTGTGTCAGAAAGTTAAATATAATATCTTATTAGGAAATCTGCTTATTTAACAACAGTGATTTTTAATTAGTTGTCATTATCAAAAAACAAAATTTAAAAAATTCAAGTTGGGTTTACACCACCTTAACATTAAAGTGAAAATGATGATGTAGCCTTCAGATATACTCCCCACAACTCTTTTCAACCACAGGACATTTGTCCAAAACTTAAATGTCTGTCCTAAGATACAGAATAGTCACTGAACTTTTTATAAAAAGATGTATTGTGTTTAAATGAGTTGCCCACCTATGTGAGGCACAAAAAACTCCACTGCTACTGATTTCCCCTATCCTGCAATGACATAACTGATTTGTGAATACTTGAGTTCAGTGTAGGAGGAGCAGGGTTATTTCCTACCTGTAATGCACATGTGTCACTGTTGGTTGTCGGTAGCCAAGAATCCAGGTTTGGATGTCTATAGGTTCAGCTTTGGGATATGCAATGGTTGTATCTATCACCCACTGGAGGCCTTTGGATTTGCTCTCTAGGAACAAAAAGAAAATTCCATGTCACTTATTTGAGAGTTATTCAAATTTTGTATTACTTCATGAGGTATGAGGCACAAGTACAACCATCAAAAATCAAATCCAGATTTTCCAGATTACAGAGCACAGAAATACCCTTACAAACTTCAGCGAGACCTAGATTTTATTTCATAGTTATTTTTGTTGTTCTTGGATACTGTGGTACACAGAATAGAACAAGTTCACTCACCAAGTTTGAGTACAGTCACAGGACATCTTGGCCCCAAGGCCAGGTGCTTCCCCCATTCACCAAAAGGAAAAATCCCAAAATAAACATCCAAGCTCCTTGGACTGCACTTCAAGCACATATATACCTGAGCCTTTCTAAAAGATCACTGATGGAGCAACAGCCATGCAGATCCCTCAAAGGTTCTTAAAAATGTGAGTTGTAGGATGAAGAATTCCACTTTCAGGGTGTACTCAGAATAAGAAAGGAAGAAACAGAAGCTGGTCAGTTTTCACAGTGGGGAAGATACTGCACCAAAAGGTTCCAGGAGAGTCTGACACATGCTTATATGCTGCTCAGCTCACTTAGAAACTGAAAAAAGGATCAAAGGAGGTGAAAATATTTGCTATAAAGATAAGTCAAGAGAATCAAATCTGGGGGTCCCTTCCAACTCAGAATATTCCATTACTCCATATAAAATCTGAATATAGGTTACAACCAGCAACAGTCCAGTCCATGAATCAACCTAGCCATGACCTCTCTCTGGCATGTCTTCAATTCACAGGTTTGCAGCAGATTTGTAGAGCAAACCAAGAAGGAAGGGCACATTGCCAAGATGGCACTTTGAGTTTAGCCTGTCCATTTTCTATCTGTTCTGGAGCTGTCTTGTGTTTGAGGTCACGTTATGCCCAGGCCAGCAGAGTAATGCTCATTTTCTGCTTGACACACCAGAACAACAACATGCTCACACCACATCAGGCAGTATCTTTAAGGATTTAAAAAGCTGACTATCAGAAACAGCCACCTGTGGGGCAAGAGCATGTAAGAAGTGTTAGTTTTTAATACAAAGTACAATACTCTTCAAGCCTGCAGCTGAGAAAGCTACAAAAGAAATGTAACAGAGCTTCATAGGAACAGTGTCAGCATGTACAGGGATTGACTGTTCACTACCCTTCCCAATACAAGAAGAATACTCAAAATTCAGCCAAGAGGAACAGTTTTCACAGTGAACAGAAAAATGATTCTTTGTGCAGAGAGGGGGCAAAAAACACTATGGGGAATCTCCTGCTAAAATATGTCAAAGATGCCAAGAGGATCAAGAGGAAACTGAGTAAACACATGGAGGGTAAACTTAGGAGGAAGATACCCCCACCTGGCATGGGAAACCCAACACACAGGAAACTGTCAGAAACTTGGAGAATATGTGGGAGAAGTATGATGCTTGTTTGCTGTGTTCACACTCTTCCTCTGGAGTCATGCACAAGATGTTGTGCTGGACAGATGTGTGGCCTTGCCCAGAGTGGCCATTCTAATTTTACAAAATATCTACCACACACCTGAAGAAATCTGCAGCACTCAAGTCTGAGCAGCACCCTGAAAGCCACAGTTACTGACTCCAGCTAGAATGTGCATGAAATGACTGGCTTGCAAGTTTCCACCTGCATTTAATTCCATTTAATTTGCATTTAATTTAATTAAGTGTGAAAAGAAAATTACAGCAATGCTATCACATGTATCTATCAATTATTTTAACAAGCAGACAGTGTTCTCTTGATTCTGCTCATCAGTGGAGCTGTACTGCTTCATTACAAATGCACCTCTCCAACAGGGCTGGACAGCATGTCCTAAAATTCAGATTATGAGTTCTTAGCAGCATA
Source organism: Muscicapa striata striata (assembly GCA_030060385.1). Lineage (NCBI taxonomy): Eukaryota > Metazoa > Chordata > Aves > Passeriformes > Muscicapidae > Muscicapa > Muscicapa striata. Next base: position 3,657,901 of record JAREIS010000027.1, on the reverse strand, counting down.
CAACATGCTATTCCAAAACTTGACCCAGGGCAAGCTGCATAGGTCAAGCTGAAACATGCAGTGTTACCTTCTGGAAACACAGTATTTTAAACCCCTGACAGACATGTGAAATGATAACTGGAGGCTTCAGGCTTGCCAGCATCATGACAGAGTGCTTGTCAAGTCTCTCTTAAGAAAAGCACTAACTACAGAGTGCTTCATTTTAAAAGTAGCAATGAATCAGAGAAGAGCCAATATGAAATTAATATTAAATCAACAGAAGTATTAATTTAGAAAATGATTTTGAAACAAAGTCATTCAAGTTATTATTTTCCCAGATGCAAAGCAAGAATGGAAAAAGACAAGTAAATTGCCAAAGTTAAATTGCCTAAGTGAGTAAGCAACAAAGATCATTAATTGCAATTAAAAAGTGCCAGATGAATATGGGCACATTTTCTTATTATTTACAGTAAAGTGTTTCAAAATAATTTATTCAATATTTAGCTATATTTAAAGCTGTTCTTTCAGTGGATAATGGTTTGCACTTCATTAAGGGAAGACTCCTGCAGCTCTCTGCTGTGCTGCTTTCCTACCTTCTGCTTTTGGGGAGAGAGCTGCTGCAGCACTGGATTCCTCATTCCAGCTCCAAACTCACCTCCAACCCTTTTCAGGGCAGGGTGGGGAGAAAAACCAGCCCACCAGAAACCCCAGGCCAGGAAAAAAATTCTGACAGTAACATCAGCGTCTACAGACCTCCTTTAGAGCAAGCAGGTGTTAGTGCAGCTACCTCCACATGCTCACAAATCACAGTATTTGTGCATGCTCTGGTTTAAAATAAGCCTTACATAATCATCCAAGATATCTGACTGCCATAAAAACCTACACCACCAAGGATTTAGGAAAATTAATTTTGAAATACATCTTGCTAATTTTTTGTTGGGAGGGGGTGTGGTTTATACTATGTTGCAACCTGCTCATAAGCAAATTTATTTTAAAGTGAGGGAGCTCTGACAGGTCTTGAAACTGGAAAAGAAACTGACAACCGCACAAAAGACTAAATACCTGAAATATCTCCAAGGATGCTGCTTTCAGGTGTAAGCAGACCTTTAACCAAGAACAAACCCTATTATTTTTAAAATGGAGCACATTAACAGGAGCTCAAACCAAAGACTACTACATTAGTTACAACATGGTGTGAATGTCAGTTCTGGCATTTGTACCTGAGAAATCAGGGAGCTGCACATACCTGTGCTCAAGAACTCCTTGCACCCATCTTGGCTTGGCCAACTCAGCCACACCTTTCAGCCAAACTCTTCCAACTTTCTACCTACCATTAAAAGACACACTTATCTTTTATTTCTAGTACTTGCTGAAAGACTGAGCAGCCTGACTGTCAGAGACTTGAGCAGAAGAAGCTGCTGCAGAGGCTGTACTTAAGCTGATCTCTCCAAGCACTGGTTTTTCTTCTGTGGTGTCAGTCTGCTTGCCACTTCCAGCACAGGTGGAAGATATGGATTTCTCAAACTGCTTGAAAATGTTAATAGTCTGATTCTTTTTGAATAGCACATAAACCTTCTGAACATGCCCACAGACACCTGCCCTACACAACAGCACCCAAACCATTCAGCAGTGATGTACCTTAGTGTGAACAGTACATATTTGCCTTATGAGTGCTAAGACAAAATTGAACAATCACATGGAACAGCAGCTTTCTGGCCTAGACACAAAAAAAAAAAAAAAAAAAAAAAAAAAAAGCTTCCTAACTTGTTTGTTGTTTGGGGTTTTGAGGGTTTTTTTCCAAATCATCATCAGAGGCAAATCTTCGCCACTATTTTCTTCACTGTAGACTCAGTGATATTAAGTTGCACCCTATTTATTCAAGAAACAACTCATCATCAGAGTCTTCAAGGCACTCGAGCTGTCATTCTCTGAAGTCCTTTCACAGCAAATACTTGACTGTCTACATCACAAATTTATGGGGGTTCACAGCTTCTCTTCATTCCCCCTCTTTGTCCTCCCTGGGGTTGCTATTTCCTGGGGTCAATTCATGCTAACACCAGACCAGATGATGTACAGAACCCCACCAGCAGACTGTCAGTGCCTGCCACTGAGAAAAAGAACAAGTCAAACCACTGAGAAAAAAAACAAACAGATTTCAGCAGGAAATCCTGCCTCCAGCTGAGCTCTGGATGGTGTCCCACTGCCAGACTGGATTCAGAGTGGGAAAGAATGCACCAGCCAGGTGAGGACCTGAGGGCTGCAGCTTGCACTTGAAAAGAAAGTATTTGCTAGTGTTCACCAGTATCAGGTGTGGCTTCCTGAACACTTGCACTGCTCTGAATGCAGCCAAAGAGGCTCTTGGCTCTCCCTGCACAGCAAGGCGTTCTTGCAACTTGTCCCTTGCTCTCTACTTGTCCTTGTGTGATCAAATGGATCCCTGACCCTAGAATTTTTTTCTCCAAAGATTAACTCTCAGACTGAACATCTTACTCATCACTCCAAGATCTTGATGCAACAAGCCACTTGAAACAAAACAAGAAGCCTTTTTTTCCAGTGGGAAGAAAAAACAACCATCAAAAGCTTTCTCACATGTTATTCAAGTCACATTCCTCACGTAACAGTGAATCAAAAGGTTTGATTTTTTTTTTTAATCAATTATGATGTTCAATGTACAACCCTGCAGAAGTCAAAATTGAATTTCCCTGAGAAACAGCATCAGAACTGAACGTACTCTGCTGCCTTTGAAAACAAGGTAAGATTTCAGTATGGCTCTAAGCTCATAGTAGTCTCTTATCAGACAAATAATCACTGCATGATAAAATAAAAATTTAAAAAACACACTAGAGCAAGTTTGATCAAAAATAAGCCCTGGAATGTGCATCTTTGAGGAACAATAGCTCCAAATTCCTTTGAATTGTCAGTTTTTGGCATTTAGAACATTTTGATAGTTCTAAAACTCACAAAATCAATTCTTATCAACTGAAGAAACAGTGTATTGGCAACCATGCAGAAGACTAAGTGTTGTGCCAAAAAAATTCAAAAAAACTGTGAAATACTCCTGTGAACACACACCTGGGTCACTACAGGGCTAGGGTGATGATGGCTATTCATCAAGTATTTTTATCCTGCCCCTATTTCTATTCTGCACTAAAACATTCTTCTGGAATGCAGGTGCTGGCAGCAGTGCTGGCCCATCTGGCCCATCTGGAGGCTTTCATCAGACACCAGAAGTACCTTAAACTCTCTTTTCAGGGACAGGCACCACTTAGCTACATTCTCTCCACTATTTAGCTTCAACAGTGATCATGCTATCAAATGATTGTACTACCTTCCCTATGTTTTTCCACCCTTCTATTAATTTAGGAACACAATGACATAATTTTGTTAAATTAAATAAGAGTTTCAAAAGGCAGCAAGGGCAAAAAGTAACTTAATTTAATATTTACCAGCAGTAAGTCAAACTTCACTCCAGTGAAGGCTTGAGTTTTTAAAGATGAAAGAAAACTGTTAGGAGGAAAAAATTAAGACAATACAGCCTGCTTATCCTGGAAATGCCACTGATAAAGAACTGATCAATTTAAAACAAGAATTATCAAACACTATGAATTGCCTAGCTGACAAACATTTTTTCTTCCTGTAACTTTAGAGAGGAAGAATCAGCTACTAAACTGTGGGAATTTCATTACCACTATAAAAATAAATTGAAAAGTGGATTGGATACTAGTATCATAACTAAGACTAATGAAATTTTGGGGTGGTTACTGAACCTTGCACTTCTCAGCATAAGCCCACCTCTACCAAAGGGATGCCATAAATCACATTAGAGACCTCACAGCAGGGCAGATGATGTAGCACTGAACTACAATTAGCCCAATTCTTGAACTAGGACTTGAAGGCCACAGCTTCAGTGACGTGTGACATAAATGCCAGCTGGGCTGAGGAGCTGAGGCGTGACACAATCAAACAACTGTATCTGCTAGGTTTGTGTCAAACTGTGATAACAATATACTAAGGATAACCATCTTTTATTATAGTTGCTTTTGTCATCTTTTCTTCTTTCACCCAGTTTTACACATCCCTCTGGCTGAGAGCAGAATGGTATCAAATTTACAATTGTATAAACGCTACAGGGATCATTTAAAATGAATTAAGCACTAATAAAATTACAGCAGTCAAGAACAGAACTGTGTATCATGACTCAACATTAAAATAGCTACCCAGGAAACTCAACAGGACATAATTTTTGATGAGAACTCTTAATCTATAAACCAATTTAACTAAAATCATGTAGGAGAGGAAGGTGAATTCCCACGAGTATAAATAAAGCTTGGTGGAAACAAAAAGAAGACAGGGAGAATAATAAATAATGGAGCAGAAAGCTTATTATAGTAAGCTGAATAATATGGCAACCCAGGACTCCAGGAACATTGTTAAGACAGTATAGAGCACAAGAAGTGCTGCAGATGAAAAACGTGTCCAGCAAACCGTGAAGTTCAAGTGTGATGTTTCTGATAAAGAAACCACTTCCAAGCAAAGGAGAACAGTTATAATGTTCAAAAGGTTTATAGGCAGTCTCTATGCAAGCCACTGGCAAAACCTTTACTTTATGCACTACACCTGGCTCTAGCACCCACTGCTCAACAACCCTCCTGAACAGCAGGGAAGCTTGATTTCACTGACATGGGTTTGTCATGTGATTAAAAAAAGGGATAAGGCAGAAGAGATTAAAAGTAAAGATATTCACTAACTTTGTTAGACTTCTAACTTTAGAATATAACCATAGCAATTTATGCAACTGTATTTCATCCAACTGAACAAACATTTTCTGACATGGCAAGAGACCAGTAAAAGCATTCAGAAAGCAACAGATTAGAGGAATAATCTTTTATACAAGATACCAATCAAGAACTAATATTTAAACATCTCTGAAAGGGAAGTTTTACAATGCTAGAAACAGTTTTGTGCATAAAATACCTCAGTGTCACTATTATCAAATGCTACTTTTTCCTAGTGTATAACATTTACTTTCACTGTTCTTTCCCATCCTTTTTAGTACATTTTTAAGCCCATTACTATAAAAGAGTGACAGCTAAACCCACACATTTCATTCCTATTTTTGCCCAATTATCTTTCCTTGAGTAGGACAGACAATATGGTTTCATTTTATTTCTGAGAGAATTCCTTTATTTTAGTACCCAGTTAGGTCAACTACTATCAAATGCTTATTTCTCTACAGTCTGAATGATGCCACTCAAAGAGAAAAAAAAAGATAAAAAAAAAGGAAGCCAAGTTTGATGTTCAGCTAGGCTGACAGCAACCTAAGAATAGGAAAATATAAAATTGGTATTTGACAAGCACTTCTGGTCTCCCTCCAGAACCAGACAACTTAAAATTAATTTGAGGAACTTCTTACTCTTCATACCTTTTTAAGACAGCAAGAAATAGAACAGGAACAGACCAAACTTTTCTCCTCAAAAAACCCCAAACTCTTTAACAAGAACTGGGGTATTCAGTTTCTCTCTTTTAAACCTAAAATGTTTTATGACAACAAGAGCTTTCTTCAGCCTTGCTTTTCTGAATGTAGCCTGACAGGAAACATCCTGATGCATTCCACAGCATGATTTTTCTGCTCATTTTAAATCTTACCTTCACTTCTGCAAGAACATAATCTCAATTTATTTCCAATGTTGACAAGAATAACTTCAAAACTAAAAATCTGGAAGCAATTTGTGTGAAAGGGTTCTTGCTAACCCTGGGATTTGAACTTCAGACAGAAAATAATCCAAAGTCCTCTGCATATATGGCTTCATTAGTAAGGATCTTTGTTTCAAATTGCAAAATGATTATCAAAATTTGGCTGTGGAAACACCAGCACCACCCATCAATAAACTATAACAACCCCACAATCTATTGTTTCTATAATAAGTAACAGAAATCCACAAGGAAGTTAAGAAAGACCTAATCCTGCTCTTGAACATGCCAAGAAGGTAATTTTAAAAACTGAGAGACTAAAGCACCACGTCCCATAACTACAGACATTATTTATATCCCAGCTATACCCTCCCCTATAGCCCAGGCACCCCAGAACAATATTGCTGCAGGAATATTTTTATTATCTCATAACTCTTCTGACACAACAGCCAAAACAATCCTTCAAATCTAGTGATCAGTGACAGTTAACTCCAGCAACAATGGGGACAGGCAACACAAAGATCTGTACAGAACAGAAGAACTTGAACTCAGTGGAAAATAGTTTAAGAAAAGGAATAAACTATACAGCAGTGGATGCAAAGAAACTTTTAGAGCCTGGAATAAAAATACGAACATAGCTAGCATATTCCAGTAATACTTTTACTATAGTTCCATGCTGTCACCAACCAGTGCAAACCATCAATCTTGCTGAAAGGAGTAGATCACCTTCTTGTTCACCCTGGGTGCCTATTCCAGTATCTGCTTCTCCCATCATGTGAGCCAAGCCAAGCACTCAGGCAGATATGCCACAGACTAAATTAAATTAAAACTAAGGTGGTTTTTTTTTGTCTCAACATCAAACAAAAGTTAGCAGAATTGTAATTAATTACAAAAATATTTATATAAAATACATTATATATGTATTTGACATTTGAAGAGACCAATTCTACACAATGTTTCTCTTAACTCAAATCTTTGACATTTAATTTGCTTTATACCCATACAGTGATCTTTACCTTTTCTCACAGCATCTCCACCTGATGGAGTTCCATTTTCTTGTGGCGCTACAAGCGTTTTCAGAATTACTTGCGTTGCCCCAATTCTTGGCAGGGTGACATGTTTAAGAAATGGCAAATTGTTTTTCTTGGCAAATGCCTGGCTTGTTTCTCTTCTTTTCCTAAGAAAGCCACCCTCTGGAAATAAAACAATCCATTTCCGATTGCGGCTCCTGTAGTATTTTTCTAGATGTTCTTTGAGTAACACAAGCTGCTGGTCACGGTGTGTTCTCCCCTGTAAGGATAAAACATTTTCTAAATAAAATGATTGCTTAAAAGAGGTAACATCAGACATAATTATTATATTTCTAAGGTTTCTCTCTTTTCAGAGATAAAAGTAAGCCCCTGAGAAATAAGTGCCTACTTCAGGCCTACAGACCAGGCTTCAGCTGGTCAACCACAGACCTCGCTCAGACCTGCACTGCTCCAGTGACTCACCCATTTCTCCTCTTTGATGCATTAGGACAAATTCTTCACTTAAGAACAGTAAGATACATCCTTAATTACTGCAGAAATATCTTCAGGAACAATTTTTCCTCTTCCCATCTCTGCATGCACCAAGCTACCCAAATTTTCAAAAGAATGTCTTTACATTAATTAGCATTTTTAAGTACTCCAAAGTGACTCTGTCAAATCACTCAAAAGACACAGGAGGGTAAATTTAAAGCTCTCCTCAGCAGATGTGATTTTAATTCTCTGAAATGTCTACAAAAATACCACAGGCACTGCACTGTTTGGTGGTTAGTTGTGTTTTTTTGGTCAGAGGAAGGAAGAGGGAAAGGGTGGGGTTGAATGAAAGACTATTTATTAAAGGTGAGTTTTGTGAAAGTGCTTCTCCTACGTTTAAGTCTCACTATTGCAATTACTTCCGACTTACCACACGAGAGGGAAGGAAAAGGCTCTGCCTGCTGACATTAATGCAATTATAAAGCAATATAAAAGTCCTCAGTTAAGCCAGTTCTTTCTTATCAGACCACAAGACTCCAGGATGGCATAGTAGTTAAGGAAAGAGCAGTGAACAATAACCATCCAAATATTACTAGAGCCTTTCTAGAGTTAGGCAAAGGACCATTACGCACCCACATGAAGTATTTTGCCACACCCAAAGGCTAACAGCCTAGAAACATTTTATTTTCAAATGGCTTATCTTTAGACTAACAATGACATCATTGTATCTGTGATGTTGTCTGTGTCAGTCACTTTACAAAAATGATGAAAAGCCTTAGTTTTTGCAGCTCAGTGATGGTTTGGTTTTGTGACTGGAATTGCAACCCCACATTCAGAAATCATAAACAAGGTGACAACCCTTGCCTACCTCAAAATGTGCATATGGTAAATTCTACCTATTGGAACAGATTTATATTTTACAAAGCATCCAACCCTGCTCCTTCCATCCATCCTCTTACTATATGAAGTTGTGTGCCCCCAGAGACCTTTGTTTTATGTAATTTTGCCTGATGTTTTCTAACTATGCCTCTAGTGCTAGTGAGAAATCTCACTTCAGCTGTGTACTGCTGTGATTAGGCATTTCTTTATTTCATTCTGAGTGAATTAACTTCTTTCCTGCAATGTGAAATTCTCTCTGTCCTTCCACACATTTTATCTCCAGACAAAGGAATAAGGAGAAGAAAGAAACAGGAATGATGAATATTGCAGTTCACATAACTGGCAAAAGGTTCATGCTTTTCATCAGCCTCCTGAGTTTCTACTTTGAGAGTGCAGTTTGATCAACAGCCACCAAACAACAAAAAACCCTACTTAAACTGTATGAAATAATTTGAGGGTCTCATTAATATTTGAGAAGCTGAACTCAACAGCATTCTTCCCTGCTGCTCAAATAATAACTAACCTTCAAGAATCAATTAATAACTATTTACACAGGTCCACCACCTGAGATTAAACTGATCCACTACTATGGCACCATCAAAAGGGATGGTGCCTTCTCTAATTTGAAATTTTGCAATAAGAACAGTGACCTAACCAGACAGACTCTCTGAATAGCTTCAATGTCACTAAGGAAAGCTGAGAGGTGTGTTCAGAAACAGAGATAAAAAGGACTGCCCACGTATTTTGCTTGTACACCTCTCTCATAACAGGCTCCTTCACAACTGGATTCCATAATCATCTGTGTCTATGCAAATAATAAAAATAGCTTGGAAAATAAAGTAGCTTCAGAACAAAGACCTGCCCAAATATTTTACACCATAGTTATTTCATTGTGCAAACCAACAAGTAAGTCCCATAACCACAATGTTCCAAATAGAAGGATAAATCAAAGCATTATTATGTGTTTCCATTTACCTGTCTTATAAAGAAGTCTCCATGGATTAGAGACACAATGCCAAAGTTTGTATACTTAAAAATATGATCCATCAGCCACATCATCTGACGGACAACCTGAAAAGTAAAAACAAACTTTTAAAATGAGTGAATTATCAAGTGCAGAGATTTATGAATTATGTATATACTGGTCACATTCTCTTCACTCTTACAACAGCAATAAAACTAGCAAATAAATAGAATAAGGTCTGTTATGCCCAAAATATAAAACAGCACAGGTGCTATGCTTCTCCCTCGAGAGTAGGATTAAATGGCTGCCTTTTTGTTATGTAATATACAGTTCTACAATATTAGCCATGGCAGAGCAGCCACATGTATCCCTCAGAATTTAACCAAATCCTGCTGCTTGTCCTAGTCAAGCAGCACAGCGGGAAGGCAAAAACAGAGGCTGAACCCACCGATTCATTTGACCATCACTTCTTACAAGACAGTGAAGGCAGCTACTTTACCTGTTCAATCCTTTGGGATTTAAAATAGGAGAATTACTCCCATCAAAGCAAACAACAGAAGGGAAAAGCTTCTTTTCTCACAAGGTCTTTTTCCTCTGTCTCTCCTGCATGTAGTTTTTGAGAGGGGTAGGAAGTGGTTCTCCAAAACTGGAAAATCCAGTGTCTCTTACATGCTCCCAGTCCTAGGCTAGGCTGCCTTTTCTCTTCCCTGTGTTATGAGGCCACATCACAACTGATACAAGTTCAGTGAACCTGAAGTCATGCAAGACAGTACTCTTCCATTTACCACCATCAAAAAAGAATATGAAGGACTGTGACATTTCCCTGGTGGTCAGATGATCATTCAAGCACCTTCTGCTCTGCATCTTTCTCACGCACTTTTGAGGCAAACAAAAGAAAGCAGCCTAAGGAATAAAGATAACATGCTAGCATCCCTTCCTGTTTGCCAGTGGTATTCCTTACTAGACACTACACATCCAAAGGACCAAAGGCACTATGTATTTGTGAGTGACAGAAGAAAAATTAGTTCCTAGATACAATTCCTTACTTGAGACTAGTAATGGTGAAATTGTTTATCCTACAGCTATCTCCAGGCTTGTGTCAAATAAAAGTGAGGATCTTATAGCCAAATTCTTCTCTGCAGACATTAACATTCTTTCCATTTCAGTAAATTAAAAAGCTTTATGGAAAAAAAAACAAGAAAGAAAAGGTGTGCCCTAAGGACAAGAGCTAAAAAAAGCATCACTCAGAGCATCACTCTTTGAGGCACTACAATGAGCTCATGCCCACGCAACACCCAAAGGTGACAGGTTGGTGTAGGGAACCACATCCTTTGATAAAAACACCACCAAAATTTCACTAATGATGACTTAGCCTGCAGCAGTACTCAGGCCTGCCAGTGTTCATCTACTGCTTTGGCATTTTGACAACTACAGCTCTATCGTGTCAAGCAGAAGTTAAACCAACATAGTCTATTTTACTGGAGGAGATAAGCAAGCTTAATACTCCGCTTTTCTGGAAAAAAAAACTTGTCTTTTGAGGAGTCAACAGTAGTCCCTGATGGCAATCCTGGATGAGGAACTCTTGCCTAGCAGTGCTACTGCTTCTCCCCTACCATACCACTTGATACTTTTTCTTTACTTCATCACTGCTTTCTGTCTGAAGTCCATCTCACCTTGTTTTAGGTGACACAGGGCTTCTAACCAGCATCCCTGAGCTTCCTCAGTCTTTCTGAGGAGTGAGGAGATTTTATCAAAGGTAAGTGTGACACACAAATTCTAAGACACACAGTCTGGTGTGTGGGCTGCAAAGAGACACTTCAGAGCCCAGTGATCAAAAATCTGCCTGTAAGTCTATGGGGTAAGAAGTACAAAGAGAAAGTATTTTTATGTATGAATTATTATACACACACACTAACATACCAAATCAAAACAGCAGTTCAAAGAATAGGACATAGTTATCTTGTCTGCAATCAAAAGGCAAACGAGATTAACAGATATTCATTTTATTTTGCTACCAAGGGCAGAATAGAGGACACTGCAAAATTTTCTTGGTAACTCTCCTATGTAGTGACTCCTCTATTTAGTATTCTCAGGAATGAAACAACACTTATGAGATGAGCCTCTTATCACCTGCATTTCAAGGAGGTTTAAACAAAGACATTCAGAAGTGTTATGAACACAAATTCATAATAGCTGATGGCATCAAAGAGCTTTTGGGTGCTACTTCAGGTCCTTTTCCTTCATGCTTCCTGGTTAAGTAAGTTCAGAAGCTAGAAAAAGCTTTTACCAACTATATAAAAAAAAATCTAGGTGCCTCCACTCAGACTCCCTTTCACTTCAGTCTACACAGATTTCATAAAGCAACATGGATAGACTGATTTTCATGTTTCAAGCATCTCTAACTTAACAATGAAACCTGAGAAAGCATGACTTGAAATCTGTAGGCAAACCATTAAAAGCTGCAGTTTTGTCTCCACTACACCCTTCCTGGCACTGCTTTCTGCTCCAAATCAGAAAAAAAAACATATTTATCAGTCCTAATGCAGCCAGAAAGCAGTAATAGCAGCATTTTAATCTACTTCTTTTCACCAACCACATAGCCTTCAATATTTACGAGACCACAACTTACTTACTGGGTTTTTTTAAACTCTTACTTTCACAAAAAATTGGAACAATTTCTCAAACTTTAATGAAAGTGTAATTAGGTCACTTCTGGTTCACCTGAAACTTTGCTGTTTGGCTTATATTATGGTATAAAGTATTAATCAAGCAATGCCAACCCAGTCCTTCCACTGAAATTCTAATTTTTATCTAAAGTTCCACTTCTCTAATAAGAGATCATTTTTTTCTTATTCATGTAAGTGAACCTAAAAAACCAGAAACATTTCAGCACATGTATTTTATCTTACTGCTTTGTGAGATTAAATTTACTTAAAACAGACAGGCCACATTCTCACTGGTATATAAGCATTCATAAAATGCTAGAAAAAAATACCATCATGGTTCCTGACACCACCCTTGGGAAACACTGTCAAGTTGCAAGACTGTCTCATGAGTTTGCCTCACTACACAGAAAAATCTAGAACTTTAAACTGAACACTTCTGATGTTTAAACTTTTTTTTTTTTTTTTTAAAGCAGCATTAAACTCTAAGCACTTGCAGATTACATCTGGTTTTGGTCTGTAATGGCTGGCAGAAACAAGTAAAAGGAGTTCAAGACTGGCACAAGCTTAACCCTCCTAAACAAAAAAAAAAAAAAAAAAAAAAAAAAACCCAAAAAAACTCACAAAAACACAAAAACCCAAACCCCCCAAAAAAAAAAAAAAAAAAACCAAAAAAACCAAACAAGCAAAAACAAAACAAAAAACTTGATAATTACAATCTTGCTGACAGATGACTATCAACCTTGTGAAGGACTCCATGTAAAGTTTAAACTGGATTTAAGGAAAGCTGACTAATTTAAGCATTTGCATACTATATAATGATTATTTTTGGACAGGTAGGCTTATTTTTTTATTCCTCCAGTACTTTCAAGTCACACTAAGTAGACTCTTTAGAAATACAAAGCATGCTATTTAAAAGCACCTGATCCAGCAAGTTCTACCAAAGATAAACTATCCTGATCTTTCTCATTATTTCCAGACACTTGTACTACTCATGCTGTATTCTAAGCATGTATTGAAGTTCATACTGTTTTATTTCTTTATTAGCTAAAAACAACAAAGCCACACTAAGCTCTGGACTCTGGAATGTACATTCCAAGAGCAATGACTGCAACTACTTAAGGGAAAAAATAATGGTTTTAGGATTTTCTGCTTTTCTGAAAACATGCAAACCTAATAATTTTCATGAAGATTATTTGTGATCTCAATGCCTTCCTCCATTTTTAGCATCTCCTACATTCACTTACTCTGTCTTGACTAAAACATTTAAGCTATGGGGTCAAACAGGATAAACATGACTTAGATTTACATCTAGAAACTAGTGGTCAAGATCATATGCCATACATATCCACAGGACTACACCCCCACAGTCAAATCTTTACCACAAGATTGACCTGTGTACAATTTTGATGAAGGGAATTAAAAGAGTTTATTCTCTCATTCTACGCATTTGGGTACAGCACAGAATACCATATATACCAAATTCCCTTAATTCCAAAAGAAACAAAAGCAATCAAAAGTACTTTTAAAATAAGAAAAGACAGAAAGGAAAGTCTCTGCTCCATCTTGAGAAGCATTTTCATACTTTGTGAGGTTGGGTTGTTTAAAAGGTTTTTTTATTGTTTGGGGTTTTTTTTTAAATCAGCTTTGCTGTCATAAACAAGATCTGGAAAACTTTCTAAAAAAATGGTAAATCACTGAAAAAGGTAAGTGTACCTGTAACTATATTAATCTGCACTAAGAAAAACAGTGCCAGTTACAAATTATGCAGATGGAACAAAATAGCAGTTCTTATTTCTCCACAGTATGATGAAAGAAGCAACACTGAGACACTTCAAGAAAGAAGACAACACTAAGACAGATACAGCTGATGCATTTTTTCAGCTGGACAGGTATGCCTCCCACCCTCTGTAGCCTCCTGGTTTGTACGTAAATTTGATCTCTTGTTTAGATCCTATGCTTTGTTTTTCACTCCTTCAATATGAATTTTCTGAACAGCAATGCATGAAACAATTAACATTAGTTACACCTCTCACCAGGAAGTGCTTAAGGGCTTGTGAAATAAGAGCTCAAGCAATTTTGACCTTAGCTGGTGGCTTAACTTTGGCATGCCCTCACTCCTACCAAAACCGCATACACGGCTTGCTCTAACTTTGAGAAGAATTCCATGCTGGAATGAAGTCACAACCAAGAAGCTAGACCTGTGTTGGTCTGAGCAAATTTGGCTTGAGTTGCACAAGGGCGTGAGGTGAGAGGAAAAAGTGAAGTACATGATTCCTGCAAGGAGATCTGCTTCCCTTTGCATTAACCTTGAGTGGATGCACAGTGACTCAGCTCACACCTGACCTTCTCCAAGGACAACATTCAGGGTCTATACCTGCTCCAAGCTACTGGCTGTTACACTGGCCCAAATCCAAACAGAGATGATCTGGTGGGCTGACAGCCCCAAGTGAGCCATTAGGGCTGAGCAGTCCCAGAGAACCCAGCAGACACAGCACCACCCCCTGCCCCAGATGTAGCCTACCATGCCTTTATCCTGAAGGCACATCATCAGAGTGCAGACGTCACCCGTCGCTTGGTGGTTCACCAGCACCATGGCTTCATCTTCTGACACTGCTTTAACATCATCACCCCATTCCACTACTATTAAAAATAAAAAAAAAAAAAAGTACATTTAACAATGAGCACATGGAAATTTTTCTTATCAACAAAAAAAAAAAAAAAAAAATGACCCCACACCCAGACTATAAAGAAACCTACATGCTACATGTCAATTTAAATTGGCACATAGCATAAGGCAGGAATATTAGCAAGACTCTTTTTCCAAGCAGGGGGTATCCAGCTTAGTTTGAAATTGCATGCGCAGAATAAGAACAAAACAAAAATACTCTACCAGAACATGTGCACAGGGATTGATCTTTTTGTGTCATTACACCATTCTATATTTAGGGTCTGAAAATTCTATAAGCTTTTTGCCCCAGCTTTCATATTCATCTATCTCACCTCATTAGATTAAAAAGAAAATTATATTGTCAACAGTGGGTTTGGGCTTATTTGTGTTTTTTTTAAACTTAGTAAGTTTTGTTCGTTTCTACATTCACTATTATTATTCTATTCCAGTAAAAGCAACACAAAAAAATCTGTACTTGGATCATTAGGTTTAAAATGCTATGTTAAACAAACCCATTCATTCCCATCAAAACAAGTTAGCTATAGGCAAGGAAGGGGGCTCAGAAAATGCTGCTCAGATGACAGAATCTATTAGTTAATATTTTGTAGACCAGAGACCAGATGCTCCAGTGGCAAGAATGATGTCAGAAGGAAGATACAGTTGTTTATCATCCAATAACTGACTATCAAAACCATGCTAAGGAAGAGGGTTTAAAATTGATAGTTCCATCATCATAAAGTAACTAAGTGGAGAAAGAGAAGACTGCCTCCCAAAGAAGACAGGATGGGAAACTAGGAAAAGTGTGCTGTGAATTAAGACCAGGATATGTCTAATGCTGCTACTGGGGCAAAGAGACAAGTGAGTCGAGTCTGTATTTCTTCAGTGAGAGGGATGGACACTGCAGTGCAGGGTAAAGGAAAAAGGCAGAGGAGCTCTACGAAGTTCCAAAAGAAAAGTAAGATTGGTTGCCCGTGCATGTAGGATATAACTTTTTCTGTGTTTGCTCTGTACCGTAAGTGGTTCCTACTGGCTGTTGTTCTCAGTTCTGACAACAAAGGAAATATTTCACCTGCACTACTGACTCTTTTGTACTGTTAGAAATTCTTCAGCCAGTGAAAAACTCTTGGCACACGCCAATTACTTCACTATCTGTCTTTTGATAGAAGGTTTAACTGATGCAAAGGTAATAGGCTACGCACTGAAGACAAGAAGCAACAGTCCATGCATAGCCTCCCTGTCCTTGAAGAAATCAATTAGCATCACACTTTTGAAAACTGCCACTTTATTACTTTCTAACAGCTCCAAAATTAGTACTGAGTTGAGACTTGAACACAAAATAAAAAAAATAAAATCCTATATTTGATCACAAGTAGATAAAATCAGACTAGAGATATGAAGGTGAAGAGAACTACTCATTCCATTATGTTCAATCTCCTTTCCTTTCCCCAGGAAAGCTAAGCACAGATCTTCCCTTATTTTTCTCACCATGAACTTGTAAGGTCTCCTTTATCCCTCCTCCTCACTATGCAAATTCCCTGCAATGCCCTCTCTAACTTCATGAAAGCTGGGAAATGCTTGGCCATGGCATCATAGCTGACTGCACACCTTCCTCATCAAGTATTTCACATATCTCACTATGGCAGCATCCCACAGAGCAAGCGACTAAGATGAAATAAGAACTATTTTAAAGGGAAATGAATCAACCACATAGCAACTTTTAAATTATTATTTCAGTGTTTCTATTAAGCAGCCAATATACAATAGTCTTACTGAACTGTGGTTTTCTAAAAGTAATAAAAACTATGTACTGAATATATCAAGTATCTACCAAACCACAAGTAGCTAATTGTTTCCAAATAAAACTACTTGATTTCTAGATCACCTAGAAAATAAATGCATTCCTTTAATATAGATATTTCTCTGGAACACAGCAATTTAATACTAATAATTTAAACTGCACTACCGTTTAAAATTAAGCTCTTCAAAAATGATTCAGAGATCTAACTTTACAATGGATTAAAATAAAGTTCATGACTGAAAAATACAAGCCATGAGAAGCAGCATACAATTGAAAACAACTAAAGAGCACTCATGAAGCATTATTTGCTATTTAAAAAAATACATTTTTAACATACTAGGTAAAGACAAATATCTGACCTTGAAACTTTGAGATAGGCTCAGTCAAAGAAATACAGGAAAAAAAAAAACTTTTCTTGTTACTGATTTTACCAACTGCTGTTAAATACAAGAGGGTATAAAACAAGCAGCTCACAATGCACTAAGAGGTTTCAGCTGAGAAGTAAGAAAAAGGTGGGCTCTGTGATCCCACTCCAAATGCAAGGTGAAGAAAAATGAAGTTGGATTTAATTCTTCAACTGATTTGCTCCACTCATTTTACCTATCAACCAGCCAGGCTAACAGCTCAACCAACTTCTGTGACTCAGCTGACAGGTAGTGGGTTATTAAATCCCAGTGTATTAGCTCTAGCTTCTTCTATTCTTCCCCCTGTGTCATTCCTCCTCAGGCAATCAGGCTGTCTCTTGTGCTTAATAACACTTTATGGTCAATTGATTGACCTGATTATCAAGGAGAAAAGAATCACTTGGTGCAAGTCCTTCACAGAGCATTTCTGGATTGAAAAGAGAACAGCAAGCCACAGAAGTGTGCAGAAAAAAACCACTGCCCTTACTGCAGTTTTTTAAAGAAGAAAAACCCCAAACCCTCAAGTCTCTAGAATTTGAAGTTCACAGTGTCCCTTGAAATTCAGTAGGGGGAATAAATGCTTGTCTTCAATTCTCTCCCCACACAAAGGAGAACCTTTTGCTTTAAGAAATACTTGCACTATTACATTCCTCCACTGCAGTTGGAAACATTGAAATCAAAACCTCAGCTGCATGGCAGCAGATCCAACAACACTGCTTTGCTTCACTGTAAGAAGACAAAAAATAGCCCAAAGACAAATATTTGTCACTCGGGGGCCTGAGATCCAGCAAACTTTCCTCCACAGCTTCTTTCTATTACCAGAGCACATTTTCTAAAGACAGCAGTTCTGTGTCTACAGCCTGACAATAGTCAGATTTCTGCAAATGCAGGTTAACATAGTAAAATAACATAAAGGGAGGAAAGAGAAGGAAATCATTTTAATGTGGCAAGACAGAAGTGACTTAGCTGTATGAGAGACTTCACATGTAACTTCAGGTTATAAGCAAAAGGCTTCACCAGAAAAGGATGAAGACAAGTTTACCTGCAATTACATGAGCCCCAAGAAAGAAATATTTATCTTTCTCTCATAAAACAAAGTCCAAGATGTAGAACATCAAGAAAATGTTTCATCTAATGAGCTGCAGACTTAGCTTTTTACAAGCCAATCCTTACAGAGCTTAAAGAAGAGAACAAAAGTAATAAATTTTTTTTCCATAATTTTACTGAACTATTACTAGCTGTTGAGAGCTCTCAGAACACTTGGCTACTTTGCAATCAGGTCCTTAATGTAACTCTCTGCATGCAAGTAATGTTATGAATAAATATTCAAACACTTAAATTACAGTATGTTTGTAGGCTGAGCAAAGGACTACTAACCTAACTAAAAATTCTTTAGATTTATTTATTTCATAGTTTTGAATGTACCTGGAAGAATGGCAGCCTGCTCGTCTGTGCAACTGCTCAGACATTAATATGAACAACAACATTTTGCATACTGTATTTTAAAACTTAAAAAATGCTCTGAAATTTTCAGCATCTCTTCTTTGTTAGAGTCAGTAGTTTCGCTACAGTGTGTGCCCTAAGAATTGGAATAGATCTCCTTGGCCTCATAAAACCTTAAGTCCTAATTTATTATTTCAAAAGTTTTAAAAACTGACATTTTATAGAAAGGTCAGGGAATTGACCTTAAGCATCCTTAGTTTATTTTACCTTCCATGTCACAAGACTTCATGAAACTTTGTTTCAAGGAGCTACAGACTGGCAACTCTTAGAACTGAACAGAATCACCTTTAGTTGATCGCTTGGAAACATTTAGCAACAAATAAGGAGCATTACTGAGGAACAGCCTTCCTCAAAAGCCACCCTGCTATCTAGCAGAAAGAATGTTATTGTTAAGTATTCAGCAGTGACTAATGCGTGACAACCAAGTTCCTATGTTTAAAACATTTCCCCTCTTACTCAAGCATTTATGTCTGGCAAGTTGCAATCCTGCTTTACTGTTATTCATAAATGACTCGTCAAAGCATGTTTCAACTGGAGTAACCATATACAGTTGTTCAACTCATTTGTCTCTCCTTAATAGATGGGATTCTTTGATAGCTGACATTACAAAATGCCAAAGTGATGCCAGAGGTTAAATACTACTTGGATGTTTTTAACCTTTCACAAAAAGGTTAAGGTATTTATCTCTGGGAATTGGTTGTCTACAGTGAAAAAAAAAAAAAAGAGAACAAACAATACACTAAGCTAATTATCACATAGTTAGTCTTTTACATTATTAAGTATGTATTTTAGGGTTAGAAGGTATTTAAAAACACCTGCATCAAATCAGACATGTACTACTGGAAAGAGAAAAATAGCTCTTCCTATCCCACCCATTTCTTCCAAAATTCCTACTGTGAAGGAAGACTTCATATCTTGTTTTTTATAGCACACAAGAGGTACAGGCGATGAATAAAAATACAGCATGGAAAAGGAGGGAAAAAACATACATACAATATCATATCTCATTAAACATGGCTTCACTTAACATACTGTCCCTCTTCTAAAGAATGTACCCTTCCTAACAGAAGTCTTGTTGATTTCAAGGCTATTACAACATCCGTATCTTTAGGCTGTAAACATGTAATTTCAAACCAGATTTTGCTAACAAAAAGAGCATCCTTTATAGATAACTTGATTCAGAATTTTATGACGATAAAGGGGAAAATTGCCAGTGCAGTCAGTTTATTTCCATGAAGAAAAACACCTGAAATAGAAAATTCAGAATAGGAGCAGCATCTGGGGAAAGGAAAGCTGCAAATAAAGGGAGGTTATTCCTACAATATATATTAATAAACCAAGGCTGGGTTTAAGATGTCCCAGTCACAATCTCTGTTTTTTGTGACCAACCATTTTGCACACCTCTACGCTTCATTGTACAAAACAACACAAATTTCTTTCTTTGCTCTCAGTTCTTCTTAGCTTCCATTCCCTCCTTCTGCAGTTTAAAGTCAGATCTGCTTTGTGGACAAGAGCACTTTAGTAGTATTTATCCCCTAAGTCAACCCACTATTTTACTTCAATTAACAGTCAAGTGTTAAAAACGGGAGACAATTACAACAGAGATGCCCTGGCTCTGTCACCTTTCTAACCAACCCAAGAACCATGTTTTTCCTAAAGCATGGCAGTTTCTTTTGGAAATAAGCTCTAGCAATGACTGCTTTTGAAGATTGACATGATTTTCCTGGAGTGCACGTTCAAGACCTCATGGGTACAGTTTACTTGAGTTCTATAATTCATTGGCACGAGAGATGACGCTTGTGGCTGAAAAAAGGGCTCCTTTTACCCATATGTGAATGAGAATCAATAATCAGCAAAATCTTAGCACACCTTCAAGGAAGCAAACTTTTTCCAAGGACTGAAGTACTGGCAATAACATTTCAAGAGCTTCAGCATTTTGCAGTTGTAATAGGCAAGCAGTTTATATGATGAGAAAACTTTTAAAATTAACAAATACAGTCAGAATACACAAGCTATGATCACAGCAGATATTTAAGGAAGAGCTGCTCAAATATGTCCTAAGCATTACAAGGACACATCTTGCACAGACATACCCTCCACATTTTCTGTGGAGGTCTCAGTTATTTTACACTGCTCCCACAACACTGCTTGAAATGTAGAGGCACCCAAGTTCCACAGCTCATAGTTTTGATCATCCAAATTGGAAGCCCAGCTGTAGATGGTGGCTCCTGCTCCCAAGGAGCAGTACAAGGCACAGTGTTTGTAGCCACACAGGTAAATGGCAACTGTGAGACGTGAAGATTGCCATTGATGTCAGCTTTCATGACTACAGTGGTGATGAACTGTAACAGCTGAGAAGGAACTCCACTCTGTTTTGCTGCTCCTATTCTTAGAAAAGCAACTGCAAGACTGAAGAAGGAGATGGAGTGCTGAAACCCTTTTGAAGTAGCTCACGCTCATGAGTCAGAGCACTTGCAGAAGGAGCAGGCTGAACAGCACATTCCTCCCCAGTGACAGATAAAATACATTAACCACCCAGAAGAACATCAATGCATTCATGAACTAATATCCTGATGCTCTAAAACCGTACATACTGCAGATGTTATAATGGCCAGGAGAAAAAAAAAGTTTGTTTGAAGTCTACAAGGCAAAGCAAAACAGTGGGGTGGTCTGGCAAGTTTTTCTCACCATTAAAAGAATATTTCAAAACAAAAAATCAGCACAAGTAAAGGTTATTAAGGGATACAGCAATCAAATGATCAGGCATAAAAGTTGAAAATTACTGTGACAAGCTTTTAAGTATGCACACAAGAAATTACCTATTTAGAAGCACTCTATCACCAAGGTCCTAAAAAGGCAGCTGAACCTGAGCCAAGAGTAAATACACTTCAGATTAACTGCCACCACTTCAGTTTATGTGCAAAGCTGACATCCTGTACCATTTTTGTCATTCTCAGTTACAGTGTGGAAAGAAATAATGTCAACCTATGTTCAAAAATGTTTATTTCCAACATGAAACAAAGACTAAATTTACAGGACAGTCTTTAAGATTACCATAAACCAAAAAAAAAAGGATGCAAGCTGAAGATGAACTTTTGCCGTCTCCTGGTCAAAAGCCACTGGGGACAACCAAAAAGTTGTAACACTGTAAGTGACAGAAGCAAAGAATCATATTTTCATAAAACAGTTATCTAAGAGATTCTGAATATAAGGATCTCAGGTAAGTTGTTACAAAGCAGAAAGGCAAAATTTGCAGCTAAGACTGCACAATGGAAAGAAACCTCATTTAACAATCACTGACCACAAGACCTATCATATGAAAAAAACATTCCATGGAATTTTGGTCCAGAGATGTTTTATTCCTCCTTAAAGAGAAAGTATAGATTTGAAAATTTTAAGTGAAAAGCAAGACATACAATTTTTTTAACCACTCTGCACTTCGTGATTCAAGTCCAAGGTCAGAGACAATGATGGAAACACCCCAGACTATCTCTCATCACAGAGGTCAGCACTTGCTTAACTAGACCTGTTGCCAGACAAGGCTGTGGGTCCTGTATTTTGGTCTCTTTATCCACAAGAATAACAAGTGAAAAAGGATTTTCACCAATTAAGCACATGACTTTAAATACTGAATCCACACAATACTTTTCCACTGTTTTAAAATACAAGTGTCAAAATTTCAGGGTTTCACCATAACACTGATGTCTACTTTTAACAAGAGGCAAATTTGATGTTGGACTACCCTAAGCTGGTATCTTAGAAGTCCTTTTCAGTGTACTGTATATTGAAACTACAGTAATTTAACTATGGTTACAATGCAAAACATATCCTAATCTAAAAGAAAACCATATCTGTTAAGGCTGCTTTATGAAAAACAGTCTGGCTTTTCTAGAATTAAAAAGAAAAATTACTTTGAAAGGAGCAATTCTGGAATACAACACCACTACAACACTTCCAGCATGCTTTTTTGCAAAAGGTTAAATACTACAGAGGAGCATGAGAGGAAGAAAGAGTGTTGATTTTCTCTAGTAAAAAAACATAGTCAGTGCTTCTGGGTAAGGAAAATATGCTACAAATACAAAGCTTCCCATTATTGTTACCCTTATCACCCTTTCAAGCAAATAACAGTTGGCTGAGGCTCTGTATTTTTAATAAATTGAACCCAGCAGGCTGCTACAGTACTTTACCCATACTCATCTGGCCCATCACTACTGCTGTGCCACTAAGCAAGCAAGAACAGAGCTGACAAACAGGGTCTGACTCAGCAAACAACAACAGGAGGGAAAAAAAGTGCTACAGTGCTTTTGTCTTAATTTTCCCTTTAAAAACTACTGTTATAAAAAATACCCATCTGCTGCATAAGCTGGAGAACTTTTTCCCTCCTGGATTCAAGTCAGAAAATACCACATGACTTCATGCTCAGTATATGAAGTGGGAAGAGTGAAGAAGCAGGATGTTTGGAGTGATGGTGCTTGTCTTCCCGAGCAAACACTTGTGTGATAGAGCCCTGCTTCCCCAGGGATGGCTGAACACCTGCCTGCCATGGAGAAGTGGAGAAAGACTTCCTTGTTCTGCTTTGCTTGTGTGCCCAGCTTTTGCTTTCCCTATTAAACTGCCTTTGCTTCAACCCATGGGTTTTCTCACTTTTACTTTCAATTCTTTGCCAGATCCTGCTTGGGGGAGAGTGACCCAGCAGCTGTGTGGGGCTTGGGGGCTGGCTGGGGTTAAACCACAATAAAGAGCCACTGAGATGATTAAGGGACCAGAGCATCTTTCACAGGAGGAGAGGCTGAGGGAGCTGGGACTGTTCAGCCTGAAGAACAAAAGGCTTCAGAGGGAAAATCGTACCCATGTGTCAGTACCTGGTAGGGGCACAGAGAGAGGTGTAAAGATGACTTAGCCAGACTCCTCCCTGCAGTGTCCAGTGACAGCCTGAGAGGTAATAGGGACAAATAAAAAAATAAAGGATATCCTACTTCAACACAAGACAAAAAAAACCCAACAACCAAAACATTTTTACTATAGTATGTTTCCAGATTGCACAATGAGGCTGTGAAATGTCCATCCTTGGAGCCGTTCAAACCCTGATAGGACATGAACCTGTGCAACTTGTTCTAGCTGACCTTGCTTTGAGCTATATGATGAGCTATATGATCCTCAAAAGTACTTTCCAACACAAACAATTCTGACAGCCTGACACCAGGAAGAAAAACAGTGTTAACAGAACTCTCTTAGTGGATATGTACAGCTACAACAAAACCTACAACTTCATCCTGAGGCATGAGAAGGAACAGCCTTTACAATCACAAAGCATATGTTCAAATAAAAACTGGCAATGTTTTTCTGTCTTACTGCTGCAGAACTGCAGTAAAGACATAAATCTGAAATATAGTTCAAATCTTAATACGAAAGAAGCAGAGTATGATTCATCTGGAATCATCAAACCCAGGCAAAAAAGTAGAATCAACCCCAGAAGCTTGAGGCAACAATGATTTTAGCCAGAATAAGTCATTGTGTTCACTGCTAGAAAATCTTAATATCTTCATCTGAAGATCTTAATTTAAGTATTTTTATCTTTAGCTATATTATGGAAAAGTGAACTCCTCTATTGAAGCTTCTGTTTCTGCATGACAAACATAACACATGTAAGCAGTGAGAGTGAAACAGAGCTACTTTAAGTTACTCAAACACCAAGATGTTCAAATTACTACTTAGATACCAGATTACTACTCAGATACAGATAGTGACACCTACTCAAACACAAAATTTAAAGTAATAACAAGTAAACAAAAAACTCCAACAGGTAAAGCAGGAAGGCCTCAATTATTTCCCTTATTATCTTTGTCTAAGATACTTATCTAAGTTGCTCTTACACTTGAGAAAGAGAAGAGAGTCACTGCAACATCATAGGACAATCTGTGTTGGTGGGAAAAAAAAAAAAAAAAAAAAAAGCAAACTAGAAGGGGCAAGCCAGCACAATCAGGGCTATCAGAGGATGGCATGATGGGGCAGCAAGCACCAGTTGAATCAGGATGAATCCTTACAGAACTGTGGTTTGCTACACTGGAAGACCTGCTGAGCAAGTCTGGTTGGCCCAACAAGAAAAGCATAACCAGTACGAGTCACCCAGGTTGCCCTCAAAATTGCTGTGAATTTCTTTTTTAAACAAACTTGTTAGGCATGTAGTGGTCTCTAAAACACAGCAAGTGAGAATTCTGTTCTTTTAAAGAACACGTTTAGAACGTGCTAAAACCCTGCAACCTCCCCACTCTTTTTTTCTAAGCTTTATGTACAAGAGAGCCTTAAACATCCTTGGTACAAAATTTTAGTAGCCATGTGTCACAGAGACTACAGAGCCTCTATTTAGGCAGGGACAGGGTGACAGCTGCTTAAATTTTAGTGGGCTTTGGATTTGTCTGGGGAAAGCAAAGAGAAGAAAATATTTTCTCCCTAAGAGAGCAGTCTGAAAACACACCCTCTGTCACAATTAAAGTACTGCATCCTAGCAATAACCTGAGCTGTCTTTACAGAATCAACTGACTAGACAGTAGAAATTACCAGAGGCAGTACAAAAAACTACAATACCATTACTACAGTTTCCTTTTGAATCACTAGCAATGGTATGCATTACTAATTTGATCCTGCTGCTTGTCTTTCCAGATGTGAAACTCCTCGTGATGCCAAAAAGACTCATTCATAAAGTACTTCACTTGCCTCAACTGTTGAAGTGGCACAAAAAGTACAGTTAACACATCACACAGTCTTAAAAAGCTAATAGATGCAGGATGAAAGCAGGCAGACAAAACCCAGTCAGGTTCCAGGGGAGACAATGCCCAGAAAAGAGAGCCAAGGTTTTTGGCCCTAAAGTAAAGGGACACATTTCAGATTGTGTCATCAACACCAAAAAACAGTATATCCAAACCAAATGTGTGAAAAATCCCATTAGGTTAATGGTCTGTGCAGAACAAATGACTTGTGAAATTGCAGGCCTGTTTCCTCCAGAGAGAGAACTCTCTCTTTCAAAGTGGGGGAAAGGCTGAAACCTGCTCTGCAGCCTCAGCTGCTCACTCTGAGAATCCTGATGTAAACTGGTCAGCCTAGAACAAGCTGGCCAAAACTAATAATCAACAAGTCACCATACAGGAACACAGCACTCCCACAGCTCCCATTCAGCTATTCAGCTGCTTCTGCAGAGGTGCATACTGCAGGACTCTGTTAGGGATCAAATTTTCTTCTTTGTATAACACAAAAGGGGTCTGCACTGTGTAGTCCAGAATAATATAAATAACGAGGAAACTGGACAAAGACTCACTGCACTTGCAAGGAAAAAGCAAGGCTTTAAACAAATAATTGGGAAGAATCTGTAATGCTGTTTCAAGAAGAAAATAAAACACGAGCAGAGTCTAATGGCTATAAAGATATAAAGATAAGGATCATCTATTACCATAGATAGGTAAATAGGTGGATGCAATCCACACTAGATTTTTCTGCTTCTGAAGTGGACAGATTCAAGTACTGGTTGCTTCACAAAGGACTTGAAGGAATTTATTATAGAAATTTAAAGTATATTCACTCGTAACTATTGAAGTGCTCAAAATCTTGATAAAGCCTACATAAAATTTTCATTGTTACTTAAGAGGGAGCAACAACCTCTACCACAAAGTTCTGCAAAAATTGCTGGTTTATTCTTGGGGGGGTGGGGGGAGAATTGAGGTATTTTGAAAGCCACAGTTCCAGCCATACAGAAAATTCTTCTCTCAATTAATCCAGATCCTCCAGTCAGCCCAGCTCAAAGTAGGGCCTTAAAGAGCAAGTAACTGGTGGCAGACAGCAATGAACCTGCCCAGGAAAAGATGGCCATTTCCTCTCCTTTTATGATTTGCAGATTGCAAGCTTCCAATATAATAACAAGGAAATCAGGGCATCTTGAAGCTTTTCAGATGTTTTTCCCAAAAAACACAGCTGCAGAAATGACATGACATATGCAGCACTTTTCCAACAAATATCCCAATCTATGCTATACCAAGTCTTTCTGGGGACAGCAGAACTCAGCCAATTTTATTTATTACGTACTGCATGAGGGACTGGAGAGGGTGGCCAGCAATGAAAAGACAGAAAATTTGAAGTTTCTGTATGATTTGGGACCACAAACTTTTCAGAGCACTACACAAGAGGCACTTTGAAGCAAAATGTAGAAAACTGTTGCTGGGTTGCAAGAAGAGAGAAAGCAATTTATCATAGGAAACTGATAAAACACAGCTACTGTAGTGCACTTACATAATAGTTAGAGAGGTAACTCATCAAGGGTTTTCTGCTACCCATGAAAATCTCTGAAGTGCCTTGAGGTTTAAGAAATACAGGAACCAGAAAACTGTAATCAGACTGAAAGTGAGCAAACACTGCTTTTTCTTTATACAAGATGTGGAACTTGCCTGAAACTCCACATGAGAGTTTGCATTCATCTCCCCCCACATCCAAACCTAATTAATAGCATGGTGAAAAGGTCTGATCAGCCCCTAAGCATTCAACTGCTTGGCTCTGAACTGCACCACTGGGACCAGGTGGAGGCAAGGGTTACAACAAGAGGGTTCACATAATGAAAAGCTGCCAGAGTGACAACAGCTGAGGACTAAGACTATGCTTTTCAAAAACTAAGCTACGTTAAAAAAAAAAAAAACCAAATTACACTACTAAGCAAGGAAACCATTTACTCAGTGCTCAAATCAGCTGGGCTCAGAAAAACATATTTCATACATCCTTTAAATAAGTCATATTGATTAAATACAAACAAACAAAACCAGATCTTAATCTGCTTTTCCTCCTCAGGGAAGCAAACTGCATTGCTTTAATCACTGGCTGAAGGTTCAAATCAAGAAAACAATACTATTACTGGAAGTTAAGATTCTCACTGTGGTAAGGCCACTCCTATATCCCAGCTCTGATCATTACCCTCTGTTTACCTAAACCAAGTTGACACCTTGCAGTTACTTCTTCATATTCTTCAGTTCTTGCCTAAGTTACCACAACAAGACATGATGATGCCTTGTTATATAGCTGATGTTTTTCAGCCAAGCTCACTGTCCAGTAAAAATAATCACCACACAAAACTAGTGACAGATATATTTGGAAAACCCTTTACTTTTAGATTACCGTGGTTAAACAGCCTACATGGGAAAGGCAAGAGGCCTTTCTGTGCATTATTTGTTGTCTCCTTACAGTGACCTCAGAACTGAAGAGCTTGTCTCCACTTGAAGGACACTGACCATTTAAATCTTTACAACTTTAGTCAAGTCTGGACAGAACAAAGAGCTACTGAGCGCCTGAATGATCACACGAGCGCTGAGAATGCAGACGTAGCATAATCTGAAAATCAATATCCTCAAGCCATAAAACTGGCTACTAATCAACAGCTGCAGCATCACTCTTCTCCACCCACACATCCCTATGCCATCCTCCAGTGTGGCCATGTAGCACAGAACACACCCAGGCACTGGACATTCTCAAGCTGCAGCCTGGAGGGGACATTTAAAAATGAAAGGCCTGCAAAGAATCAAAAAATAACTGGATACAGATGCAAGAAAGAAGGATAAACCTTAAAGAAGCTTTAAATGTCTCCACCATTATGTTTGGAGGACTTAAAAAAACTTCTCCTCCATGCTAAAAGTAACAGTCTTTACAACAAGGAAGTTGGAACATGAACAAAAACTGTGAAAACACTGTCCCTTGGATTTGTTAGATACCAGGTTAATTTTTTCCAAATAATGGATTTTATAAAGGCTGAGAGAAATTATGTTCAGTTACCACAAATGTAATGAGATAATCTAATCATAAACCAGTTAGTTAGAAGCTAACGATGTAAATAAATATAACAGCAAATTCCTATATTTAGTTTTATGCTTCTGTTTATGCAAATTCCATTATTAAAACAAGAGGCCACAGTAAGATTGAAAAGCATGCTGGAATGTGTATGACACCAATTCTAGCTGGGAACTTAAGCATTACTTTTGTTGGTATGACACAACAAATGATCCAAGAGAACAAAACCTCTTATTAAATTTTCCCCAGGTTATCCTATACCAGTTCAGCAACTTTTAAGAATTAAGTGTGTGGCCAGGTTTCAGGATGACAGTAAGCAGAACCCCATCATAACACTGAAGTAACACCTTTAATGGCATAGTCAGGCTATCACAAATTAAGTAATTAGCAGGAAAAAACAGCCTCTCTCATTATATTATTCTAGCTGATGTACCTCAAAGCAGCAGCAGAAAATTTACTGTTCCTAATTTTACAAAAAGTTTAGCTCTCTGGCATCTGCTACTATTACAAAACAAATAATCCTCTTACACCTGCTGACAACTGCAAGAAGTACCTTGGATTTGTGGCAGACACTACTGGAACTTCAGTAGTACATTTTACTAACATAAAATGGTAATTCTCTAGAAACAAATGTATTCAAATGTATTCAAATGTTCTGAGTGGATGAATCCAATACCTATCCTTGGAGCACAGACCAGTACTGAATGCACCTTTCAAATGAAATACCCAGGCTCAAATTGTGAAATATATTGTTGAAATGACAGTAATTGAGGCTTCTCTTTCTCCCTCTCTTTTCACTCCTCGCATTAAAAAAAATTTGCACAGCTCAAATAAAAAAGCAAGTTTCTATAGATTTGGAACAAATAGTGAAAATGACAGCAGAAAAATGCTGGGGAATAAAAAAAGAAAAAGAACAGACTTCAGAGTACTTCAATTAAAAACTACTTCAGTGCAGAGCAGTTTCTCTGCAGAGCACCCACAAAGGGGTTGAACAACAGAGCTGTGAAAGAGACTGTGGAAAGGAGCTTCTCCATTTCAAATATAGAAGGGTGCCACAAATGAAAGAAGAAATTATGACTTTCAAACTTCTACTTTACAATTAAATGATTAATGTGAATACTCCTAAGTCTGTCAGTAGCACAATGGGCACTGTAAGCGCTTTAAAAGCAACTTGTTATGATCTGCAGCTACCAGTGCCTTGGCTTAGTCTACCCCTGAAACTCTTGCCTAAAGTCTTAGAAATTACTTTTTTTCTCCAAATGAAAGAAAACCAGGCAAAAAAAAAAAAAAAAAAAAATAGTCAAGCTACAGAAGTCTAGCACTCTCACAGAGTAAGAGCTATGGTCAATACCATCCAAACATTGAATTCTACCTATCCAATCCTCCATACTTTGCTCAAAGAAACTGCCTCAGATCAAACCCAGTGAGTGACCAGACAGCCAGATAAATCTGGCCACATGGTTCTTGCAAATATCAGGAAAGGGTGGTAATGGGACTGGAAAAGAAGGCAGGAGGCCACCTGCTAGGGTTCCTGCCCACAGCAGCCACCCAAAATAACCCTTTGCCTTCCTACACTGACACACAGTGACATCACTCATGGTTACATGAACTCAGATCTGCATTCTAGCTTTTAAAGTTCAGTAGGGTGTTAAATCAGAAAACGGAAGCAATGAAGGAAAAACAAACAAAAAAAAGGTATGTTTTAGTATTTTCTCCCTCTGAAAGAGGAGAAAAGAAGTGCTCCTCCAGCCTACAGAAATCTCGTCAAACTCCAGAAGCCCAAGAAAGGCATCAAATGATCTTGAGTGTTTCTAGACATGCTAACCAAGACAGCAGAATTACCTGGGCAAAGACCTTGCTGTTGTCCCATTCCCTTCCTCTGTTACTACATTAGAAGACCAAAATATTAGGTTTGATGATAGAAACATAAGAGTTCCAAATACAAAATATATTCATCTGTTCATTTTTGTCATCCACTCCATGCAAGAGGTTTAACAGACATTCATAGAAACC
Source organism: Muscicapa striata striata (assembly GCA_030060385.1). Classification (NCBI taxonomy): domain Eukaryota; kingdom Metazoa; phylum Chordata; class Aves; order Passeriformes; family Muscicapidae; genus Muscicapa; species Muscicapa striata. Next base: position 3,628,018 of record JAREIS010000027.1, on the reverse strand, counting down.
ATGCCTGCATCTGGAAACACTTTTACAAACGTAAACTGAGCCTCAGAGGTCCTTCACTCTCTATTAATGTATACATAGGCTATGGTTCTATTTATTTCCAAGTAATGCTGTTGACAGGAGCAACAACAACTGAATTTCATGCCAGAGACAACCACAGGAAATAAAAATGGGTAAGAAAGAAGAATGCATTTGGAAAGCAAACTGGCAGCTATTGGAGTTGGAGATTTTCCAGGCCATCCATATATATTTATGCATATCAAAATAGGCCAGGTTCAGATATAAAACTCAAGAGGCCACACTTCTAATGTGATGCCTTCAAGAGTGGTGCAACAGTGATTTAGAACCATTCCTGACAGACTCTCATGCTGCTTACAACCCACACCATTGCTCCCTCCCAGGTTTTCCCAAATATAATCAAATATACCTTGACCATCATGTTTCTACGTGTCCTTGGGTCAGATTCACAACCGATTTTTTCTTTGACTCTGACCTGCCTACAGTAATTTGAGCCTCAGTGCTCTTTCTTGAGAGTTTGATGTGGTTTTAAGAGGAAAATTAACACTACTGTAGTCAAAACCAGGGTGGAGTTTCAGTCAGGCTGATGTCCTTCCAGTCCTCTTTTTAGGAGGCTACATGAACTTCTGTTTAATATAGAGTAGAAGGTATTAAAAGCTCATTATATTAAGTTTTTTTACCGGTTAGCCTTTTCCCTAATATTAAGAGTAAAGAGTTTTCTGCATTTGACTTTTGGATTTAAAAGGCTATGATAAGCAAGTTATACTACACCCCACAGGAAAGGATGCTGCTTCCAGCACCATCTGCCACTGCCAGGTTAATGTGTTGCTCCAGAAGCACAAGTAACAAATGCTGATTTCCCAAAAAACCACTGTCTAACCTCCTTCTCCCCAACAGGATGGACAAGATATGCTGGCACTGTGGCAAACCCAGAATCACTGACGCACTGTTTGAACAAGCAGCAGATGTCAAGCAAGACATACAATGCCTGAGTCTGCCTGCACTACCCTCAGCTGAGGCACAAACTTGGGTCTCTCCTCCACTCAGCTGTCAATTTTCACACAACTCATGAGAACACAATTATGCCTGAAATCAGAACCATCTGGTCAATTGCAGACAGATTTGCAAGGAAGCAAATAAGAAGTGTGGGAGAGGTGAGAGAAAGAATAGCTGTTAAACAAGTAGCTTAATCTCATCAGGAAACGATACTTAAACATGGTCACATTTATCTACATGGGTAATAAATACTGAAGTCATAAAATTACATTAAAACAGTGTTTGACTTAAACACCACACTCAAACATAACTGATGCTTAAATTAACCAAAAGTATGTGTTCTTAATACTGACGGGGTTTTCTCTCTCCCAGTTCTGGCAAGCAAACACAGACACTATGGACTTTCACAGAAACTCTATATGCTTGTAACTACAGGATGCTAGAAAACTAATTAAACTAAATTTTAAGGGAAGTCAGACAAAGTCTTCCCTTTTGCCACCAAAAAACCCCCAGATCCACAAGCACTCATGTCACTGTCCTAAAGAGTCAACTTTCCTGAACCCACGTCCTCCCAAACAGCAGCAGCTCTGTCTCTTGCTCTTAGAACACCATTCCTATTTTTAGTTCTATATAAGTGAGAAGCAGTAATAAAGCTATTAAATTTTCCTCTCCTCTTCTACTTAAATTACAAAACTGAGGTGAGTCTCGAAGCTATGAACTATTAAACTCCTTAAAAAGGGATAATTCCTTCCCCTTTAGAATGGTAACATTTAAACAAGAAGTTTTATGGTTATGTTGTATGAATCAAAGAAAGTGACACCACTGGTGTTATCTGGCAAAGCATTTGTGAAAAGGTATAATGGAAGCATTTAAGAAAAAAATTAAACATAACCTCGTACTACTGTCTTATTAAATCTCGTAGACTTGCAGTGTTCTACCTTTTAATGGAGACACTAAAAATTCCCTTCTCCTTTATACAGAGTTAAGGAGACTGAATCTTTTCTATTCTGCCCAGGAAACAGAGTCACTGTGTTGTCCAATTTTGTTCTACTTTGAGTTCAGCTGTGAGTGAAACGGTCCTGGGTTTGATTTCAGCCTGGACTAATGAGGCTGATGACCCTCTTAGAGAGAGGTCTTAATTCTTCAACAGCTTTAGAACAGCTGTGACAAAACTACTGAACTGTGAAGGTGAACCACTGATTTTTTTTTTTTAGTATTATTCTCCATTCTGTTCTTTTTATATTTTATAACAGAAGGTACAGTTGTTCATTGGGACGAAACTTTCCCTAAGCTCTCCACCATGATACCCATCTATTTCCTAAACTGCTTCTTTACTTTAATGTTTATTACTTTATAATGTTCAACACCGAACAACTTCTGCATTGTGTTGGCTATTCATGCAGCTTAAGTACTTTTGAAGTTTTCTACAATTGTCTCTGTAGCTGACAAATTGGAATAGTACATAGTACATATAAAACTTCAGAGAAACCAAACTGCTGAGCTTGCAATAGAACCACTGGTCTCCTTATTTCTTTATGAACTAGTTTTCAGTTTATCCCAGTTCTTTCTTCTCATCCTAAGCTTAGTTTTCTTCTCTAAAAGAATTTGGCAGAAGACACTTTTCCAGTCTAAACTATATCAACCAGTTAAGAAAACAGTAAGAAAAGATGAAGAAGTCTACTCAGTAACATTCACATACTAAAGCCCTATCCTGCATAGAGCTGCTCTCTTGAATTGAGGCCATAAGCAGTAGTTAAAAAATACACCAAAGCTGGTGCTGCCACCAAAAGATGAATTTCCTTCCTCTTTGTCTTTGCTGTTTGTACTTACCTTCTCTCACTATACCCACAATTGGAACTGGGTTAGGGACTTCTACATCACCCAGCAAAAAAAGGGGGGGATGGGTAGTTTTAACATGGGCCAGAGCTGGCTGTGATCCAGATCCCCACACATCATTAAATATCTGGCCAATAAAACTGAAGCAGTGGCAGGATGAGTCTGAAAGGCTGGGACTGGCTCTCTTCTGCGGCACTCCCTGCTCGAAATGTTTTGTGAGGGGAAAGGAAAAACACAGAACAACCTCATACACGGAATCATTGGTGTCATGGAACATTTTTAGGAATGCAAACATATTAACCTTATTTATTTCAGTGAGTGCACACACAAGTGGCTGGACCATTATCTGAGCCGTGCTGGCTGCAAGAGCAGTGCAATTCTGTGCCTGTGCAATCATGCATTTGACATGTCATCCTCAGCATCAGAGTTTACAACCCACTCCAACAAACATGAGCAGATTACGTATCTTGGAGCTGTACTTTGGCTCAGTTCACACTGGAGAGTTACACCACTAAGATTATATTCCACAAAGGATTTACTAACTATCCTGTCTAATTAAGGTTGCACAACTCTTCCATTTTTCAGCATCTTAAAACCTTGCCAAACTAACCTTTGGCAAGACTTTTCTGTCCCTCTCACACACATGACAGAAAAAGGGCAAGTGATGTATTCTGTTAATCTGTTTGAGCCTCATTCTAAGAAAGTAATTTTCCCAGAACAAAACTCCAGAGAAAATAAGTTTTCTCCACATGAAACATTCTTTTTCTCCAGCTTTCTTGAAAAATCTCTAAAATTTCCATGCTTTAGAACAGTTACATTGAATGAGATTTAGAAATTGCATCTTTGACAAAAAGGCATAATCTCTGACATATTCCAATACACATGATGACACTCAAGTGCAAAAAAATTTCACCACAAAGAATCTGTGGACAAAGTATTTAACTCTTTGAGATTTTCCTTGTCCAAATCAGAGTTGGACAAAAGCTTTCCTGTAATTATTTCACAAGGTTCCTAAAAGTCTACCATCAAGGAAAAGAACAGGAAAAGGTAAAGAGAAGAGAGACATCTCTCAGGTATTCTTAGCCTTCAGTAATAAAGGGAGAAGTAAGAAGACTAATATGAACAGATATGCTAAAAACAAAGGCACAGATGATAAAAACACATGCTAAAAATAGCAAACTCAGCCATAAGGACGAATGGAACCCAGAATTCCTAAAACTTCATTTTCCTTTGGCTGTGAGCATGCGAGCTAATTTCAAAACACTCCACAGCCATTGCTGGACTTAAAATTATGGAATTACACCCTTCTGTATATGTATTCATCAATAATTTCACCTTTACTATGCTTTGGTAGGCTTGCAATAGTTCTTGTATTATCCAGAGCAGGTGAAACAGGAACAAAGACTAACCTGCTCTAAAAAAGGAGAAAAAAATAAAAAGAAAAAAAAACTCAAACAAAAATTTGAAAGGACTTAAATAGCAACAAACAACAAAAGCAATAGTATATGCTTTTACTCTAAGCTTTGTGCCAGGAGGCAGCAGCATTCTGAAAAAAAAAAAAAACAACTCAGAGAATATTTCATTATCTAATCTTTCAGAATGACTCTTTACAGTGAAATGATACAATAAAAAATGAATTATAAGCTTTACTGCTTTTGACACATTAGATTACATTTGCTGGCATTAGATGAACTGCAAAGAAGTATGGTAATTGTAACCCATGCCCCCAAAAGGAGATATGGGGATTTCCTGATGTGATTTCTCATGCCATTACAAAAGGACAAGGGTCTTTGGACAGCACTCTTTAGAGACACATGACAAGCACAGAGAAGTTGACACCAAGTTCACTGCACACCTTCCCTCTCTTACGCAAAGCTGCACTGGCCCTTTGCTCTGAGGCCATGGTGGAAACAGCTCCAGTGTCCCCAACTCACTCAACTCTCTGACCTTTTCTTATCGAGACAGCTCAAAAGGTAAACACAAACTTCCTCTTACAAGCAGCAAAATGAATGCAAAGAGCCCTGCTTGATCTCAGCATAACCTACACATCAGGGAAGGCTTCATTTAAGTCAGAGATTGCCTAGAAACTCAGCACATGCCCACAGCATAAACCAGAAGTTTATGTGAGGTACCCAGATCTACTGAGTCACACCGGGTGTTTTTGCACATTCTAAGAAAATGTCAACAAGAACAATTTTCCTTCTCCATTTCATACACTGCCTGACCTCAAAAACAGAAGTTGTTTCCCCGTGCCTCTCCCTGCCCAGTCCTCAGAGTAGTGACCAGACCCAAAAGCAAAATACTGCCAGTGAAAAACCATGCTGTAGGAACTGAGGAGAGTAGAACCAATGGCAGGGTTAGAGGCATAGACAGGTCTCCTGAAATAGCGCTGCCTGCCTTATACGGGACAAAGAATTTACTTTATCTCATCTGCTGTCCTTCAGCTTCTGCTGTACTTCCTGACCGAGGAGAGGGGCCAACCTGTCACCAGAAGCAGCACAGACAAATGTTGTCTGCACCAAGGAAGTGTTGTCACAGCAACTCCACCTGTGTCTTTTACAGCTCTGGAAGACAAAAATATTTGCATTCTTAGAAGATTAGAGGAATTAAGACTGTTGACTGATAAAATGTAAAAAAGATTTTGCATTAGAGGGAAAAAAAAGTATGACTGCTGAAAAAATTATAGAGTGGTCACATCCTAATCACATGTATAAATCAGCCAATAAATCACTTGGGAGGAGGGGAGATGGGGACAATTAAAAATCAAAATCTCGTTCTCAGCTTTTCTTTCCTTGGCTGAACAGAGAAGGAAAAAGAAATTCTCCTCACTTGACAAAACCTGAGAATTCTTATAGACTCTTTAAAATTAGTCACCATCCTGGCTGACACAGAACAGTAACACCGTAGGACTGGTTCACTTTTAATTAAGCACTGCATCATTATACCAGCAAGCATAGTCACAGCACTAGGAGTTTTTAGTGTATGGTAACAGGTGTATTACTCCCTTCCACCAGCCCACAGCCCACTGACCTACCCAACATTACTGCAAGACTCTGTGTGTCACTGAGAGGCTGAAACACAAGGTTTTGTCAAGGTGTCCTCCTTGCTGCTGCAGTATGAAATCCTCCAGGCACAGTTCTGCAGAAACCCCCTCCCCAGGTGCACACAAGCCTGCAGAGCCCAGGGCCTCTCTGCCCCGGTGCTGAGAGCAGAGCTGATGATTGCTGCAGCCAGAGGACACTCACCCTCCACAGCCAGAGGCACAAGCACCGCGCCTCACAGTGGGACAGAGCTGCCTGGAGCAACATCAGCACCCTGAGTGTCAGCACTGCACTGCCAGCTGATTGCTCTGCTGGCCTAGAGACTCCTCACTGCAACAGCCCCATCACAGGCTCCCACCGACTCCTGCATTCAGACAGCAGGAGAGGCAACAAAACAGTTTGCTTATGTGCAATTAACTGAGTAAGCTTTGGTCTAGCAGTCCTATTTTTGGTGATTTGATTAGGTATATGGATATTACACTTAGTCTGCAATACTTGACTAAAGAAGATGCAATCTGTAAAATGATTGCTTTAAAACCAGTTTTGTAGGTGAGCAAAAGGTCATCAGAAATTCACCACCACAGATATACTCCATCTCCTCCCATCTATTGCACTATTTAGTGCTGTCTGGTGTACTCATATGTTAAATGACAAATTATAGTACAGGGGAAAAAGGTACTTGCCAACAAAGGATCAAGCACTCTTGAGTTTGCTTTTTTTAGAATGCATCTTCCAACAAATGCAGGAAAATATTTAGAAGTATTATTCAAAGGTGCCTTTCAAATCACACTAATATGCAGATTCCAAGTGCCCTGGCTGAACAGCTCCTACAAGAGCAATGCATTTATAAAAAAGTCCTTACAAAAAGAAAATTTAAAAGAGTTATAAGAAAGTCTTTCTGAAATCATATAAAAATTAAATAACAATTCTAGACTGTCTGTACGCTCTTCATAAAAAGATACTCAGTTTTCATTTTTGTAAGAAACCCTATGGAGCTCAAGGGAACAACAGAGATATTTATCATACTCTGCCCTTTAAAAATCAAAGTAGACCAATTATGCACAAGTTCTCTCTCATACTTGCATCTTAAGAAGAAAAAGATTAGGGAGAGGAGAGTGACCTTTACAATTTCTCTTTCCAGTCCTTTCTTTACTTTGCTTGTCCAGTCATATGCTATCTCTTTACATAATATCAAGTGTATCTGCAAACAGAAACACCTACATTTATCAAAAAGCACAGATTAGAGCTACTGATATAGACATAAATCAGGTAATTTCTGTAGAAAATCCTCTATGATCCTAACAAAAACCCCCAGGTTTAGACAGAAGAGAGGAAGAGAAGGGCAGACATAGTTGAGGAGTTCCTCCTCAGCTCTTCCAGCTATATTCAATAAAATATACCAACAATTATGCAACAGCAGCAAAGCCCAGAAGGATAAGCTAGCGCTCACCATATTCCCTTCACTTGGTGTCGAGCTTTCTCCTACACATTACACACAAATTACGGGAGCAAAAAAGTCCGCCCTGAATCTATTCTGCAGGCTGAGTTTAAGCCACTAATTACAAATGATTTATGTCACTTCTTACCCAAGAAATGACCCAAGCTTGGAAAGGGAAAAAATAAATAAATGAAAGAACTAAAATGTACTTGCAACACAACTGAAGCAGTCCACTCCCTCCAATTAAAAAGCAAGTAAATTTATTTATCTGGTTACCTCTTAGAGACGAACAAACCAACAACAAAACCCTCCACCAGCTACTCTGCCACTGAAAAGAAAACACTTTAATCTTTTTAATGAACCCACACATACCTACTATCTTGTATTTACTTTTGCAAAGATAGAACATACTGAAGCCTACCTTTGACTTAGTTTTTCGGAATTTAAAACAGAAGAATTCCAGAGCAACGTCTCTTTCAGACACACCACTGCAAGTCCTGGACACCAAGTCTATTAAAGCAGTATTTCAGTTCTGAGTTAGTTATGTCACACTGTATAAAAAACAGGGGACCTAGTGGCAGCTTTGTATGAATCTATTTATATGAAAAAAGACACACAGATTACCCTGCCTGCTTATGCTGAAGCCAGATTGAGACACTTCCCAGGTTTGTTCTGCAAGTGGTAGTGACCAGTGATGAGGTTAAAGAAAGGACAAAGAAATAAGCTGTTCTTGCTAAATAATATAATTTCAGTATAAAATACTTTAACACCTTAAGGTCAAATAAAATGCATTTAAACTAAACTTTCATACAGGCATTTGCTCAAAATCCTCCCCAAAAGCCATGCTTCATAGGGAAAAAGCAAAACAAAGGGCCTCCTTACCCGTACACCATCCCATAAAACACTTCTGAATAGCAGTTTGTAAATACTTCAAACAAATATACTAAGACATTTCAAGACTGTAAAAGAAATTATTTCAATTTGTCAAGATACATCAGCAACACCAACAAACAGATGCTTCAGGAAGACTCTAGGATATGCAGATCATGCTAAGACCACCTTCCAAGCAACAGGCAAAAGAAACCACACAGTTCTGCAGTCAGCAGTAAAACTACCCTGAGGAAATAGCTTTCAAAAATCGTCATGGGACAATGAATTTTAACCAGCACATTCAGTACACGCAGTGAATCCTTGGGGTCATGAGCTGTATGACTTTAACATCACCATTATGTCCATAAACTTTCCCATTTCCAATTAATAATACACAAGACACCTCGAAAGTCAATCCTTCCATCTGGAAGGCCTTTGTACTTTACAACATAAAGCAGACTTTTACAAGTGTACCTGCCACTGCAAACACTATGTGGACTTCTTTTAATGAGCAAACATATAAAAAGGTTTTTAAACAGCATATCTGGATAAGCTTGAGCTGTACCAGGCAAGGCAGTTTTGAAGCAGTGCAGTGTTGCGACAGTTCTAGCCCAACAGATCAGAGTCTAGCTTGCTGCTGCTGCTGCCACCATCTCCTTAAGAAGAACAGGAAGCTCACCCAGAGTATCCACAGAAACTTTGTGCATCTTGGAAAGGCACACGACAGGGTACCAAAAGCCACAGTGGCACAGAGGCGTCAGCTCTCGTTGCCTAACAAGACTCCGTCTGGGTCAACACTGACTTTCTGACTAATCAGGAGTCTGACCAGACTCCAGAGCTGTGTGCTGCCATTCCTTGTTTTTCTTGTTTACACAAGACCTGCAGATGCAGCCTGGGCAGAAGAGAAGGAAAGAATTTTAGGAGGGCTGCTCATACTTTGCACTCAGTAGATTCATTTCTTCCCTTTCCAAAGCACATACAAAGAACTGATGGCTGCTTTTTTGCACAAAGTGCAGTAGCCAGGATGAAAGTCAGTGCACTCGAGGACAAGACCAGAGCCTTCCTTAATATTTCAGTTCAGTCCATCACCTTGATGAATACTAAACGAGCAAAAACAAGTTCAGTAATAACCACAAAGCAAGCATGCAGAGGGAAAAACCCTACAGATACTGCAATTAGCTCTGCTAACAGTAAATGAAGAGTCATACGGTTGAGAAATATTCTGTATCACTACTTGAATGAAAGAGGTTCCCTCTGCTTCCCTCCCTTCTGAGACGGCAGAAAAGACAGTAGTTTTTTCAAGGAATAGAAGACCTATTCTTCTGACAAGAGCTTTGTGTCAAACTTCTTTGTCTTATCTCCTGATATTTCTAAGGGGATATGATTTAAAGATGCACATGCTTAATATAAGAAAAGTTTAGTTCTACCAGCTACACACACAGTACAAATCAACTCTCTTTAGAAGAAATGTATCTTTTTCATAAACGCTATAATAACATGATCAAGATACTAAGGAGAAGTATTATTTCCCATTTTACTAGGACAAAATACTGAATGCAAAACACTTAAAACATATAGAGTTTCTAGCTATGATTTAAAAAATGTTTCAGTACACAGCATCTCAACCCAAAAACACATCTGTGTAAGACACCTGAAAGAACATCCTGCATATTTACTACATTCAAATATTCCCCTATACATCCCCTTACGAAAACAGTTTTTAACATAATAGTATGTTTTAAATTAATAAGACTTTCTTACCTGTGTATCCTGCCCACCAGCCCCAGGAAGCCACCATAGCTAAAAGCCATTTAAACAACACTCCTTCGATATACCAGAAGCTTTTACTGTCCAGTATTCGGAGAGGCTGCAGGACAATTAAATACAAGACGTAGGACGGAATAGCAACCAGGTTATTGGCGACCATAAAAGCGAACCTGAGGAGTGCTTTCAGGCAGGTATAGCCCACCCTCTGGGCCTGCTCTAGAGTCACAGCCATGCTCTTCGCAGCGGAGGGCTCGGGACCGTCCTGCGGGCAGAGGAGAACAAGGTGGCACAGGGGACAGCTGAAACAAAGTGGCACTGGTAGTACTCCCCGAGACGGGACAGCCGAAACAAGGTGGCACAGGTAGCAATCCCCGAGAGAGGACAGCCAAAATAGGGTGGCACAGGTAGTGCTTCCCGAGAGGGGACAGCCAAAACAGGGTGGCACAGGTAGCGATCCCCGAGCGGGGACAGCCAAAATAAGGTGGCACAGGTAGCGATCCCCGTTCGGGGACAGCCAAATAAGGTGGCACAGGTAGCGATCCCCGAGAGAGGACAGCCAAAACAGGGTGGCACAGGTAGCGATCCCCGAGCGGGGACAGCCAAAATAAGGTGGCACAGGTAGCGATCCCCGTTCGGGGACAGCCAAATAAGGTGGCACAGGTAGCGATCCCCGAGAGAGGACAACCTAAACAGGGTGGCACAGGTAGCGCTGCCCGAGAGGGCGAGAGGCGGGCACGGCCCCAGCCACGGCCTCAGCCCCAGCCCGCTCCGCCTCGGCCGTGAGTCACCGGGCAGGCAGCGACCCCCGCCCCGGGGCCATGAGGGCTCCGGCCGGCGCCGCTCCGTCCCCGGGCTCCGGGGACGCCAGCCCGCACTCCCGGCGGGGCACACACGCGTGCTCCCGGCCGCTCTCCATCTCCCCTCCCCGAAAAGGCGGCGGGCGCTCCGGCGGCTGCCGGCGGCCTCTCCCCGCCCCGGCGCGGCTGACAGGAGCCCGGGCCCGCGGGGCGGGCAGGCAGCGGGCGGCGGCGGCGGCCCGGCCGCGGGACTCACCTCCGGCGGGGCGGCGGAGCGGCGGCGGAAGCGGCGGGGCTGGGGAGCTGGGCCCGGCGGCGGCGGTCTCGGCTGGCGGCGGCGGCTGGCGGCGGCTCATGGACCCGGAGGTGGCTGGCCCGGCCGCGGCAGCGTTGCTCGCCCTGCGGCTCCCTGCGGAGGGAGAGAGGGGGGCGGGCGGCGTGAGCGCGGGGAGGCGGGAGCGGCGGGCCGGGCGGGCAGGCGCAGACCGCGGGTTCACCTCGGTTCTCCCGCGCCCGCGGCCGGGCCTGGCACGCTTCGCTTTCCCTTCCCCTCCCCTCTCTTACCCTTCCCTCCCTGCCGGCTCGGCGCTCCGCGGGCGGGACCGCGCCGAGCCCCGGCCCCGCAAGGGCAGGCGGTGCCGCGGGCGGGGAGGACCCTGCACCTGCCGGGGGCGGGGTTCGTACCTCGGCACCGCCGCCGCCTCCGAGCCCCCGCCGCGGGTTCATGCCCGGCGCTGGGGCCGCGCTCCCCGCCCCGCCGCGTCCGCCGTGACCGGCCGGGAGCGGGGCTGGCGCTGCAGCGAGCGCCGCCCCCGGGCAGCGCGCAGCTCCCCGCACCCTCCCGCTCTTACACACAGTCACACAGACAGACAGACAGACGCGGAGACACCGGGATGCTGGAGAGCAGCCGCCCCCGCCTCTGCGCATCCCGGGCCGGCCCGCGGCCACCGGCGCCCCGCGTAGGGGGCACGGGCAGGGGCTGCCCTCAGGGCTTCTGCGCCCGTCCCGGACCGGGCGGGCCGACACTGGCCTTGGGTTGTGTCAAGGGAGGTTTAGGTTGGATATTAGGAAAAAGTTCTTCACCCAGAGGGTGGTTGGGCACCGGGACAGGGAAGATGGTCACAGCACCAGGCTGGCAGTGCTGTCAGGCACAGGGTGTGACTCTGCGGGTGTCCTGTGCAGGGCCGGGAGCTGGACTCGATGGCTCCTGTGCATCCCGTAGGACTGTGGGTCTGTGGCCAGGGAGCAGCGTGGCTCAGCCCCACGACTTCCCCTCGCCCTGGCTTTTGGTTAAAGTTGGGCAGTCGGGGAAGGTAGAAGAGGATGCTGCCACAGGTTCCCTCAGCACCACCACAAAGACCCTTTGGGCCCCGACAGCAGCTGAGCATTTTGTCTTGTTCTTGTAGTCATAAGTCCATTTTGTGTGCTTTTTATAGATCAACTTCTCCAGTTTTCCGCCTTCTCTCTCATCCCACCTCAGCAGCCACAAACATCATCTACCTCCAAACCAACTCTGTGATGGTCTCCAACCTACAGAGACCCCTGACCACAGCACGGAAGCAGCTCAGGGCAGAGACTTCACAGCCCCACCCAGAGAACCTGCACCTTTACTGAACCACTCCAGGGTGAGGATTCTTTGCCTTCCATGTAACTGCATTGTCCCTTGTGGCAATGCAGGACAATTGCCTCTTGTCTGTTCACTGTGCCTGTCAGACACAGGTGTGCTCCTTCTTCTCTGGAACCACTGAAGTGGCAATGGAGGAGCACTGCCAGACCTCCTTCAGCCCTCTCTGGCCTGACCAGGCTGTTCTCTCTGCTTACTTGAACTCTTAAAACACTTACACTGAGCAGAATGGCTTTGCAAGTGATTTTAACTGTGCTTGTGTTCTTAAGGAAGAGCAGCAGCTGAAACCACCTTAACAAGAAGACATGCTAGAAAGTCTTTTGTGCTGAAAAAAGAAAAAAAAAATGGTCAAATTGTAATATGTGGACTGAAATACATATTGCTTTCACATACTAACCATGCCATGTGTAAATCTAGTCTACCGTTTCCTAGACAATGAGGCTTCAGAGATGACTGTACCATCAACAAAATTAAATCCCAACCTCTATTCCAGGAAGCAAACAAAGTTGTTATTGCAGATAAATTTAATTTGAGAACTTAAAAATGCAAACAACCAAATAATACCATCATGTTCTATTTGAGCAAAACAAAACAACACTAAACTTCTGACCTTTTTGACAAAAAGGACACATCTTGCATAAGTGTTCCCAAGTCTGGGTGTTTTTTTGCCTGTGTTATTTTTATTCCTAGGTTAAACCTGACAGTTGTGCTCAGTAATCATTATGCAGTTAGCTTGAGCCATCCTGAAGTGCTACCAGCATCAGTAGAACTTTAGTTTTATGTTGGTTTGGGGTTTTTTCCATATATCTCATACAAACGACTCTGGGTATACACTTAAAGTTATTCTCAGCAAAATTTTGCTCCAAAATCCTCAGGTAAAAGGACAATTTTTAGGCCATAATTAAGGACACAATTTTTTACATCCAACAGCAAAATTAAGCTTAATTTTTATATTGTTCCAAGATTAAAAATATTAATTATAATGAATTTTTGAAAATTGTATGTATCTTAACCGTATTCACAATGCAGAATTTGGAACACTGTTGTGAAATCTGATGCATCCAGTGAGGGACTGCAGAAATTATGTTAGACAAGTAATGAATTAGGCAATTTATCCTGCAGAAAGGAATTGCACATGGGGAAGCAACTGTACAAAGCATTCATTCTTTGTCAGTGACTGCCTTAGAGCTTAGGAAGCTGTGGTTTAGCATTCTGCTGAATGAGCTCGTAGCAAAGACCCACCCCTATTCCTCATTTCCTGGCCTTCCCATGGACAACCCAGGTCCCAGGAAGCGTGCACAATGAAATAACCCTACTGCTCCTGAGTAGCCAGCTATGCTGCCCAGTCTGAGTCACTGAAGAATCCTTTCTAGTACAAAGTTTCATGTGTGTCATTACTGCAAACAAAAAGAAGGAGACAACTAAAAGCAGCAGTTTTTTATTAGGTTGATAACTCTGAAGCCCAGAATTATTTTTGGTTTCGATTTTAGGAAAATAAATTCTGATTTCTGGAAGCCATTCCTCAATCTCTGAGCTTCATGAGGTTTCATTAGATATAGTTTGTCTTTTTGCTACTATAAAGGACAAAGTATTAATATAAGCAGCTCTCACTTTATGGCCTTTTTCATAATTTCTCTAAAGTTTACATGTTTTTCGACTGTATAACTCCCCTATAACGTCCTCTTTTCAGCCTCACAGAAATGCTGACAGGGATGTCACTATTCATCGTTGTAAAAATATATTTTAATATTCTTATTAACTGGTAGCTACAGATATGAACATTGGTAAAATTCAGTGATTAACCAATGTCAGTGATTGCTGGAGCAGATAAATAAGTATTGAAGTTGTCTCCCACTTACCTTCATAAAAACCTACAGGCCAAAAACACAGATGAAGGTTAGGCTTATTCCTGCCAGAAAGAAGGGAAAGTATGTTAGAGGTGTGAATGTGACATAGTAATAAACAAACATCTGTTATTTTTGGCTACTTTAACGAGTTATCCTAAGAGTACACAGGTTACTGCATAGGCTGGATCTGAACACTTAATCTGGCTGCACAATTCCAGTCAGGAGTCAGTCGTAAATTCCTCAAAAGCCTTGAAGGATTTCATGGGGAAGTAACGTTCCTCATGCCTGGGTACACTTCCAGAAGTGATTAAGCCACTGTCATTGTCATACTCTGCCCTTCAATGGCACATCTTTGCATCCCAGCTTTGCATCCCAGCAGTTAGAGCTGCCTGCAAGCAAAGCTGCAAGGAAGACATCCAGGCAGTCCACGAGTCACAGCCACAGTGGAATCCAGGCTTACAGCTGTAAACACCAGCTAGCTGAAGGAGTGGTTTCTGGAGTTAGGAAACAGCAAGTTTTGGAATGTTTTTGAACCTTAGTCTGGGTCAAAGATTGGCAAATCGAAAGTTGCTCATTTGTCATGACCAGTATTCAATCAGCTCTCCCTGCTTGCTCTCTTTGTAGCAAACTGAAGCTGCCAATGCCATATGGTTGGAGAAAAAGGTTAGGAGGATGCACTCATGTGCTGATGGCAGTAAACAAAATGGCCTTTACAAAGCATAAGCTCTCTCATACAGAGAGCAAAGACAAGAAAATAAATTTTTCTGAGCAGTCTCGGAAATTCTGCAGACCAGAAAACTCTTGCTTCCAGCCTCTCAGAAAAAAACACTTGCTACTTGCAGAATTATGTAAAATTTTATTAAAAAAAAAAAAAAAAAAAAGAGCATGATAGAAAACATGAAAACTAAACTGCCATGAGGAACTACAGAGATGGGAACATGCAGAGCACAGGCTGCTGGAAGATGCATCATATGAAATAGGGAATATACTCTGGGGAGAATAAATACAGAAAGCATCTCAAGTGATTTAAGTAGTTAGCATTAGATTTGGAAAAGTCACAGTGTAAAGAAGCATCAAGAACCTATGTTTTTCTATAATATGCAATAAAGAAAGGGGGAAAAAATAAACCCACAACAAAACACAAAAGGAAGGAAGTTTTAGGATCTGGAAAAAAAAGAATTACATTTAACCTTCAATTCTGAGCTGCTTTACAGCGTTGAATACCCTGGTGTGAAAGAGTTTTGCATTACTGTCTTCAGAACACTTAAGATTATCATTACAACAGTTAAACCCCCAAAATACTCTGTAACAGTAGGTTCTACTCTGTAGAAACCTCTGTAAGAGAGGCAAAATAATTTCAATTCTCCAAATACATTCTTAAATTTAAAGGACAGTATCAGTTACTCCATCTCCACCAGTTGCACCTCAGGAAGAACCATGCTTCTCAAAATCCCTTTAGTGGCGAGCTGATCTCATGTTCTTCCCCCTAGTCATCCAACAGCAGACATGCTTTTACAAAGATCTATTTTCAGTAATCTTTCAGACACATGAGTTCCTTTTGGAGGCTCGCCTTCATTTGTCATATACAAAACATAAAACCCAGGCCACTTGCCTTTTGTCATTTCTCTCCAGGAAGTAAATGTTATCAGCCTATTTGACCTTTTGGTCAAAGATGCTTTTGTTTGCAACTTTAATTCTTTTAAGGACACTTCAGGGTAATATGAAGCAGAAGTTTAAAAGGAAGTAAATTATGGCATTGACTTTAACACTTGTCACATTCCTGAATTTATGTAAAAAGGCTTTAACTGAGCTGCTGAATCTGAGCCCCCTGACAAGTTCCCTTCCCGTGCACTTCCAGATCCCTTTAGCAAGATCAGCCTTGCCAGTTCCCTTGGCTCTAGCATACAGGGTTGTCATTTTTGCTTGTTTTCTCTAATATTTAAACCCTTGGATGAAAGGCTAAGTTTTTGCACTTGAAAAAAATTATAGGCCTCAGAGAAAACGTCACAAGCATGACCAAAACTTTCAGGCTCATGATAAATGCATGCTCTTCTTTTCCCTTCTACTAGCTTGAGTTGACATCAGATCTTAGAGGGTGCTTGTTTAACAAGACTGCAGGATGCCAAGTTAAGGTCTTGAATTGTTTTAGGGCCATTTTTTTATCACTAGTAAAAGTGATAAGAGTGTAAGAGAGACTGAACAAAATGTATTTTTTCCTGAGTGAATAGAAAGTAGGATTCAAGTAGCAGCACTTGACCTGAAATGGGTTTTGGTTGCTGTTGCTGTTTGTTTTCTTTTTTAACAAGGAATCATTAAATATTATGCAAGTTGGATTGTTACATAGCTCTTTAAGTTAATATTTCATTTCAAAAATTTTTAAGCCTAAATGAGACCAAGTAAACATTTTATAACCAGGCATTATTGCATTTGTCATTTTGCCCAAGGGACTTTTATACAGTTAGACACAGACGGAAGAAGAAACTCTGGCTCCAGTGAGGCAACTCCAGTGCAATGCTTGAAGCTCTGTCCAACATAAATTAAAAAATAAAGTTTGATACACAGCTTCTAGGGTGTTCTCAGAGCAAACCAAGGTGTAGCTGAGGAGGCCGTGTGACAGGGAAGACACAGCTACGCAAAATCAGTGTACAAATACATCAGTGTACAAAAATACCAGTGTACAAAAATATTGGGAAGGGAGAAGACAACTCATGTCTAATGCTGGGGCTGGCTGTGGTCCCATCACTCCATCTACTAAGTCCTGCATCAAGTTGGGTCCTTATGCAGTGAGAATGTATACTGCATCCTCCCTGCTCTCTATTTCAGATGGAGCCCAGCTGGTGGATTGCTGCTGCTCAATTTAATTGGCCAGCACAGTTGGGCTTTCTCTATGGGAAGGCATTTTTGTCCGATTTAATACCTAATAATTTTTATTTATCAAGTGCTTTCCTATTGTTTACTGAGTCCAAGGCAGTGTCAAAATAGATTTACTAGGTAGGGTCACATAAAAACTGATAGTTCATAAATTTTTCAGCTGGAGATTACGCTCTAATATTTAGAAGTACTCTGTTATTTAGGATTTGTCAAGAGTTTGTTTTTAACTACTTTTGGATGCATTTACTTCCGTTGTGGCACAAGAGCAGTATGGTAACCAGCATCTGCACTACTGCCACCACAAAGAACCTAAAGAGGCTCTAAGTATAAGCTACAGAGGGGGACAAAGCCATATGATGCTTCAGTGAGGGCTGTCTTCATCTCCCAAAAGAATTTGGAAACGTTAATACTGAATGTACTTATTCTTTCTACAGCATAACAGGAGCAAATCAAGGAATTTTGGAGCTGATTAAGAACAGTACAGTCATCTTGTTCATGACCTTCACCATTTGTAAGACAAGCAAAACCCAGAATATATCACATTTGAAGAACTTGCCAGCTAGTCAAGACTACCAGAAGGTAAGGCAGCTGTAGCCACCACTCCCTTTCTTCTACCAGCTGTATGCTGGTACATAATTTTCATAATTTTCCACTTAGGTAGAGCTTATTAACCTTCACACAATGCCACTCTTGGATTTTCCATTTCAATTTGTTTCACATAAGATGTACACATCATATTTATAATTTTTTGGGTTAATCTTGGTCCAGCATATGAGGAATATAAGGCCTCTTATTGCAGTTACATGTTCTGTAACTCATATGCAGACCTGGTAAGGTTACTCATAATGTGTTTCACAGTTGGCCAAATCAATATAATTTTAAAAACCAGAGAGGTTGTTCCTGCTATTACAATGCCTTTTCATACCTAATAAAGTCTCCATACCAACCCATGTAATTGTGAGCTGAATAATTCAGGTGTTTTGAGGTGTCTGATTTCTCATTAAAGCTAAACTGAGGACTTTGACAGAGGCCTGTTATTAAAGATGGGTAACAGATAGAGCACAATGCAACCAGGTGGTCAGTGAGCAACATTTGCTTCCATTTGCTGCTGTATGGAATGTGTTTCTGCCATGCTCTGTGTGTCAGTCAATGGGCAGCTTACGTAGAGCACAACAAAGCTGGGTTCTCATCTCACTTATGTAGGTGCTTTTTTCACCCCACTGACACTACGGTCACCAAGGTAAGTTTGAGCTGAGGGTTTGCTTTTGATTTTTGTGGCATCTTGTTTTGTGTTTGTTTGTTGGCTTTTTTGAAAGAAAGGACCTCTAGAGTTACTCCAGCTAATTAATCTTTAACCTCTTTGTTAGCTTGGTTATGAAATCTTCTTTCCATAACATTGATTTAATTCAATCCCATCTACAGAATCTTATTACTTCAGGCAATGATATCATGCTGATTATATATAAGCTTGCACTTTGCA
This sequence comes from Muscicapa striata striata, assembly GCA_030060385.1. Taxonomy (NCBI): domain Eukaryota; kingdom Metazoa; phylum Chordata; class Aves; order Passeriformes; family Muscicapidae; genus Muscicapa; species Muscicapa striata. The sequence goes on along the minus strand of JAREIS010000027.1, from coordinate 3,609,436 downwards.
AGATTTTTTTGTAAGCCCATTAAGTATGCATAAGGAAGCATGGAATAAACACAGAGATGAAGCCATCTTCAGGCAGATGGGACTCCTAATATTTTATAGTTATCACACTGTTTTGTGATTAGCCATTTAAAACTATATGTATAGAAAAAATAGGAATTTGACTGCCATGAATTAATCTCTAATATTTTTCTCCATTTGTACTGGCAAACTAAGTACTACACTGTATGACCCTGATCATAAAGTTCATATGTTGCACAAAGATCAGATGAAGCTCTTGTTTTCATTCAAGTTCACTTCAAGTCAACATTCACCAGACTGACCTACTTGGGTTTTGGTAAACTCTTAACACCAAGCCAGTGTTTGTAGATCAAACAATAAATACAAGAGAACTAAATAAATACTTATCACTGTTATTAAATGTGATTATTACACTTAAATTGCTAGAGAACAGCTTGTTACAAAATTAAAGAGTTATTCACACTATTTTATCCTTCTTATATTTGTTGAATTTTATAGCCTTACAATCTAAAATTAATATTGATGTTTCAGGAAAGTGGTGATTTTCAAGTTCAAAAAGAAAGTAAAAAGTCGTATGTAACAATGACAGCTGCCTTTGTGGGGGTGTCTGTTTGTCCATGTGCAGAATTCCAGTGAATTTCAAACAGCACTGGTCAAAGTGCAAAGATCCATCCTATTTGAGCTGACTGAAGACTTGGGGACAAACTAACTGGCTGTGATCCAAGGTCCACTGTTGCATTTCCAGGGAGCAGGTATTGTAAAATAAATACCATCATTGAAATCTGATCAGGACAGAGGTCTATTTAAAAACTCATCTTCCCTCCCCCAGTTTAGCTCAGCATGCAACCTCCTTGTCTTATGATGCCATATGCAGCTTTGCAACTGTTTTGCTGAGCTTCCTCGGGACTGTTTAACTTGGTTACCCAAAGAAGGTCATGAACACATCCATGTTGCAAGCTGCTTATGCGGTTTTTGCACAAGCTTAAGCTGACTGAAGAAATAATGCAACACTGGGAAATCCAAAAGGAGAAGTCACACCATAATTTGCATTCAAGCTACCCACATCCTGTGCAGCCTCGCTACCTGGCTGAAAAACGCTGTTGCTGTCTCTGCTGAATGTAGAATACTGATGTCCACTGTTAACAGCAATTAACCATTTCTGTGGGAAAACTTCAGTTAAAGATACTGTTGGCACTGGTCAATGAGTAATCATTAATTAAAGTAGACAACACTATGAGTTAGGCATTAAAAGGTATCCTGTTTTGGTTTTGTTTCCTCCAGGGAAAGATCATGGAATCACAGAATGGCTTTGGTGGGAAGGGACCTTAAAAATCAATTAGTCCAACCCCCTCTACTCTGTGCAAAGACACCTTTGACCAAAACACACTGCTCAAAGCCTCATCCAACCTGGCCTTGAACACTTCCAGGGATGGGGCATCCACAGCTTCTCTGGGCAACTTGTGCCAGTGCCTCACCATTCTCACAGTAAAGAATTTCCTCCGACTATCTCATCTAAACCTACTCTCAGTTTGAATCTATTCCCCTTGTCCTGTCACTGCATGCCCTTGTAAAAAGCCCCTCTCCATCATTCTCATAGGCTCCCTTCAGGTAGTGCAAGGCCACAATTAGGTCTTAACTGAAGCCTTATTTTTTCCATAGATGCAGGAGAAGGCTGTATTCCAGAAAATCCTTATACATCTTACCTGTAGTTTTCTATTATCATCCTAAGCCAGGGGCAGGCCCAATGTGCTCAGAAGGAGAAGGGAGGAGGCACCATACCCTGTCCTGTGATTGGCATTAACAATAGAGCCCTTTCCTGTCCTCCCCACAACCAGTCCAAACCACTTTATCCTGATTTACACCAGTCAACAGCAAAGACTTAAGCAACAGTCATCAGTCAAAGAGGAATTTTCATCTAGATGATAGCAATGCTGTTATATATATTTTTACCACAGACATCCAAGACCAGTTTCTTTAAGTCTGTGCCACAGCACAAACGTGTTTGTAAGGGACAATTAGTCCCTCTTTTCATGCCACAGAGTCAAGTGCTGCCCAAAAGCTCCATAGGTTGGCATGGTCAGTAAGAGCTGGAAATTGTTCTTCCTGAAATACCACAATTGTTTATCATTAGTGCTATTGATGCATTTCAACTTAATAAAATGTTGTAAAATCCATTACACCATTGTTAACTGTGGCTAAGAAAAGCAATCCTAATGGCATGGATGAATCCAGCCAGACCACAAGGGATTACATAGTTTGATTTGTTCAGCCTAAGTCTCGTGAAAAAAAAGGCAGAAGAAAACTAAAGTAAGATTTCAAAATTATCCAATTTCCTAATGATAAGATATAACTGTAATACTATTTTTGTAATACTATATATTTAGAAAAAGAAATATTTAAGAAAGCAAAAACACAACAGAAACTCCCTTTGTCAAACAGAAGTGATGCAAGTGGAAGATAAAAACCCTTTCAACCATCTGCTCAGCTCTTATCCCTTTTTCTTCTGATATAGAAATATCAGTACTCCCAGTTTCACTGAGCTCCTCTGGAGCCATAGGCCTTCTTGTTGATCCAATGTGGCCCAGGCTGAGGCTGATTGACTTACCAGTGTTTTATGCCTCATCTCACAGTCTCAAATGCAAGTTTCTCTAAGGTCCCAGCTTTCACCTCCCTGCTCCACAGTCCCAAGGTTTCCAATGGAAGCTGGAGGCTCTGAGCAGGACACTCACTATGTTGTTCAGGTGGGGATCCATCCCCAGCTTTGGGGGTTGAAAAATGGCATTAAATTCAGTTTTGAGATTGATAAATGAAGTCTAATTATCGGTAGAACTCAGATCTTTCCACTTGCTTCCACTTACAGTTGTCAAGACTGACAGACATCAGTGGAAGCAATATAATTAGATTTGGAGGGGGGGAGGAAGGAGAAGATGGAAGAGGATGATGTGTTGAGGTTCTGAAAAATTATCAAACAAGATGTGCCTTGTGTTAATGTCCAATGATACATCACAGCAAATTCAGTATCATAGAACCATAACTGCTTATCACACTTCGCTGTGAGAATGGTGTACTGACTTAATTGAGGTCAAGAATTAATTGCATGTCTTTCAGATAACACTTCTAAATGGCAGCGTCTGTCTGAAGAGAAGACATTAATTCAAACCTTTTAGGGCAAACATTTACAGAGAAGCAGAAAGTCCCAGTCAGAGCAAGAATGGGGAAAAGTAAGTAAAATGTTATCTTGTCATAAAATGTGTCTTGATAGGCAAACTGTAAGTATGGATCAAAGCAGTAATATGCTGGAGAAAGAGCTAGATACAGTGTAGGCCTGAGTATTTAACCTGCTAATTAATGTTGTCTTCTCTGTATTTGTGTATTCCAAGGAACTTGCCTCCCAAACCCAGCCTTGCATCCTCTTTTCCATTGTTAATACTTAGTGATGACTGAGTTAGATTCTTACCAAGGCAAAGCTACCAAAGATGAACACAAAAATAAACAACAGTTGAAGAACATGTTGCATTTGTGACAGCTTGTCAGTAAGGGTTCTCAGGCTTGACTGGTAAAGAAACAGGACATACCATGGGGTGGTACTTGAATTCTAGACTATCTTGGTGCCTGAGATTATCAGCTACAACCTAGCAGGGAGCAGCCCTGGCCAGGGCAAAGTCTCAGACATGAGCATCTCCAGGAGTATCTACCATGCCCAGTGATAAGATCTTTCTTTTCCTGAAGGCAGGGAGGAATGGAAGCAGAGGCTTGACACCTTCTAGTTCCACACCAGCTATTGCTGTCTCAAGTTGGGGTGGAGGCCAGTAATTTGGAGTATGTAAATTATATTGCACATTCCACTCCCTACAACAAACACTCTTATTGTGGTAACTTCTGTCTCCAAGTGGAGGTAGTATAGGAGTTGTTACATTCCTTAAATATTGATCATCTCTCCCCTAAGGATGTGGTGCACATTAAAAAACAAACAAACAACACCCCCAGCCAACCAACCCCAAACCTAAATCAACATCAGTTGTTAGATTAGTGCACAAAAACATTCCCTGGGCTCCCCTCTCCTAGACAGCAGCATCTAAGTCTTCGAGCAAACATAAATTACACATATCCAAATCTACAGCAGAAAGGCTCACATTCCAGGTGAGGAATGTCTGCCATTCGTTATGCTGCCAGACACCTTCGCTTGCTCCTGGCCACTAAGTTTTCCCTGTGAAAAGTGAGCAAGGAAGGGAGCAGCCCTGAGACATGGGCAGGCAGAGGCTGCCACTGACTCTAAAGCAGCCAGGGTGATCTGTACTGCCCCACTACACACAAGCACAGCATTGCCCAGCTCATTCTGCTCCTCCTCCTCTCTGACAGAAACACAAAAGCATCACAACTTTTGCAAAGATAACTTCAGAAAGTTACAGAAAGAATCACGAGGTACATTTGGAAGGACTGGGTGCAAGCGCTGCTGTGCAGAATGATCTGTTAGAAGCTGTGGGTTATGTCTTGAGGAGATGATGAAAAATGAAGACACAACTGAGTAGAATCCAGTTGTGAATTTGCAGAATCCAGGCAGTAGATTGCAGGGAAAAAAGTTGATCAAGATTACTCAAATACACTATGTAATACACTCTGGAGTAGTCTTAACCATTGCAGGAAGTCAGGAACATTTGTAAATCACTACTGTAACCACCACACCCAGGAGCAGTCATTCTTCACCAGAATTTGCCAGAGGCCTTAGAAAACACCACTACTTGACTGTATGATCAAAACAATAATATAAAAACATTGACTTGCAACTTTAATCTTGCAGTGCTGCAGCTCGGAGATCAGTAGCTGCCAAAACCCTACAGAATCTAGTCACCATCTTTAAAACCAGATGAAAAATGAGATATCCCTACAAAATAAATGGATTAACATTCTGTTCCAGTAGAAAAGCAATGAGTATCACAGAAAAAACTCTCTGTACCCTTGTTCACAGAAGCTCTTCACCCTGTGAGCTGTGTTGCTGAGATCCTACCCAGCCTGTAACAGCTGACTGAGTTCACATCGAATTTCAGCTGAACTGTTATAAAAATCCTGCAGGGTTTCCACAAAAGGTCATCACAATGTATGCAAATGCATAATGAAAGCATATAAATGAACATACAAAATAAACAATATGAATTCCTTTTTAAAATAGTTCAGCTGAACCTAGGTATTATATAAACACCAAAGATGACTTTTTATAATCTGATCATGCTAGTCAGTGACTTCATTATGCAAGGAAACATGAGCTGGAATAGTCAGATTTTTTAGTGCATTCTACAGTTTCACATAGAGAGCCATTTGCATGCATTCAGTTCCAGGCAAAGTCCACTGCTAAGTACATCTGTTGTCTACAAACAGAGCTCAACAGGGCTGCCTATATAAATTTAAAAAAATTTGAATTTTGTATCTGTGGTACAATGCATGTAAAATCTAGCTATTGCTACCAGCTGGATTTAAAGGAATGCTCATGGACATGGTTCTTGTTTTAGCAATTCGGAAGCACTAATTCTGTTAAATTAGGCCTAATCATCAAGAACATTTAAATCAGTCTTTAATCAGTAGAGCTTCATTACTTAACATGTGCTATTTCAGTGCATTTATTAAATGCACTGTTAGTATTTCCCCCTCCTCAAAACTCAAATACGTCGAGATCTTGTTCACATTCTCTTTTAGAATTTATCTTTAATCTTTGCTGTTACAAAAGTGTAAGTTTGTCCAGTTTCTCTTCTACCCTCCTCCAGAGTAACAGTTGCTTACACATGCACAAATACTTTAAAGGCTTGTATTCCTGAAGATACAAAGCCTTCATGCATCTCCAAAATACTTTACTAAGGGGAATGTCCGTGCAACTGCAGCTCCTTCTACTCCTAGGTAGCCAAAATGATTAAAGAAACTAATTAAATAATTAATCACAAGTAGCATTCTTTGTAATGACTGGATTCTTTTGCCATTGCCTGGATAACACAGATAAATATTTTACTGTATCAGGTTGTGTGTCTTGCCAGGCTTGTAATTGAAGTGGCCTGGAATTTTAATATTTTAGAGAGGCACAAATGAGTCATGGTCTCAACTGCCTGTGCTGAGCATGAATTATGCACCTCATTTTAACAGCAGTCCAACACAGAACTATGGCAGAGATCCTGTGCCCTGTGTCAACCCTCCTACAGCATAACAGGGATTTGTCCTACATTAAAGGAAACTTTTGTTTACATTCTGTTTAGAAAATCAGTTCCTGTGAATGGTTTGTGAATCCATGTAGATTGTTGAGTAATCAAATCACTGGTGAACAAATTATATTTCAGGCAGCACAGCTGTAGATTGCTGCTCTCTTGCTGGACAAAGTCCTTTCCACCTCTGCCTGTCAGCTTTTCATTATCAACACCACAGCTAGAACTAAGAATGGGTACAAATGAATCACTGCCCAAACAGCTGAACTGCTGTGACTAACTCAGGCTCCACAGCTTCTCTACAACACTGGTCAAAGTCTTCCTGAAGGAAAGATAAAGCACAAAATGAGTTATGTTTTTACTCACATCATCTCACTGTTTCTATACTCTAGTGCACTAAGTAAATAACATTACTGCTTGTAATTATTTCTGTGAGCATAACCAGAGGATGCTGGGGTTTTTTATCTCTTCCAAAGGGTGGAGATGAGGAAATAAAACAGGTGATAATTACAGTGATAAATTTTTAAATTGCTAATTTGCCATCAACTTTTGTCAACTGCAAGTCACACAAGTGCTGCCCATGTCCCACCCACAGGGTGGAGTGCCAGCCACTTGGCTTGTAAAACCACTGTTAAGTTCCTGTGCTGATAATCCTTTACTCCTTGAATGACAAAACCTCAGGCATAGCCCAGCAAGACTGGGCATTTGAAGGTCAAACCAAAACTAATTGAATTGCCTAACAATACTGTTGGAAGGCCAGATTTTTAATTTTCTTTTAAGGAAGGACAGATTTTACTGAGCATTTGGCCCTTTTTAGAATTTATTTTTTTTTAAACCACACTTCCTGGAGTCATATACTAAAAATAAAAATGAGGAATGAGATTAGGCTAAACATGATTTATGGCTATCATGATTGTAGAGAAGCAGCTGAAAGTAAAAGCTCAAGAGATTATAAGTGGCAGTTTTCAAATTTATTCAGATTGCATAGCAGAGTATTTGAGGTGGTCAATGCCAACTTTTCCCTGGGCTGTCTTGGAGCTGCTGGAAGTGGTCAAAGATTTACAGCAGGAAGAGGATGTCAAGCTCCCAGCAGTTTTTCATAGCAGAGAATATTTTCATCTCTGCCAGGAAGAGATAAGTGGTCACAGAGAGGTGAGAACTCAGGAATCAGAAAAACCACATCACAGGTGAAAGGGGCTGACTTGGCAGTGGATGTCCAAAACCAGCACAGCCTGTAAGTGCTGTTATTAGCCATGACTGGAAGGGCACTGCCCAGAAAGCACAAAGAGCAGCAGAAAGGCACCTCTCAGGTGATTAGACAGGCATCACAGAGGGCTCTCCCATCTGTCTTCTCACAGCAAGAGCCCACTGTGTTTGTACTACAGAGCAGGCTTCACTGAAAACAAATTTTAAGTTCCATATCCCCTGGATAAGCTGTTTTCTGGTGAGGTAGTGTTGACACAAATATATTGAGTGAATCATCAACATTCCCATCTGCCATTTAGTACACTCACATCACAAAAGGGCAGACCTGAACATGAGTACCTGATCTGCAACACCGGGTTTTGTTGAAAAAAGGTTCAATTAAAAAAATAAAAAAGAGATTTATCAGCATCACATTAAAAAATATTTTTTTCACAAAAGCATTAATTGCCTTTTAAGTTCTGCACTGGTTTTGTTATCTTGCCAAATTGAACTACTGGAAGCATTGCAACACAGTTAAGAGTCATGGGGGTTGTGTCCTCCTCCTTTTTCCTATACAAAAAGAAAAAATATCCCTCCACAAAATAGAACAGTATTTTGTATGACCACAGTGAATTCCTGAAACTCTGAACAGCAAAACAAAGAATTAGGGGTTTGGGGGTTGTTATTGTTGTCTGGTTTTGTTTTGTTTTAAATAGGAAAACCAACACAATTGGGTGCTTAGGATCAGGCTGAAATACAACTAAACATGCACCCTCAAGCTGTTCTTCTGGTTCATCTTTATTGCTGCACTCCCTCAAAAATGAAAATCCGTGTATATTTTTTTTTCGTCTAATTTACACATGCTAACAGAAATACAAATCTCTCCAGTGGATCTATGATGTGGCTTGTACTACCCAGATGCAGTCAGGATTAATAGTCTCAGAAATTCCTACCCAACTCACAAAGACTTGGTCCACACTAAAACTTAAAACCCTTACAACAGGAGAAACAAGAAAATCTCCTGCATCTCTCTCACATGGCACAGAAGGCTGTCAGGCAAACCTTCTCCTCTGCAAGGGTGAAAATCCGCATCAATTCACTACTGCTGACAGACAGATAAAGGAAATACACTATTAGAGTTTGTACATTGCAGGGAGGATCAGCTCACTGCTTACATATGTCAGCTTCACTGGTGACTAGCAATAATTAGCCTAATTAATTACAATTGCTTTTGCTCCTCCCTTGTGGAATGGGGGAGAGACCTTCTGAAGAGGTCAGACATCTTTTGTTAATTGTTACAACTCCTGAAATTTCCTCTGTGCCTCAAGTGAGTGACCAGCTCTGAGGGGTCTCCATCCACTTCACTTAACAATCTGGTTTGGACACTGTCATTTGCACAGACCAATTTCTGCAAGCATGTACCTATGAAACTAGTGGCAATGGATTTCAGGCTAAGGGATAAAAGCCTAGCTTTAGCCAGAATTTTTAAGTGTTCATGTAGGAATACCACTGGTATAAACTGCAATATGTGAAATCAGACCTCTGCCCACCTTGGGACTTTGTGAAACAAGGTGAGTCAGAAGCTGTGATCGCTCACCATTTTGAGTTGTTGCCCATGTGCATTGCTGGCAAATCAGGACATATTCAAGCATGCCTCACCTGCTGCAGAGCTGACACTCACACAGGCTTGGCCCCAGCCACTGCTCCAAAGGGCAGTTTTTCCTTCCCTCCCTTCTGTGGCTTCACTCACTCGTGGGCAGTGACTCAGAGCAGCCAGGAAGGCTGGGGAGCTGGCTGGGAGCTCCTGCAGTGCCCTCTGCCCTCTGCAGCTGCCCCTGCAGAAAAGCCACAGTCCAGATGCACATGAACACACAGTTTCCTCCAGACTCCTGTTAAATACAGAAATACACTGCAGGTGCACAGTCAGCCAGTCCAGCAGTTCACTATTACCTCCAGCATACACCACACGTCTTCCCCAGCACCTTTCTGGTACTGACTGCACTGACCAAGTCACTCTATAGCCAGACAAAACAAACCAGCTGAAGAAGCACTCAAACCAACTGGAACTGTTTTAAGGTATAAACTCATTATCTGATCCAAAGAGCAAAGCTGGAGTCAGGAATAAGCACAAAAGAGAGTCCCTTTTCAGCACTGCCACACACCTAGAGGGTGTCAAGTGAAGCACAAAACTGTACCCTGAAGATTCACCCACCATGTTTGGCAGAGTCCATCCATCCACATCACACTCAGTTTATATTTATCCCAGTCTCTTCCAGCTCAACTGCTGCTCCTTGGGTTTTCTCCATAGTTAGCTCTGTGTTAAGCATGGACAGCTCTTAATTTCACATTAGCTGCATTCCTAAATTTAGAGCTTCTAGGAAGCAAGGAAGGGCTCTATAAAATGGATTGCTAGCAAGCCACAAACTGTTGAGCAAAGGTATTTTAAATCAGCCAACCCACACAAGTCTCTTATTTTATCCTATCCTCCTTGGAGCTTTGTAGTCATTGATACCCATTTAAAAAACCTTCCAAACAAGGTTTACTTTTAGTAATCAAAGTTTAAAAAGACTTCTGGAGAGCTCCACAATTATATCTGAGGGAATGTGAACATAAGACTCCTTACCTACAGGGAAAAAGAAAAAAGGATGATTTTTAAGACTGTGAAGTAGCAATGGCCTAAGTTTTTTATCTCTACAGTAAAACAGTTTCAGTATCTCCTTGACTGCTCTACTGGGTCACTGATTCAGCTCTAACAAAAAGAAAAATCAGCTTTTTACTACAGTTAGGTGTCCAGTAGACTAAAGTGTTTAAGGCATTGTTATAGGCTCTTCCTAACCTCAGAATGACTTTTCTCTCAAAATTCACTGAACACTGCTTTTACCTTATCTAAGATCCTTGGATCAGGAGGCTGAGGCTAAGTGCAAACTTCATTAACATACAACCAAGCTGTCCTTAATTTTGACAGCATCACTTGGAGGTAGGCAAGCAAGAGATAAAGACACTATCCTAAAAGCAAATAACACCACAAAGAAACGCTTCCTATTTCTCAGCTGACAATCAGCAGAGTAGAGCAACTTTCTGAAGTGCAGACCTGGGATGACTGCTCACTGGAATGCAGCAATCTGTGACTTCAGTAGTGAGTTTGAGCAGCTGCTGTTGGCAGGGAGATGTTCCTGAGTACAAACAACTCAGGAACTATCCGGGGGTCACTAAAATAGGCTTGTTTCCTGGTGACACAAAACAGCACCTGGCTTAAAGATTCACAGGGGGAGAGGGTAACTGCAACACTGCATAGCACACCTTGCTAGGAAAGCATATAACACTCAGTTTTCCTTTGATTTCAGGAAGTGCTTTTGTCTCAGTCACTCTCTCTGCTCTGGAGGTGAAAATGCCAAGGTTCTGGGTAAGTCTGCTTTTGCTTAGCATCTCAGGTCGTGTCCTTGGAGGCACCCATGTGTGTGAAGCAAGAGCAGCTCTCATAGTGCTGGGCACAGAACTGCAGCAGTCAAGCAGAGAGAACTTCCAGTTCTTGGGCTTTACTCAATCAGAACTGCTTTGAGAGCTGGCAGGGCTCCTAAGTCCCCCCCTCTACCCTCTATTTTCCCTTTGCTGTCTTGGTTTGCACAGTGCAGACACCTGAGTACACCTGCACTGCCACAAAAGAAACAGATTGTTCAGGGAAGATGCTGTTAGGAACTAAAAGGACATGTGTGTAAATATGCTGACTAAGGACATAGCAAGCACTTTAGGCAAACAGAAAGATGACAAACCAGAAAAGAAATGAAACTAATCTGAAGGCAAGATGCCTCCATACTGTGTGAATGAGATCTCTCTTTCTCTATATGCATACACACACAGACTGAGTATCACTCACAACATATTTTAGGAATGCAATAAAATTCCTTCAAATCCTATAAATTCTTTCAGTAGGTAGGTGGGGTTTTTAACTCAAGTTGTGGTATCACTAAATAAAATAATTCTTAGAAATTTATGCATATGTTTAAAGAACCATTGAACTTGCTTCTAGACCTGTGCAAATACAGTTTCACAGGATTTAAATCAAAATATATCCCCTATCAAATACAAAAACTTCAGCTATATTAAGGCATATCAGTCCTCGGGTAAAATGAGGGCATAGCCAATGACAAAAAAACCAGGAAAGGAAGTCTAAGATTCCATGAATACCCACAATGAGGGCAACTTTGGCAATCACTTCTGAAATACACTTGAACGACCTTAGCAGGAGATTACACTCCAAATTCCAGGGGAAGATAGAATTTGACAGCGGACATTCCTTCCCTGCCCTGCATTCAGTTCCACATTGCCTGGAGCAAAGGATCAGCCAGGAATCCAGAAATGACACTTTCTGGACACATGCCTGAGCACATGTTCACAGCAATATGAGCAGCAAGTACTTCCTAGAGTAACTGGCTACACCATTTGTGGAGAAGTCAGGTCAAATTATAGAGCCTAAGCACCAAAAACTATTGTCTTAATGCCGAACTGCACATATCATCAGCACCTCCAGTCATCTTCATTCAGTCATCCCCTCCTGCTCAGCCCAACAATTTATCCAAACTGTATCTTAGTAATTAGGAACAGATCATTACGTAGCTGCCTGCATAAGCCCTTCTGTTTGAATTCTTAGCAGCTGTCTCAGGACCAATATCTAGTCACTGAATGTTTTCATTCTTCTGCCAGTAAGTGAAACAGATCTGAATTGTCTTCCATTATCAGTGTGCAGCTATGCATAGTAATCAAGTTACTGCTTTGTTTACTGAGAAACACTGAGGAGACTTAAGTTGGGTCCCTATCTTAGAAGTGCTTTCCAAAATCTTTGTTGCAGATCTTCAAGTACAGGCACCAGAAACTGAATGCGAGATTCAAAGAAGAATAACCTTCTTGCTTCCACTAATAATCAAGGATCACATTCACTGCTGATAGCTCCAATAGCAGCTTTCTGCATATTGCTGTAAGTTTAACACCTTTCCTCACTTCTCTTTAGGTATTTTGAGACATTGTTTGTCATAAAATCCACGGTTTGACAGGTGTATCTCCCAGTATATTAGGAATAAAAATACACCATGTTAGAAAACAAACAAAACACACACATAAGAAATAACCTCACTACAAATCCAACAAAACACAAAACACTGTGCTTACATGAAAGAAGAATTTACTAATAAGTCCAGGGCCTTTCCTGATCAGCCCACACATATAACTAACCTGCAAATGAGCCAGCATGAGAAACTCTTCAGTTTGTTAGAAATACAGGTATTTGTACAGCAAGCCACCTTCCTATACAAGCTAATTTCTAATAAGTAGCAATTGCAATTTTCCTCCCCCTCCAATCTCCCACACCTAACATACAGATTCCCAGGCTTCAATTATTATTTGCTTGGCTTTAAAACTGATACAAGTTCTTGGAGTTCTAGAGGCCTCTCAGATCAGGTGAGCAGATGTGTTTTAAAGAAGGAACACTTTTTTCAGCTGTAGTAGAGTTAATCACACCAGCTCACAGACAGTTAAAGTCTCAGGCCAGAGCATGGCTTTCCCTGGATAAGGCTGGGTTTTTTCCTACTAGGCTTCTCCTAAGTTTAGCTATGCACTCTGAACATCACATGACTTATGAGAAAAGTTTGTTCCCCAGCATGGAAATGTCTTGTAATATCTGAGTTGTTTTGGAATGACACCATCAAAGGTTTCCACCAACATATTGGTCAATAACAAGAAACACACATTCATTGTGCAGGAGAAAAAAATTGTTTGACCTCTACCTCTCTTTTTTTTACATTAAAATACAGAGGTTTTTGTAGTAAAGACACTGATCTATGGCTTTAATGAAAAAACCCAACTGACCACAAGGACTTCAGATCTTCAATCTGACAGAGAGCATACACAACAGCAGGTCAATCACCTCTTTCTGGACCATTTACCTAGATGTAGCTACAGGTACATGTATGTATATGTACCCACACACCAAACTATAGGCATGGAACCCCAAAAGTGGGACAGAAACCACCACTTTCCTCAGCCAGCTTGAAAGGCAGTGGCACTTTGTGTTTCCTGCTCAAAAGGAAAACCATTTAAGGAGGATGCTGCTCTACTTTTCACCAGTTTTGTGTCTTCTGTTTCAACCTTGCATCCCAATTATAATTTCTAGTTAGGATTACAGTCTGACCAAGATATGACATCTAGCATCAACACTTCAGGTTTGGCTTTTTTTTTTTTTGGATAGTCTCAAGCCAGGAGGAACTACTATGGGAAAACACAGCAAAAAATTCTTCATCTTGCTATGCAAAAGAAACCTCAGCTTGCAGCAATTCATTATCATATTTTCTGTACTTGAAGCAAGCAAAATCTGTAAACTCCAGTCAGCTCTAAAATGAAATCAGATTGAAGAAATAACAGTATAATGGGAATTTGCTGGGAAAATAACAAAAAATTCTGCTCCAATAAGAGGGATTAACAAGCTGAAGTACGTAAGAAGTGCCATCCTTCCTCCTCCTCACTCAAGTGGGTCCTGCTTTCCTCTACAGTGATAAGCAGAGACTATTTATGAACACCAGGTGAAGGTCATGTTATGTGATGTGCTGCCTGTGAGTCTGGATACAGTTCAGCCTTTTCTATCACAAAGGAAGTGTGAAAATTATGTACAAAGCAGTATATTTCCAAAATTATTCTGGATCCATTTCTACAGTTGGCAAAATTCTATTTCATATTGTCTTGTAAAATTAACAATTAAGCTTAGCAAGTTGGTCAAAGAATACATAAGATTACAAAGTTCTGGTATTTTAAAAAACAAAGCTGTTAACTTGCAAGCTGTCATTCATTTTATTTTCCCTCCTAAAAAAGCAAATAAAAAATCCCCACAAACCTAAAGGCTTCAGAAATACAGATGCATGAAAATTTAAAAACATATCTTCCATACCATCTAAGAGACAGTGATTATTCCCACCTGTAAAACTCTGCCCCTTGCAAGACTCCCCCAGACATCAACCCCTCAAGCAGTCTCCTTCCTCTGCAGTGACTGGGTATCACAAGTGAAGTGCAATTTTTTTCCTTTCAGCTGCATGCATTAAGTAGTGCTGATGAACCTTAATAACATACATATACCAGCAAAATACTGTAACTTGCTATTAAAATGTCAGAAAAAGAATCTCTGGATATTCCTGCCAATTCCTTCACATTAAAAGATACACACTTGGTATTACAGACATTTCTGTAGAACCAGCCAAAGCGAAGTGGTTCCCAATGTCCTGTAAGCCTGACATTAGAACCTATGAGCTTCAAAAAACAACTGCATGGAAAGTACCAGCCAACAAGCTCTTAGTGTCCCCTGCTATTGTAGTTTGTGCAGCCTGCTGGAACAGGTTTGTAAACAGAAGTTAGAAATCAGGTAGAAGTTCTTATAGTAAGAGCACAACTCCGAATTTGAACAGCTGCCTCTGCTGAATCAAGTTCAAATTTACCCCAGATAATTTAAAAAGCAACAAACAGGCATCTGAGACTTTCTAGGAGAAGGTTATAATAAAAAAGTCTTCCAAAAATATTAAAATAAAAAAAAAAAAGTGTCCAAGAAAAACTGCAACACCAGCTGACCAGGACAGAGTCACTTGTGGGAGTCAGAAGCGTGAGTAGGCGGTTCTCTGCTGCTGCTGCTGGGATGGAGGCTGGCCTTGCTGCTGCTGGAGACGAACCTGCTGAGAGTACGGGTCCTCCAGAGACTTCACAAAAATAGTTGTTTTAGGCCCGGTTTTCCAGACTATACCATTTGAGTCTATCACAGAGGACTCCACGGTGATGTTGTGGGTGCCAAGGATCACAAAGTTTAACAGGAACTGAGTGCTGAAGTAGTCGTTGTGTGGTTCCACCCTCTGCTCCATTTCATTGGTCATGCTGTCAATAGGAATCTGAGAACAGAGATGGGAGGTTAAAACACCATTTTACATACACCCACCAAAAATAAGTTTTCAGCTCTCCACTTGAAGGAGAGGGGAGAATAAAGGAAAAATCTATCTTCAATTTTCCTAAACCAATACATGTGCATACTTGAGGCAGCTTGACAAGCTACCAAGCTGTCTTCTACCCAAGGTTCTACTTTTGCACAAAGTAATGGGAGTCAAACATCACACTCTTCCTAGTTCTTTTCTTCTACAAGCCATTGACTTTCTCCTATTCCCCCTCAAAAAACTCCAAACAAGAAAACTAACAAAAACCCTACCCCAAAACCCACCAAAATAGGCCTTCCACTAAGTATAACGCTAGCAGAACTTAAACCTCATGCATGCAATCTTTGATAAAACTACTGACTTTAATATGTGTCTTCTCAGATGCTATTTGATTTGGACAGCCTGTCCCCACAATTTCCACAAACAAAACAGAAGAATTTTAAAATGACTATAAAAAATTATAGAGACTATTATCTTACTCCTGGCTTGTTTGCTTTTTTCCCTGTGGAGTTTTGTATAATGTACAAATTAGGCTGAGTTTTCCTCATCTCAGGCAGATTCCTAATGACTTGTTCTGAACATCACAAAGCCTCTTTGTTTGGAAGAAGAGCTGTTACAAAAAGGTACTGACATACTGCAGACTTTAAAAGCCCAGATGCCCTCCACAAGTTATGCTTGGCTCTGGTCAGTGCTTGAATGTCAACTGGCAGGAGTGAAAGGATTACAGAACCACCCATTCATCTCATCGTGGAAATTCTGCTACTCAGAGTCAAACAAAAGAACAGCAAAACACAGCACAAAAGGTTAAGAGCCTCCTGGCTCTGTTCTATCCACACCTTATAGTCTTGTCCGGATTTGCTCTGCAGCACTGATGAGACATTGAGACAGACGGATTGGATTTTCCGGAAAAGGCCCGGTTTAGATCCGTGCTGAACCACTCCTTCCACCTTGAGGGCCAGTTGCTGGTTGTTCTGTACTGCTATAGGCTCTGCTGGGTTCCTTGGAGATGGGGATAGAGCAAGCTGGAACACAAGTAAACAGATCAAAATGGAATTACGAGCCTCCAGAAAAGCAAACAAAATTCAAGGATGAAACGAGGACACCTTCTTATAGCAAAATTTCCAAAGAAAGGTTGGGTAAGAAAACCAGCAAATAGAAACACATACATTATCAGAGACTCACTACTATATTAGTTAATAAACACCATCAGCAATACCAGATATTATCTTTGTATCAGTTTAATTCACTTCTTCAAAAGAGGTGGAAAAAAAATCTTCCACAGAATAACCACAAGTGTATTAAGCTGAACAAAGAAGCACACTACAATAAGAGTAAATATTAAAAAACTTAAGGCTTTCACTTTTCCCAGAAAAAAGGAGCACTTGACTAAAACAAACAAACAAACAAAAAAAAACATGACCACAGTAATATATAGTCATTCTTAGTCAGTGAGCTGATATATAGGACAATTTTCTTCCAAGATGGTGAACACTGTTTTAGAGGAAAAGGAAAAAGAAACAATACAAATCTATGAAAACTGCCCTCCCAGGACCAGAATTATTTAGCTTTGCAGACTCAGAATCAACAAAAATTCCAGCTACATTTTATCTTTAGGCTTAGCAATCAAAGAACTGAATCCCATTTGCCTAAGTGACAGTCTAGTGGTTCTGAGCAACCATACATACATGCTATTCAAGTTACTCCTAATATATTAACCCCAATGCTATTTGCAGTTATAGATCTTCACTAAAACTCCTTAAGCTTTATGCCTTCAGTACAGCTTTTCTCATGAAGTAAAGCATCTCTAAAGAGAAATTTGAGGCCATATTTGAGCAGTACTTACCTTAATACTTGTAGACTGCAACTTTTGGAAAAAGTACCTTTGAAATGAAAGGGGCACCTTCAACAAAGCAATGACAGCATTGCACAGACAAGCTGTATGCTGCAAGAAACAAGAGCCAACACAATTGAGAAAAAAATATTATTCGTGACACAGGAAAAAGTAATGTACTTGAGGTGAGGTACTGAAACAGCAAGAATTTCCACTTAAAGTCCAAAAATATATTAATACAGTCAGAATTACAGCCACTAAGATGACAGTGACTACATTTAACCTCTCTGTTTATGTTCTGCCCCTTATTGAAGGAGGTATTCTGCTCTGGAAAAACCAAGGAGGCCAAGCAAAAGAAAAATACAAATCTTTCCAGTCCTACTGTTAGAGTTGGCAAAGCAGGATCTGCTTGAAACACTCATACACAAAAACTCTCAAAAAACAACTCCCCTCCAAGCAAAAAGACTGGCATCTATCACAACTTAATGCAATAATTAAGTTTTAAGCCTCTTGCCTACTCTTTCTTTTCCTGCTGCACCATGCCTCTGGCTCAAATGAACACAAGCAGTGCCACTGAAGTCACCAAGCTGCCTTGGTGTGGAGCCAGCCACAATTAAGTTTACAAGGTTTACCTTTGCTGTGGTTTACATGATTTACTCTTTGATTCCATTTGGAATTGGTAAGGACTGTTTGATTTAGAAACAGAGCAAACAGATGGCAGCCATGACAAACAAACTACCGCATTCCCACTAACATGCACTCCAGCTTTATGATGTCCATGAGCAGTAAGAGCCAAACCCAGCAGCCCTGTAAAGGAGAGCGTTATCAGCTCACTGTTTGCACTGAGCACACTGCAGGCTGTGCTCTCTGATGACCTGCACTGATAAGAGAAATGCTGCACTCACAAAGCACAGTGCTCACCACCAGCAGCTCAGGGACCAAAGCTGGGCTGCTGTGTGGGAGCAGGAGAATTCCTTCTCAGCAAGAACGTGAGATTGTGCTCCAGTGTTTGCAAGTGAGTGTGGTGAGGGGTCTGACAGGTATTTGTAGTTACCTTATCAGCATCTGCTGTGCTCTTAGGATGGGAAAAAAAAAGATTTGTTTTTAATCAGACCACTAAGGTTACCACTAAGATGTTTCAGCAAAATAGTTCTTCAAGTATTTTTAAGCAAGTGTGTCTCTGTAGAGACCATTTGTATGAGTAATGTTAGGAAACTGAGAATGCTTCCCAGTTTCTTGCCAACCACAGATATATGGAATTCTGGGGGTTTAGCCCCTTCCTCTACACAATATACATTTAAAACTGTTACTTGCCAAGTAAGACACAGGAGCATACTTCCTGTTGAGGGATTCCACTTCCTCTAGTACATGATTAAATACAGACATCATCCTTCTTTCATATTCACTTTCAACATGAGCTGTTCCATTTGAGCTATATTCCTGGAAACTAAAAAAATTTTAAAAATTTAAAAAATTTAAAAAAAATTTTAAAAAATAGAAACTTTTCATTATAGCTAACTTTCCTCATCATAACCTGGAAGACACATGACCAAACAGATGTGACAAGACATTACAACATGAAATCCATTAAGAAATGTCTTTCAAACTGCTTACTCTGTTTTAAAAATTATTTTTCCACTATAACACTTGCCCTTTACATTTAAATCTTTCTTAACTACCACTTACTCACCACTTCATGTCCCCACCCTCTCAGCTGAAGCAGTGACAGGTCTAACACACTCAGCACACTTACTTCCCCTGGCCTTTATTTAACCCTGCAGAGTTTATAACTGTCATGAAAATTTCACAATACAAAGCAAGAATGCCAGTCAGAATTAAAACTAAATCTTGAAGTTTATAATCTCCTCCTTTGAATAGAATTCCATCTTGTAGACACCCAGCTTCTTACAAATTTGACTAACACACCTTCTAAGCAATGCTTAATTCATAGTAAGTACTACAGTCACTTAGGATATTCACTTTTATTACCAGCTATAAAATCACTGAGAGATTTTATCCACAGTATTTTCCTTTTAATCTCAGCCTGGGAGTTTTACACAGTGATTCAATTCATCAGTACTTCAACATTGTTTTCTAGTGGATTTAAGTTCACTGCTAGAAAAAGAGCCAGAGGTGATGGTTTTACATTAAAAATTTGAACTAATTTAGTGCATGTATTTTCACAACTTTGAAGGAAGCTAAGGTGCACTTACAAGTGCAAACAACAGGTATGGGATCTAACACACGACACAAATTAAAATAAGTGGCTAAAGGAAAGATTAAAAGTTCAAGTCTATATTTAAGATAAGTCCAGTATAGTGCTCTCAAGAGCAAAATCAGTATGAAATGCAGAACCCAAAAGAGACTCCCCAGTCTGCCAGGTACAGCACAGCAGCAACAGATCCTCAAGCCTGCCCAGAATATAATTAGAAAGGTCTTCTGAACATTCCTTGAATTCCTAGGTTTAAAGCTCCAAGGATTTATTAATAAGCAGAAAAGGAGTATGCAGTTAACCATCAAACCTACCTTGCAGATTCTGGATCCAAAATCAGAGCTTCTATTGCATGAGAAATCAACAGGCAGCTCTGCTGTTGTCTGATATTAACACTAAGGAGTTAAAAGATTTTCAAAATTGGCACCTAAAGCAAAAAATGCAGTGTATTCAGTGGCACTGTTCCTTGCTTCTGTGAAGTAATTGGCAGTCATTACTCTTTTATTGAACAAAGAGTAAGAATTGTGAAAACACCAAGTTACATGCTGCTCCAATTTTGTGTCATAACTTGTTTATCAAGTAATTCCAAACAACGATATGGTAATATTTATTTTCAAATAGGTTTTAAGCAATTGACAGCTCATTTTATGTTACTAATTTTCAAAATTACTTTGTGGCAGTCTTCATAGAAAAGACGCTTCGTGCTGTCCACATGAGAAGGAAAGTGGACAAACTCCAGGATTTTTAAAGGATACAGTTCTACATTCCTTAGAGTTGCTGAGTCTGCATCAAAAGATGACTGATAGAGATCTCCATACCGTGTAGCCAAATTTCGGAATTCCTCCATTGAGTGTTTCATCTGCAGAGACAATGTTACTAGGCAAAACCACAAAGCAAAACAAAACCCCACATCCAGAAAACCACTACACTGTAATGTACAACATTGAAGGAATAAAGTAGCATATTGGAGAAAAATTTATAAAGCTCTTGCTTCTTCACTCAAATAAAGATTACCTAAGTGACACACTGTTATCCATGCATACCAAACAGGTATTTTTCCTGAACCAACAAAATCTCCTTGGGTTAAAAACACAGCAAAAGGAAAAAACTCCATCAACAACTTCCTCCATCCTCTACAGTAAATCAAACTGGTCTTTCAATGACCACCCACTGGTTCCTTCTGGCAGATTACATGGATTTAGAAGCAAACCTCCTTGGTGTTCCGTACAGTACCAAGGCAGTTGCCAACTCACAGCAAAAGGAGTTGCAGAATCATCCTCAGGTGTATATATTCTTCCTTAGTGTACTTAGAGTGTCTGAGGTGTTTCAAAGCAAGGTATGAAAAGCCTTGCTGCAAGTTTGAGTGTACCAAGGGACTTGCTACATGCATGTCCTTGGAAGCTGTGTGCATGACCAGAGGACAAAACACATGTGCACACTCAGCTTCAAAACATGGCCTGCTACAGGCAGCTGTTTTCAGAGCTACACGTGAAAACCAAAGTCCATGATTCAAAAAAAACCCGCTTCAGAAGTACTTTTCATTTCTTTTGTAAAATATGTTTGCTGAGAAGCAAAATGAAAGAAAGCAAAAGAAGCAGAGTCACAAACATAACTGCACAAGAGTGGAACAGGAGCACATGCCTGGTTGGAGATGCGTCCACACCTCTGGAGATCATTTCCTGAGGTCATAGCAATCGTTGTGGCAATAGCTGGGGGTGGACTTGTTTTTAGGCTGTTGCAGGTACAAATAAGTTGAGAAAAAGCTTGCAGAAGGTCAATCCTGAGTTTCACAAATCCACACTGAAAGCTCAGAGGATTAAGTGGCGTGCTAGCAGCCTGAAACACAGTAATAGGAATATTGGCAAACTAGGTCAGAAGTAAAAATGATAAAATTACACTGCAGTGCCACTGAACAGTCTCATCAGAAAAATGAATCCTTAAGTTCAATTCTAAAAGCTGTTTTTTTTCAAACTACATTGAACAGGCTTGCACAATTGCAATCATACTAAATATAAATGACATAGAAGTTACATAATTACTAAGTCATATTCCAAGCATGTCATCTTTGTAACAAATGTCACTTAAGCTGTTAAAATACTGTTAGGGCACCTACTTCCTCTTTTTCCAAGGCCAAGCCATTAGGCTTCAAATGACATTAGGCCAGATAGTCTTTACCATAAGAAAAAGTACACTGAATTAAGATGGCAAACAAGAAACACAAGGACTGAAAAAGTAATTCTCTGCATCAGCCAGAAGAGAAAGAATTGGCTGAAGTTACCCACAGCAAGAGGAAGGGGTGAGTTTTTGGAACTGTGAAATGGATGGGAACATTATGAAGGCACTGAACCTTGCATTTGATGAAGGCAAGAGACACGGTCTAGTGGTAACTAAGAACACTACACAACAGAATTCCAGGAGAGTAGACAAGCTGCTATTGTTCAGAAAATACAGTTCTATGAAGCTTTGCTCCCTAAGAGCTTGTAGATGTATCTGTGACAGCTTAGGACACCCAGGAGGGGGTGAACTGCAGTACTCAAGGTTTGATGTACTTGTTAAGCCAAAAATCCACTACTTATTTTTCTTAAACTGTTGGATTTTGAAAAGAACAAGCCCTCTCCAAAAACAAAGCAGCATTGGGACTTTCTCTTAAACTCATGCCTATCTTCCCCAGTGCTTCTTATTTCTCAACAGATCACTTCTCAAAGCAAGAAGTTATAAGCTACCCCAAAACCTTACTAAGAACCATTTCTTTGCTGGCAGAAAACCAGTTAAGTGATTTCTCACAAAGCATCACATCATCTGAGAAATGGCCTACTACTGACTAAAGTGAGGCAACATCAGCCCACTGCAACCAGTTTAAATTACTGAACTAGATTTCAACTGAAAAAATAAAACTATTTCATATTTAAACCATCAGGCCTCTCTTATCTATCACTTTGCTTTTCCTTTTCCAAGGGCACAAAAAAATCCCTTTATAACTGGAATTGTTCAGTTTCTTTTGCAAGGATGGTTTCAGAAAACCCTCTGTGGAAGAGGGTTTATACACTGCACTGTAATTGCTGTACAGAGACTATGCACTTTTATAGAGCAAAGTACTCGCATCACAAAATCCAGACATTCTTAGTAGCACAAACTGGACTTGATTGTTGTAAATGGAAATACAAGCTTGTCTCATTAATACTGCAATTTACCTTATCTGCCACGGGCAATAAATGAGTTACAATTATTTTTGGAAGTGACAAAAATATTTTTTGGCTCAGCTGAGTTCTCCAAACACCACCACTTGCTACTGACATATTTGGAATTGGTGCTACTTAACCTATGGCTGTGTAAGTGCTTTGTTCAAGTTTTGTATCTTCTTTAGATTGTCAGCAGTGAAAAATAAACCCAGTGCTTCCAATGAGGCACATGATCTGTGCCAGAAAGAGCAGGACCCATTCAAAACACGCTAACTTTACAACCAAGTACCCAGCAAGACAGATGGGGACTGTAGTCAATATGCTTCCTGACAAGTCCCTGTTTTCCCACAGGGAGAATCTCTTATCAAAAAAGCAGAGGGACTTCTTTCCTCAAGTGCACTAACTCCCATGAAAGAACACTCTGCAGTGCAAGACAGAGTTTTACGTATATCAAGGAGGAATTGAGAAATTTTCCAACAAGGCACTGTCTGAATATTTCATCATTGCTAAACTGGGCTGGCTGAACATCTGCAAGAGATTTACTGACACTGTTTTGCAGCTACAAAGTGGAGCAGCTACACAAGGCTCATCACATGCACCACTGGTCTGTGGTACCAGCAGTGCTGAGTCATGCTCTGCAATGAAACAGCAGCAACAGGAAAGCTCAAGTCAGAGGGAAGAGAGCAAAAGCCTTCAGCAGCAAGGCTGTCACGTGCATTTCATGGCACTCTGCTCCCCCTGGAGAGGCTGAGTTCTATAGACAAGCAGTGAGTTGCCCCTTTTGCAGCTGATACACTCCAGCATGGCTAGGAAATTGTCCAGAGTGATGCAACAAGTCAGCAAAAAGCAGCAGTAAAACCCAATTTCCTCCCCTCTAACCTACAAAACCTGTACTTACTCCTCTGGACCACAATCATTCATAAGGAGGGCACTGCACCCAGAAAAGCACTATGTACAACAGGAACTTAAATCAGCAGAAGAGATGAAAACAGGAATCCTTCAATAGAAAAAAAGCATCAAACTCCATAGAAGGGGTAATTAAATTGCTGGATCACAGTATGGCCTATTTAAGCAAGTTATTTTCCTGCCTGCATTAAATATTAACATCTAATTAGATGAGGTCCTCCTCTCAGTGTCTTCTCGATATTAGAGAAATCTTGAAGTGTTGAATTAAAAGCCTTATTCACTCAGCCAACAGTTAAAGACAAACAGTTCAGGAAAGATGGGTCTTTCAGAGGACAAAACCAGAAATTTATGTCATTGCAGCTTATTGAGGGACATTTTATTAATAAGCAGTAATATCTGAATTGTCATGACCCTAACTTTTAGTCCAGTAACTAAAAGAACAAAGCAGCTTCACTGAAAAGGCATAAAGGTAACTACATGTAAAGATTTTTTTCATGGAAACTAGAATATGAAAGAAAGCATTGTGTGAAGCTGGATCATCTTTGCCTAAGAAGCAACTTTACAGTAGGAACTGAAAGTCCCTAATCATTAATGCTTATTTTTGTTTACGTTCACAGACATCACACAGCTTCTTGGGATTTTTACAACTTCAGAGATGCAGAAAGTATTTGAAAAAAGCAGGTATCAATTGGATTTGATGAAACTGAATTGTCTTCCCTCTTCTTACCAGCTTGCTGTTGGGATTTCATGAGATCACATTGTCAAATAGAAGGCAAGATGAACTCAGCAGGAGGGAGGAAGACCATTGAATCCTTCTCTATATTTCAAGAAGATGGCAGCCAATTTAGGCCAATTCCCAGGCTTGACTATTACAATAGCTTTTATTCACCCAAAGCAAGGAGTGGAAAATTGTAAGTACTGTAACTTTAATTAAACAAGAACTGTCACATTTCATATGATCTGATCAAGGCAGGAAATGAGGGGTGGAGGGAGAAGAAAAAGCAAAGAGAAATCTAGCTAATCACACTTGGCTGAGTTGCAGGATCTTTTCTCTCAAGCTGCAGTGTGTTATGACTGGAGATGCCTGCAGAGGAGAACCACACAGAGCCTGGCAGATGCCAGACATATTTCAGAACTTTTCAGAGAGCTAAGAACAGAACCCAAAGAGCCATGCTGCAGCCCCCAGAAATATCACCACTGGAGATGTGTGCTGACCGTCAGTGACGCTATTCCCTTGTGGTAGGACTTTAAGGCTTCGGCAATGCAGGAGAGCGCAGAGCTGTAGTTGTCCTCCTGCAGGCCTGTCAGGCACTGCTCTGCATGGGAGAACTCCTTCAGGCTGTTCAGCCAGAAGTAGAAGTGCTCTGAAGCCACTTGGGTCAGCAGGCTCTGGTACAGTTCTCTGGCCATGTCGTGGTTGCCCTGTAATGACAAGAATGTTTCTGAAAGGGGACGTGGAAGAACGTTGGGGATTTCTATAAAACTTACACAAATAAGGAAACAGGAACGTCTCCAGAACTACTCCCAGCTTAAAAACAGAGATAGTGAAACTTTTTCCAATTATTTGATTGTGGCCATCCTAATAATAAATAAAAGCACAGGTGCTTACTTTATGGAAATACCAATCTGTAAAAAAGTATAGCATTTATTTATACAAAATAATTCAAAAATATGAGAAAAAACCATGGGAAATTACCTCAGCATCTCATACTAAGGTTTTTGTTTAATTCTAACCCCAACTGTGAATTTACTGAAGGGAAAAGGGGAACAGTATATTTTTCTTCCTTTCTTCATACTGAAGAAAGAGAACCATACATCAGGATGACCTTCACATTCTGAAGAGAAGTCAGACAATACAGATGCGCTCAAGAAAGTGCCAGGACACCACTTACTTCCTTCTCAAATACTTCAAAAGCACAAGGGAGAAAAATATTTTGATGGGATGAGTATCCCAAATGATATATATCTGAATCTGCATTCTCAGGAATTAGCAGGGAAAGTGGCTCTTTTTTTCCCCCCATTCACTTCCTCCTCCCAAGTCCTACAATTTTCTTTATTCCCTTATCCAATTCAAAGAAATCCCTGGCATTCTTTTAATCATAACGAATGATTTTTCTCCAGGTATTATCACTTACCATCCTGGAAGCCTGCCTGGCTATCCTATAGGCTGTCCATCCATTGGAGGCATTCTCAAGCTGCTGTTTGATAACAGTTTTGATTTCTGTGGACAAAGCCTTCTGACTGGAAACAAATATCACTGTGGCAAGAGAAACCTGGTAGAAAGTGGAAGAGTGGGGAAGAAAATTTTATCTCAGTAACTGAAGAAAAGAAGAAAAAAAAATATTTCTGTTTTATTTTGGGCTCAAAACTACATAGATTACATATATATATTTTAACTGCAAAACTTCTCAGTCATATATCTTAAATAATTACAGCAATCCAAGTATTTCTTGTAGATAAAAGTAACTTGCATTCAAATAATCTCTACTCTGCCTTCAAGCTGAAATAATTCAAACGCTCCAAATAAATTAACAGAAAATTTGTAATTTCTTTTTAAAATTCAAATTCTTTTCCAAGTAGATGTGATGAAAGCATTTTTCTCTCTTACAGATATTAAGCTATTTGCCTCAGAGCACCCTATATAAATGGAGCTAGCTGCCATTTAGCCTTTAACCACTACTTTAGAGATACCCCAAAAATTTCAATAGCCAGCTTTGCCTAAGCAGTGCCATCTGCTGGAAAATCTAATGGAATACACTGCATAGTACAGCTCCATCTAGGAGATATTTCTACACTTCTTCTGACATATAGAATCAGAAGTCAAAACAAAATTGAAAACAGTGGCTACAGACTGGTACATCAACCTGGACACATAACAAATGTCTTAGCTGCCTTTTAAAATACAATCCATTCACAAAATACACAGACTTTATCCATCATGGGAGGTCTTACCAGGAGTTCCTGCTTTTTATCTGTGGCAGATTGTCCAATTAATTTATAGAGGTCCATTAGGTCTCCTAGCATCCCATCTGCCAGGACAGGCAGCTGCATGGCAATGGCTGCCAGGCAGTGGCACATGAGGATCCTGGCATTGTCCTGGGCACTGTGCAGCTGTGCCAGCAGGGATTCCACCACGGACTGGCTCAGGTGAGGGCGGCACTTCACCAGCTTCACCATGCAAGTCAGCGTGATCTGCAACCCACACAATCCACAGGAACCATCAGCACAATGTCTTCAAAACCAAAAGAGCCAGGCACACTGACTGAGCTGCAAGCAAGACTGCAGAAACACAGATCTGGTATTTTCAGAACTATGTATTCTGCAGAAGATGAGATTTTTCTAAGAGCCCAAGCCTTTTGTCCCCAAGCTACCAGCACAAAAACACATCACTAATTCAAGAAACCTTAATAGTCTCTAACACCACCAGCCTTTAAGGTAAATAACTTTGAAAGATTACTGATAGGTTCTGAAGTGGGAAAATAAGAATAATCATTTATAAAAAATGTTGTGATCATGTATGTTGCATCTCCATCTCCAAAAAGCAAGTTCTCTCCAAGATTCCCTGTCCTCCAGAGACACCTCCATCCAATGTTCATGCTTCATTACAGCTGTTCCTCTGAGAGGAATGCTCCCTGCCACCTGCAACAATCCTCTTATCCTAGAGCTGAGAGGAGTTGTACTATAGCTATGCTCAGTTTCTCTACTGCTCTGAACTCTGATTATGGGCAAACCAGAAAAATCTTTTCCCTCCAGTTTGTTATGCTTCCACCAGAAGGGATCTGGTGCACAACAGCCACTCTGTTATACAAGCTGTTATTATAACTTAAAGCTGTGAAGGGGAAAACAACAGTAATGTCACCTTTAAGGTTGCCTGAGCTCCTGGGCTGTCATCTTGACTACAGAGTACAAGAAGAGCTTCTAAGCCAAAAACTGCATCTTGCTCCAAAGGCAGAAGATCTACAAAAACAAAAAGAGTTAGTTTGCTCTCTGTTCTGTTCTCCGACTGTGTCTTGGGTAACTATTCAGCAGCCACACTGACACTTGCAAAGCATGCACAAATCTTCTAGATTTATAGAGCTAAGATTTCTAAATGCCCTGTTATTTTGCAACAGACTTAGTGCAAAGGGCTTTCAAAGTTTGACCAACAATTCACGAGTCTTAAAGCAAAGGTAAAACAAGCATTCATTTAGCATAAGTTCTATTGTGCACGATAATTTTCTCTAAATGAGACAAAGATGGAACCTTCCCAACCATTCATAAAACCATACAGAGTATTCCCTACTAGATTACAGTCCCCATTCTCCCTAACCAGCGTGAGGGATCAGACAGATTTACAGCCAGGTTCACAGACAGGACGAGTTAATACGTGTTAAGTGCATAAGCCTGACTGTAAACAGAGCCACTTCCCTGCCCTTGTTTCCCCTTACCTTTTTCCTGGCAAGAGGCTGATATATTGGTCAGAATTCTCACTCCATGAGCTGCAATGCCACGGTTATTATGGTAACAGCACTCCTGGGCTAGTTTTACCAAATCAAATGACCTTGCAGTTGTAGTTGCTGCTCCTAAATAAAAGTTAAGGCAAATGGAGCATAAAACTGCACAGTCCATAAAGATACCACAGATCTTTAAGTACATTTCTGCAAAAGAATTATAATGATTTAGGGGTTTTTTTCTTATATTTAAACAATAGGATGATAATATTTTTCTCTCTTCAGACAAAACCAGAGACTCACTCATTCTCGAACAAAAGTTAGACACATGAGAAAGAACATTTGGACCTAAAGGTTGATGTTCCAGGACTCGGAGAAATATTGCCTTAAGAAATATGATGTCTGATTAAAAAAAGCTAGTGAGTCTATTAATTATTAAGCCATGCCAGAATGACTGAAGAGGAGGTACTATTTTTTTTCCATTTCTGCAGCCCATGTATTTGAGCCCATAACACTCATTAGGGCAGTCTGGCTTTCAAGAAGACAAAAAAAAAAAAAGAGAAAGAATGTCATCATAAATTTGAGAACAAGATATCCTGAATCACTTTAAAAAGTCTAGTCTTTTTTTACAATTTCTCCAGAATATTGTCACAAAGTAAAAAAGGTTCAGCTGGTGCTGTCATAGGTCAAGGGTGGAAGAGTAACATGCCAGCCCACTCTTACATCATGAAGCCTCCCTGCTACTCAAAAATTATGCAAATCCATGGTTTCAAAGCACCTTAAGCAGGTCAGCCATTTGAGAGGCAATACTCTTCTTGAAGACAACTTGAAGACCCAAAGGCAAAAATCCTTTTCATATACCACACCACCAACAGAACAACAAAATCATCATTATTCATGACTATAGACTGTCCCATTTTAAGTTTATATATGATGAACATAGCCTCTCAGGGTTTTGAAGTTCAAAAATAGTTTTAGAAAATGCTACAAAGTGTTTAGGTGAAACTGATCATTAGCAGAAAACCAAGCTATTCAAATACCAAAGGTAACCATCTAATCCATTCTTACCTGGAGCACTGCTAAAGTACTGTTTAATGGCAATGGTCCCTGATAACGTGGAAAGAACAGATAACATGCCCATTTTCAAGCTGTCATAAGGAGTGTTAAGAGCAGATTCACAGAGTGCCTAAAAATCAGCAGGAAAAAATAACAGAGGAAAGAAGTCCCATGAGCTATCTGTATGAAAAGTTTTCTCACAGAAAATACTGTACTAAAATTAAAAGTCAAGTCCTCAAGCTTCGGGTTTAAAGGACTGAAGATGTGGCTTGCAGAAAAGTGACAGTGGGTCCTATATGCTAGGAAACATCAATTATAAGTCATTCATTAATTAAAAAGCAGTGGCAAAAATATTATCTGGTCTCATTGACCCAATACTATAAAAGATTTTAAGACAGTTTCAGGCATACTGGTAATTTTGCATTATAACAATCTGCAAGGTTTTATATAAATGTAAGCCTCTGAAAAGCAAGGTTTCAAGTGTCATTTCCTTTAGCAGTATTGGTGTCCAACAGGAGTTAAGGTTCTTGGTAAATAAATTAAGGTGTATTTTATGTTTTAACTCATTTGTAGAGCTCCTGTCTTACTTTTGTGCCTTTTACCAGATCTTATCACAAGACTTGTTGCATTTAGATTTGAATAACTCTTAAAATGCACATTTTTCTCAATTCCTTATGCCAACATTGCCCATAGTTTAGTCATTCACTGATGTTAGATGCTTTTTTAGTCAACAGGAGGGATAGTAATATGAGACATAGATAGAAAACATAAGTATATTCTGCTTTAGAGTGTGCCAAAACTGAATGACAAAGAGCCAGTAACAGAATAAAGAAAAACAACACAATTAGTTCCATAGAACATAAAAAAACCCCAGTGTTCTTATCAGGTATATGTATTGTGTAAGGGTTAAATTCTAAATCTATCTGTGATTTGTACCAATTAGTATTTTGCTAATCCACTGAATAGAATGGCACCAACAGACAGAGGAAGATCTAATGACTGGGGTAGAAAATGAGTCTTGATGTCTCCCAAGACACTCATGTTTTACTCCAGTGCTATCAGATCAGCTCTCAGGGCGTATATGGAACAGTGACTGTGAAGACTGCCAGGAGCACAGAGGAATTAGCAGGATGGACTGCTCTAGGCAGCAACAGTTTCTGAAGCTGGTGTCTAGAAATCAGTGAAGCCTCCACAGTGCACACCAAACTTTCCAACTGACCTACACAGACTTAAAATGCTGAAGAAACTAACCAATGTTTGTTGGTAAAATGTACAAGAGGCAGGCTCTGCCATGGGAAAAGGAGGGTGTGTTCCAGTCCCTGTTGTATAACAATGACTATGGAGAACAACTTCCCAACTCAAAATGTCAACTTTTATTCCAGAAGTCAGAAAAACTCTTTATTATTTCTGCATGCCACTCAGCAAGCAGTAGCAAGCTTCAGACAATTAGTTTTGTTTCCACCTAGCCACTGGTTTAGTTCTGACATCAGTGGAACTTTTTCCTGTGCATTTCAACCATCAGGACAACCACTTTAGTTCAAAACATTACATGACCATGAAAGCCACGTTACCAATGTCTCTCACTTGTACTGAGATATATTAGTTATACTAACAAAATATAATGGGATAGAGTAGCATTTTCTCTGCAAAAAAAAAAATCCATAAATCCATAATTTCATAAAATTCTGAAAAGGAAATAAATTTCTGGAGTTAACCCATTATGAAGAATAAAGCAGTTCACTAAAGCAAAAACCTCTGCACACTCCAAATCATAATTTCCACTTGGGACAAAACAGAACATGCTTTATTTCTCACATGATTGTTAACAAAAACCTGCATAGTTTTTCCTCCCAGCTGCCTCATGCTCCAACAGCACAGAACCAAAGTAGCTTCCAAGAGTAAGTAAAGCAAAGAAAAAATGATCCAGGAAAAAGTAGAGTTGTAACCCTGTGCCATTAAGTTCTTGAAATATTTACTTTCCAAATAATTTAAACTGAAGTTATTTTCCACAGTCATTTCTACCAGAAAAAGGGAAAGTAGAAAAAAATTTATATGCAACTGTGATTGAAAGAGGGAAGGAGCAATATCTACAATCTAACCCTAGTTTCCCCAAATAGCACAGGTGCACAATAAACACTTTCTCACTGATACAGCAGGAGGCTACTATTGTAAAAAAGCCATTAATTCTAAGAAATGAAATCAAACTTCCATTTGTCCTTTCAAGTACACCTGCCTGGACGACATGTTTTGGCAAATCCCAGAGGCTGTTTTGCTCCAGAGCATTGGTGTGTGCTCAGTGTGGTAAGAGAAGTGTAAACATTCAGCTCTCATGTCTGTTACCTGAAATGGGTTTGTCAGATGAAAAAGCTACTTCCTCACTGCACAAAGGCCTCCTACATGGCACATGCCTTCCCTCAGTAAAAATGCTTCAACTTTAATCATTGAGTGCCAACTTATACAACTGAAGACATTCTATGAACTGCCCATTAATACTTGGCTAGTCTGCTTGACAGAGTAACCTAACTTAAGGGTATGGAGATGCAAGTTATTCCTTTCTTTACCTCCCAAATCACTCCTCTGGAAAGAATTCTACAACTCCTTGGGAAGTTTCATAAAAAACTTTAGCTTAAAAAACATACAGACCTGAATATTTTCTCTGCTCCATGTATGTGGTGTCTTGTTGGCCAACAACTTCAAATCCTGGATTGCAAGCCTCTTCACGGCCTTCCTGGGGTCATTTTTCAAGTACTGCAACAAAAGTTGAATCTGCAAGAAAAGAAATTCACTGTTTAAGAGTGATGCTACTAGAAGGAAGTATTTTCAAAAGCACTCAAGATAAAATGTTGAGCACACTGAGCCAAAACTAACTTGAAAAAGTATGAACATGTCAGCCGTGGTTTTAGTCTCCATCCCCACCCTGGCTACATCAGTTTTATGCAGTATTGGCTGTTGTGCTGCAGAAATACAGCCTAAATCTCCATGTTTACTGCCATTAAAAAAAAAAAATAAAAGCAGCACATTAAGTGTTCTAATGTTGTCTCAGTAGCCTTAGATTCAGTACCATCAGAAGCATCATCTGAAATACAGAAATGAGCCACAGCAGAGAGTTTCAGACAGATCAATGCTATAATCTAACAGTCACAGACACCAGCCCTGCACGGCTGTACAGGGCTGAAATCAAGCAAATAGATTTTCCTGAGTCCTTTACAAGGATTAGCTGGATGAGTCTCAAGTGTCACTGTGTCCAGACCTGCTCTATAAATCACATCCACAAAGCTCATTATCAGAGCATTAAAAGAACTGTATTTTTCCACCGCTGCTTTCCCATTACTTGGCTTATAGTCTTGAATTTAAGGAACCAATTGAAATTCCTCAAAGTTCTCCAAGAAATATACTTTAAATGCATTCTATAGTATTGAAATATTCATGTGCTTGCATGAAGGAAAGGCAAAAAGGTACACCCACAACCCAAGACAATATACAGAAGTGCAAATTGAAGCCTGGTTTCCACAAGTAAGTTGAAGTCTTTTCAGAAGAAGTCAGGGTGTTTATTTTACTGCATGCTGATCTATCCTTGTTGATTTGAATCCCATTGTTGATTTGAATCCCTTATTTAGAGAAAGACATGTTATGAACTGTAAAAAAGGTGTAGTGTGTTTAATACAGTCACCTGGAAATGGAACCAAAAAATATGAAAGCAGCAGCATTTCTTCCTCAACAGCACACAGGAGCAACCAACCCAGCACAGCCATCCCTGTTTATTTTGATCGGAGTGTTTTTAAAATGTACTTTGTACTTCAAGAGGAGGGCATGCCTTGGGAAGAGTTACCTGCTTGGGAATGTCAACCAAAGAAGAAGCAGCAAGCAGAGTAAAGGTGTGCAGGGTGACAATGACCATCTTGGTGGAGGGGTAGGATGTCACCAGCTGCTGCAGCAGCTGCCGGGAGCTGGAGGCCAAGCTGGCATCATGGTGCATGTGCTGCAGAATAGGGATCAGCTTCAGCTTCAAGTCCACAGGTGTGGCCAAACCTGCAATAAGGAAAGAAACACAGAGTTAGTCCTTGGGCTGGCTTTTTTTGGCAGTTGTGAGGCACAGAGTATGTCTGGATTGCTACCACTGCTGAAAGAAGATTGTGCAAACAGCTGCAGTGGCTTCAAATAATTCATGTTCTAGCTAGGTGTGAAATGACAGCACCATCAAGCATTTCATGGTTGTTTGAGAAAGCTGCTCCTTGCTTCACTGCAGGTAACACACAAATTAACTCATCTGAAGCAACTTATGAGAGTCTATGCGAGTTTATTCATCACACTATAGACAGGCTTTTAATCTGTACCAAACAAGTGCTTTGAAAACTTAAATTTTAGGAGGATTTAAGACAACCAGCTAATTTAAAACCTGGAATGATCTAAGGGCAACAGCATTCTGATAACTAATAGGTAAATGTGAGTAATAAAGAATTTTCAGAGAAACCAAAGCTTTTCCTCTTTATCATTCAATATGCACATGTACCTTGAATCATCTCGCTGATTTTATTACAGATTCCAACAGCAAAATCCCTGTGGAGAAAAGAAAGTACCCGGTGAAATTGAAAATAAAAAATTAAGGAATTAAAAATTTTAAAAAATTCAACTGAGCTACCAAACCCTGTGTTTTAACAATTAAAAATCACATAAAAGAGTGCCTGCCAAAACCTAAGTCTTTTCAGAACCATGCACACAGGCATGACCAAATGAGAAGATGAGAGCTTTCAAAAACTCACAAGCAGCACTACATTTTGCTAATATAATTTCTGTAAAATAATTCATGATTAAAGCTGCTACTCCAGTTCTCAATCTCATATTTATGAGCTTTCTCTTTTAGAAAAAAAAAAATCCGCTGAACTTGTACTCAGATTTCCTTACATTGTTATTGCACATAATTGTTTTGCTATAAAGGACAGCACAACAGAAAATAGTAAGGTTTCTGAATGTCAGTGTTAATGGAGTTTCCATTCTCTGTAATATCAAAAAGAGAGAAAAAAAAAAAAAAAGTTCTTACTTAGACTGTGCAGAAAAGTTGGCAGCAGCAAATATAGCAGCTTCAACTTCCACATTATCATGGGAATCCAAACTCTGGCGGATACTGTGATGTGCATTCTTCCTTTCTGGAATGATAGATGCCATGCTGCCCAACATCCTACAGAAATAAATCACAGCAAAATCAGGAAGAAAGTTATCATGAAAAAATTATGAAACCAGACAAAAATGTAAAAAGATTGGTTAAAAGGCTATGTTTATATAAATACATGCTATTTCATGACTATTACAGAAATAAACAAATGCTACAAGTAAGCATGCAATTTGATAAAAATTTAATTACATTTTGATACCTTTTAGCTTGAAACTGGCACAGTGAGAAACTTGAGTTCACTATGGCATGATTTATTTCCAACACCTTTAAGTGCAACACTTTTTGTGTAACTGCTAAAAAAGTAGCAAATCAACTTATACTTTGCCATAAATATTTCAAAGATACCGTTTAGGCATATTTAGCATAATCCAATTAAAAGAAGAATAAATGTAGGATTTATACTGATGGTAATTTTAGCAAGAGTTCTGTGGAAATATTTACACAGTTATCTAGCAATAAAATTCCACAGACAAGGTTTTGTTTAAGCAGCTCTTTGTTTCAACACATTCTTCCTTATTGACACTATTCAAGGAGGACAAAAAAAAATCAACAGAAGATTTTAAATTGAAACTGCTGAACCAACAGCTATTTTAACATTTTATTTTATGTATCCTGTGAATGTATTAGTAATTTAAGTATTTTTGCAAACTGAGATGATTCCTGGGACTTGTTGCAATCTGTGAAGATAACCCTCAATGCCAGTCAACAACTGTTCTAATAGAAGAACAACATTAGAACATTATATTAGAACACTGAACAGGAACTACAAAAAACCATGCAGACATACTGTATTCACAGATTTCTGAGACACCAGGGCATGAATGCATAATCTCAGATGAAGTATTGAAAGAAAAAAGAAATGTTAATATGACCTAATCAATCAAAGCCCTGTTAATGCCTCCCATCTCCCGGTAGTGAAATCAGTAACAGTTCTAGATGGAGATACAAAAAGAACATAAAAAGAGAAAGGCAAATGCTCTCTTCACATTTGAATTCACCTGCACAGGGGCTGGAAGATGCAATTAAGAGGATCATGTTGGATAGCATTAGTGACAAAGACACCAAACCAGCAGGATAGTGACATAGAAGACAGATGAATTTTGTTTTCCCACTTGATTCCCAGAAGTTCAAAGCAATCAGTAATATAACAGCATTTCCTTAAAAGTTATTGATCAGATATCAACTAGCAGTTCTAGCTAGGACAAGGCTGAATGAAAATTAGGTGCAAGCATAACAAAGTTCAGGTAGAGTTTTGGTTACAAGTTAACAAAAACTATTTTGCCACAAAAGGAAGCCCTTTCACTTGGTCTAAATGTATCCTAGGCAAGATGTGATATATTGCATATAGCTACCGTGTGGGTTACGCATACAACAGATTCAGTTTTCTTCT
Source organism: Muscicapa striata striata (assembly GCA_030060385.1). NCBI lineage: Eukaryota > Metazoa > Chordata > Aves > Passeriformes > Muscicapidae > Muscicapa > Muscicapa striata. The sequence continues at coordinate 3,573,925 of JAREIS010000027.1, read as the reverse complement.
CTGGCGTACATAAAATTTCAACACTGCAAATTCTGTTTTGCCTGGGACCACACACAAATTCTAGTCATCATATGTGGTTAATAAACTTGTTCTTTTTATCACCAATCCTTAGCATTCACGCCTTCCAAAGACAGACCTCTTTGCTTTTAACTCTAGAACAATGTATAAAAAGCCTCCTTTATTTCCCTCATAGAATCACAGAACAGCCTGGGTTGGAAGGCACCTCAAAGAACATCTAGTTCCAAATCCCTTGGCATGGGCAGGGACACCTTCAACTAGACCAGGCTGCTCAGATCTCCATCCAACCTGGCCTTGAACACTTATATGGATGAGGCATCCACAACTGCTCTGGGCAACTTGTTCCAGTGCTTCACCACACTCATAATAAAGAATTCTTTTCCCAATATCTTATCTAAACCTACTCTCTTTTAGTTTGAAACTGTCCCCCCTTGTCCTGTCACGACACATTCTTGTAAAAAGTCCCTCTCCATTGTTCTTGTAGGATCCTTTCAGGTACTGAAAGGCCAAAATTAGGGCACTCTGAAGCCTTTTCTTCTCCAGGCTGAACAATCCCAATTCTCTCAGCATTTTCTCATAGGACAGGTGCTCCATTCCTCTACTCATCTTGGTTGCCTCCTCTGGACTCCCTCCAGCAGGTCCATGTCCCTCCTGTGCAGAGGACCCCAGTGCTGGACACAGCACTGCAGGAGGGGTCTCACCAGAGGGGAGCAGAGAGGCAGAATCCCCTTCCTTTGCCTACTGCCCAGGCTCCTTAGGATGCAGCCCAGGACACGTTTGGCTTTCTGGGCTGCCAGTGCACATGGCTGGGTCATGTCCAGCTTTTCATCCACCAGCACCCCCAAGTTCTGGGCAGGGCTGCTCTTGGTCTGTTCATCCTCAGCCTGGATTGATACCAGGGGTGCCCTGGCTCAGATGCAACACCTTACACTTGGTATTGTTGTTCCAGATGAGCACATTGACAGTCACCTACAGATTTGAAGTAAATCAGAACCATTCATCAGATTTACAGTAAATCAGGACCATTCATGCCATACATACCGCAGGGTAATAGCCCGAGCAACCGGATCATTACTGTGGATTACTGAGAAAACTCTCTTGACAAATTCATCCACATTCAGGATCTTCTCTAAGTGCTTCTCACTCTGCTGAGTGACTTTCAGCACACACAGCCTCAGGAAGTTGTTCCTGGTAGAAAATAAACACATCTCTTTGTCAGGCTATTTTGCAACAAAAATTCATGAACTTTAAATATTGAGCTATTTAACTACAACTTTTGGGAGCAAATTAAAACAAGGAAATGTCTAAGGTTTAGAAACACATGAGTAGAGTGATACAGTAAAAAAGAGATGATTAATATATTATATATGCTTTATTTTCTAGTTCAGGTAGTATCAAACTAAAACCCAACTCCTAAGAAATGAACCTGTAGACATTCATGAGGAGGGGTGTAAGCAAATGCTTGTTTTGTGCACACACACAGATCCAAATCTGCTGGAAAAACACATTCAAGACTAAGACAGAGAAGTCTAATTACCACTGCCAAGTGCTGAGCAAATTTATTTTCCTTCTTGAAGACAAGAACGAAGATTCCAAGACATCAACACACACTTCTGTAAGCTTTTAAAAAGCAGCTTTGATTCCATTGGATACATCACTTAGACAGCAGTCACTTGGAAAAGCTATAATTCGAGCTCTGTGAGAGATTAAACTCACACATGTGATCATTCATCCATTTAGAGTTACGATCTGAATGTGCTTATGGAGCAAAACTTACACCAGTGAACTTAAACTAGTCAGGGAGAGAATCCTCAAATCAGGAGAAATGGAAAGAACTGTGTGGTTATCACTCACAGCCACTTAAGCTCATTAAAGAAGTGGAAAACAAGTTTCAGTCAAGCACAATCTCAAGAGACTGACAGCGGTGCTGTCAGGCAAGCACGACATCCCGGACTCCAAAGCAGCCACACTCCAAAGCACAGCGCGTTCCCGCGGACCAGACTTGAATGAATGGGTAGGAGCAGACCGACAGTACTCACCCCACTCTGAAAACATCGGCCAGCTTCAGGAACGCCGAGTTGATGAGAATGGGGAACGGGTACTTCTGGAAGAGCCTCGGAAAACGAACGACGGCTTCGCACTGCTCCCCGAGCTTGCCAGACCTGAGGCCTGCTGGCGCGGCGCGCGCCGGCCGTGTCTCCGTGGCCATGCTGTGCCGCGCGCTGCTCCGCCGCGCCTCCGCCGCGCCCGCCCGTGAGTACCGCGCCTTTCTTTCCTCCAGCACCGCGCTTTTCTTTCCGCCAGCACCGCGCCTTCCCCACTCCCTCCCGTCCCCACCCGTCCCCGGCCGTCTGCACAGCCGCGGCGGCCGCCTCGCGGCTCCTGGCGCCCGAGCCTGTGGTGTCTGAGGCGCTCACGGTCTGTCTGCCCCGTTGTAGGTCGGTCCTCAGCGCTTCCCCTGCAACATCTCTTGGACAGCTATCAGTGCAGCCAAGAAGATGACCACCTGTCTTACGGGGAAACGGCAATGCCGGTCCCTCCTTTCGGCTGCACCTTTTCTACAGGTATAGTCACCTCCTGAAAGATCTTTTGGGGGGCCAGGGTATGGGCTTTGTTGTCAGCAGTTTATTGTTTTAAAGTGAGCTGGTAGCAGTGTGCTTGCTCCTACACGTGATAAGCATCGGATCCTGGTGCTCCCAGATATACTGATGGAAAGTATTCCCTAAAAGAACCAACAGCAATGTATTGATTTTAATGCCCCTTTTTTTCACCTGTGTCTGTTTCAAGGTATGTCCTCTTGGTGACAGTGTAAGGCTACATAGGTGAAAAACGGGGCTTTGTTCAAAACATACAAAAGCTATAATAGGGAGGTGAACATGAGATGGGAATTAGAGGTGGATGGATGTCATCAGGTAGTTACACAAAGCATTTCCCCATGTTGGAGGAAAGGAGTAAGCTATGAAGCTCCTGGATGTTTAGGACAAAACTTTTTCATTCATCTAGTTTTGGCATGAGATTTTACATTTCTATAAGGTGGCTTCCTGCTTTTTGGAGTCAGATCGTGGAAAATGCTGGAGGCTGTAGATGATAGATACTCTAGATACAGAAAACTGTAACCAGAAAACTCTTATAGCTGGTGAAAGAGGCATTATCTCAAAAGTTGTTCTTGGAGCCATTTGATTGCCCATGTATAGTCATTCCTGAACGGAACATCTAGAAAAAATGCTTGCCGGTATTTCTGTATTTTAACACTTAGGTTGCCATGTAAGTGCTGTCTATTTCACAGCTTTCTCTTTGCTGCATTCCCTGTTTAAAGCATCTGTGGCCTTTCACAATGAGCATGGGCATGATTATGTATTAGCTACACAATTTAATATGCTTCCATTTATTTTCAGCCCCAAATTTGGAGCACATCCTGGCAGTTGCAAATGAAGAAGGGTTTGTTAGACTGTATGACACTGAAGGGCAGACCACCAGCCAGCTCATCTTTAAAGGTAATGTTGTAAATAAGGTGATTTTCATTCCATGTGACAAGTATGGGATTTGCTGGAATCAAAGAGAGCTTTTTGCAAGTCCTTTAAATATTGCAGGCAGTACTTTATTCCTTCCACATACTTTGCTAAGTCTTCTTTACAAAGCAGCAGCGTGAATGTGCTCTTAAAACAGCCGTTGTAGTGAATTGTTCTGCATTGTCTCTCATGCCTAAGGCAAACTGTTGACAAGATTTGTGATTTCAGTGTCTGATGTCATTTAGTCTTCTGCAAAAAACCATGCTGCAGTGACTGAACTAATCTTGGCTTTTGTTTTCTTCTTAGAATGGCGGGCTCACTCAAATGCTGTATTTGACCTTGCCTGGGTGCCAGGGGAACACAGGATTGTAAGCATTCTTTTGCCATCTGATTTTTTTTTTTTTTAATGCTTTGGCAACTATGTACAGAAAATGACTGAAGGTTTTGGTTTTTTTTTTCCTCTGAAGGTCACTGCTTCAGGAGATCAGACAGCCAAGGTGTGGGATGTGAGAGCTGGCGAGCTTCTTGGTATATGCAAAGGTCATCAGTGTAGCCTCAAGTCAGTTGCTTTTTCTAGATTTGAGAAAGGTAAATGTCGATATTCCCTGTTGTCTGTTTTTTCCTTTTTCTTTTCCCCCTGGCAAAGTACTTTAAAGGCTAAAAAAGGTTTTGGAAACTGATGGGTACCAATAGCACAGGCCCGAGCAGCAACCCAGCCAGGAAAGCAAAACTGTCTTGCTGGAACTTGATGGTGTCCTGATGCTAAAATCTGCATATTTTTGATCTTGGGCAAAGATAGGTTAGGATATCTGCTTCCATAGCCAAGTGTGTGAATATGCTTTCCATAAGCTGGTTTCTCTAATGGGAGTAAGAAAAAAAGAGTAAGAATAAGGGAAGAAGTCAAAAAGCATGGCAAAACAATGGCCTGAATTTTGTATTTCCAGGACTGGCATCCCAAGTGTTGGGACAGAAGAGCCAGGAGTACATAAATGGCATTGTACTGCATTCAGTTAATTAAATGGATGCTTTTGGAAGCTAATAACACTTTTTTTCTCTCAGCTGTTTTCTGTACTGGGGGGAGAGATGGAAACATCATGATTTGGGATACCAGGTGCAACAAGAAAGGTAAATAAACTTTCAGATATGTATCAAAAAAGCTTGGTATCTCATGTAAAAGGACTGCTCAGATGCACTTGTTGGAGTGATACTTTTGATTACAATATGGGCAGCAGAGGATTCTCAGACAGCTGTACTGCTTTAGGCACTGTAAGAGGACGGAATAGGTATCTCTGCTACATACAATACATTTCTCCACTTTGCTGCAAATCTGGGACTGCTTCATCAAACCACAGGCTGGTTTGGTAATTCGCTGTGTGTAGGTAAGGAGATGAGGTTGTATAGAGTGCATCCCTGTTAGGGCAGCACAAAAGGAGATGAGATGGGAGAGATGGCTTAGGTCAAAGCCATCCAGAGGGGTGAAGAAAAGCTGGAAAGGCTCCTGCCAAATAGGAAGGAAAGCAGAAAGTGTAGGAAAAAGAGCTTGTGAATGCTGGTAGCATCTGAATATATTGTGGGAACACCTACTATAAATACTGTGTGAGCTCGTTCTGCTCCTCTTTCTGTTTCCTGGCGCTTTTTCTCTCTAGCCCCTTCCCCTTATGCCTTTTCCCAGTTCCCTGCTCTGCCACAGCAGTTTCTTTGCCTGAACGTGTCTTGCTCTTCTATCTGTCCCAGATTCCCTAGCTTTTCAAACAGACAAGTGAAGGAAAAGACTTGACTCCACATGACTGAAGTGGAAGGTGTAGAAAAAAAAAAGTTGGAAAGTTGTAGTAAGGCAGTACATTTCATAAAGTAACAAAAGGCCAAACAGAAAATTATAAAATAGAGTGGAAAAGCACTGGAAGTCTTCCAGTGAGTGCAGCTCTGCTTGGCATGAGGTGGGTTGAACGTTCCAGACCAGGATGTGAAAAACAGACCAGGGGATAATGATTTCCAAAGGCAGCCTGCCTAGATCAGTTTTAGTTTCTTGTCCATGCTACACTGACCTCTGTAGGTTTTGCACTGTGTTCTTCTCAATGTTTTTGTAAGTAAGTAATTTTTGTTATCAGAATGTAGTAATGATTTTAAAGGTTAACCTAAGCCACCTTTTAGGACTAATCCTAAGCTCATGCCTGTTTTATTAAAGTGATAGCAAAATTGCATGTAAACCACTAATTGAGATGTCTTGGATTTCTTTCAGATGGCTTTTACAGGCAGGTAAATCAAATCAGTGGAGCACACAACGTGGTGGACAAGCAGACTCCTTCCAAACTGAAGAAGAAGAGGCAGAACCTGAGAGGACTTGCTCCCTTGGTGGTGGGTATCTGGGCAACAACCAGAATGTCTTTTCTGGGGACAGTGTTATTCACAGAATTCTTCCTAAATAAATACAGTAAGAAACATGTGGCTCGTATGTGGTAAATGTTTCCATTTATCTTTGCACAGATAAAGATTTTTGTCATTTGCTATGGCTAATTTTAGACATTGTTTAATTGCCTCACAACCCACGTGCCATAAAAGCCAACTTTGGGCAAATGCTATGTAAAAATACTCTTCCCCCCCCGAGAGGAAAGGAATGGCCAGCATTCCCTTTATGAGGAGGGAGATATGGAGAGTTGTTGGTTTTATTCTATCTTTTTTTTTTTTACCCCCTTAATTTGACCAGACAAATTACTGCCTTACTGAAATAAGACCTGATCATTTTTAATCTAATAAATCTTGTGATTAAGGCTGCTCTCTTATCTGTGTTCTGAAACGTGTAATCTCAAAGTGCTGCCCAAACACATATCTCTCAGTGGCAATTTCACTGCTGGGAGTGTTCAAAGGATTGTTGTGTCCTAAATGACATCTGCTGTTTCTAGGTTCTGCTGCCTGACTAGGAGGAGGTTTTCCCTGCATTCACATGGCCTTGAACTAAGCAGTAAGATCTTGCTGACCTTAAAAGAAAATGAAGTTCTTTTTCTTCTCTTTTTAAGGATTTCCAGCAGAGTGTAACTGTGGTGCTGCTTCAGGATGAGCATACTCTTATCTCTGCAGGAGCTGTTGATGGGTAAGGAGGGAGGATGCTTGCTTTCCTGTCTGTTCTGTGTGCTCAGTGGCATAAAAAGGTTGGGAGATTTTCTCTCTAAGATCGCTCAGTGGCCAACGAGGCTACAACTGCTAGATGGAATCAACAGTTTTGCTGCCAGCTTGCATTGGCTTTACTTCCTTGCTGGAGATTGCAGTACTGGACAAACTGTGGGATGTGGTAAATGCTCATTTTAGTGTCTTAGCTGTGGGCCTGAATGAGAGCAATTCTTCCCTCTCTCTATTCTCATGGTCCTATAAGACCACACATAGACTATTGTTAGACAGCCTTTTTGGATGTGAGTGGCTGGCCAGGGCCTGGATATCTGTAGGCGTGCTTGAGAAAATGTTGGTTTGAGTTACAAAAGATGCATTCTCTTAGGTGCCAGATCCCTTGCAGTATCTTGGAGCTTGAGCAAACTGTCTAATTGATTGGCATGGAAATGGTCCTCTTGGACTCAACTCTTTAGCAGGTTCCATGTGGTCAGAGCCTTTCTGAGGCAGATAAGATTGACTCCTCCTGCCTGTGGTTCATAACAGAGACTTGCTCCCAAAGAGCAAGTAAAAAAATTGAAAGACTTAATTTTTAAAACTACAAACTAGAACTACTCGTCAGAAGTATAAAGGCATCTTTCTATTTCCTTTTACTAGAGGAAGGAAGTTGGCTTCTAGGCTCTTATTCTGTCTTATGTGAGTTACAGAAGGCAGTGCTGTTTCCTCACCCATGGCCAGCAGAGCAATTGTTTGGCTGTCAGCATGGCTCTACTTCTGCTCAGTTGTTGTCTCCTTAGCACTGGATACTCAGTCATGAGCAATCTGCCTTCCTGTGCTCTTGCAAGGCTTTATCAGCATGGAAAGGGAAATTTGGGAGCTGAAGGCACTCGTGCTTTTCTGTTGCAGCGTGATCAAGGTGTGGGACTTGCGCAGGAACTACACCGCTCTCCGTCAGGAGCCGCTTCCCGCCAGGTCCTTCTGCTACCCTGGGACCAGCACTCGCAGGCTTGGTAAGGCACTGGGCATGGGTTTGTTACAGAGTGAGTTTGAGAAGGACTGTCAGTGACATTGCTTTTCTTTATAGCCGATTGTTGATCAGACTGCCAAACTGCGGGGTATTTTGATTGCCAATATCGAATTTTCAAGTTGAAGAGTGAATGTGCCTGACTTTTATATCACTGCACTGATGATAAAAGCTTGCAGAACCTTCAGCAGTGCATTTTCATAAACCGGGTTGAGGAACAGTAGAGATCTTGATGAGGAATTTAGCTAGACATTTTGATACATGAGTAAAATTCAGATTGAACTTTCGTTGCATTGTATCTTGCAAAGACAACAGACTGGACTGGATTTTTATGTTATCACCTCTTGAAACTGTTATCAAAAACGATATCACACTTGTTCATGTTTCTCTGTCTTCTTTGTACCTTTAATGCCTTACAATGCTCTGATGCAACACAGTAATGATGATTTGTCTGATCAATGTGGTAATCGTCAGTCCCAGGAACATGAGGGAAATCCTCAAGGAGGTAGTTGTGAAATAATTTGCCTGCAGGGAAGGATTCTTCTTGAAACTGAATCACTAGCAAATAAGAGAATGGCTGGTTCTATCAAAGCATGAGGGTTTTTCTTTATTTTTGATCTCTGCTTCTACAATTGGTTGTTTCTGTTATCTGTTTGAAATCATCAAATAAATCACCTGCCTATTCTGAAGGTGCAATTCCTTTCTAAATACCACCCTGAATCCTCATGAGAAAATGTTGATGTTATTCTAGAAACATTTCTTCTTCAGCAAATGCTCTGTCAAACATACCATGACAATCTCATATATATTACAGATCCTTTCCAAATTCCCTTCTCTGGGAATTTCTTTGAGAATGTCTCTTTTCCAAATTTTTTTCTTATGAAGAACTTCTCTCTTTCTCTGTAGGGTATTCTAGCCTGGTTTTGGATTCCACTGGTGCTAATCTGTTTGCTAACTGCACTGATGACAGTATCTACATGTTCAATATGACAAGTTTAAGGACCACTCCAGGTAAGCATGCTATCTGTGGAAATAGCTGCAGAAAGAATAGATGTTACAGAGCATAGAAAGGCAAGTTTGTCCCTCTGACAGAGAGAGACAGGGATCAGGTTCAACACTTGAAGGAAATCTATTCCATGCTCTTCTCTCTGAAGCTCTGCAGGAGAGATCCACATTTGGTGCTAAGCCATCCACATAAAATTAATAGCAGATAGTGGTTCACCTAGACAGGGACTGATGGTAGTTTGCATGTTAGTTATACAGTGAGGAATGGCTACTATCCAACCTGAAGCAAGTTTGAATCTTCTGCTTACTGGCAGCCACTGATTTGTCACACTGAATGAATCCACTGGAAGTGATCACCTGAAGCGCTGCCCGCCCTTGTTCCGTCCTCACGGTGCTGGGGCTGCTCCTGCCCGCCCTTGTGCCGCCCTCACGGTGCTGAAGCTGCTCCTGCCCGCCCTTGTGCCGCCCCCAGGGCGCTGAAGCTGCTCCGGCTCAGCGCTGAGGCGGCTGCGGCTCTTGGAGATCGGCTCCTGCAGAGGGCAGCGCTGCCCGCCCTTGTGCCGCCCTCACGGTGCTGAAGCTGCTCCTGCCCGCCCTTGTGCCGCCCTCACGGTGCTGAAGCTGCTCCTGCCCGCCCTTGTGCCGCCCTCACGGCGCTGGGGCTGCTCCTGCCCAGCGCTGAAAATTACTCAGAATTTCCTCCCCAGGAAATCCTCCTTGTGGCAGCACTCGCTGCCTGCCTTGGCAAGGTTTAGTGGCCACCGCACTGGGGAAAAAAAAAAATCAAAGGGTGTTTTGGGGTTAGCAGCTCTTCAAAGGGCTCCATGTGTCCTCTTGGTCTGTGGGTCGATCCTTTGTGAGAGGCACTGCTAAAACAGGCCTGGAGGAGAAAGCCAGCCCAGCCTGGGCTGCCCTGGGACTCTTGTGCTCCATGAGAGGACAGGACATGGTGCACCGAGCACTCCAGATCCACACTTGGCTCTCATGATGGCTGGAGGCCCTTGTGGTACAGGAATGTCGGCCATTGGGGTGGTGCTTTCAAGGCTTTAGTGAACACTGCTAAGGCTTTAAATACAGGAGAGCATAACTGATGAAATGCAAGTTTTATTGATTAAATAAAGCTGCTGGCAGCAGGAGGAAGGAGCAGCCTGTGCCTTTGTTGCCACCTGTGTAGAAGAAGGCTCCTGCTGCAGGACTGCCCTGGTTGATGGAGCAGGACTGGTGATGGTGGCTGAGGGAGGAAGAGACAGGGAACCTGAACCTGAACCAGAGTAGTGGGGCAGCCCAGGTGAGGGCTGAGCCTGCTTGTGATACGGGTCAGGCTAGAGCTTTAATGAAGCTGCCATTGCTTTGTTTGGGAAGCCTGAAGGGCTCCAGTTGAATAATAAAAACTTCCTGCTGCCAGAGCCCCAGAGCAAGGGAGCAGTGCAACCACTTTCTCCAGAGGATATGTGGCTAGGCAGGAAAATCCTGTAAGATCAGCCCTCCTTGCACAACTGACTCCAGGGCTATGCATTGAGTGGGGCTTCTACTCATTTTTAAAATTTATTTTCTCTACACAGTGGCTGTTTTCAGTGGACACCAAAATTCAACCTTTTACATCAAATCCAGCACCAGCCCAGATGACCAGTTCCTGGTCAGCGGCTCGAGCGACTGCAGTGCATACATCTGGAAGGTGAGGCAATGGGGGGAGACCCAGACATGCAGCCTGGAGCTGCTCTTGCTTTTCATGTTCACATGGAGCACTCCTTGCTTCCCAATCCTACCCTAGCTCCTAGCATGTTGTGCCTGGAGTGTGTATGTTGCTGTCAAGGCTTCATGTAATTGTTTAATGTAAAACAGAGCTAACCTCCTGCCATCAGTACATCTCTCATCACTGCTCCTTATTGCAAATTGCTGTTCTTAATCTGGTTTTAATGGGCATTAAAATCCTCTTTCAGGCCTGTTGATTCAGGCAGCTATGACAAGTAGGCAGACAGTTCTCAGTTCATATTTAGCAATGGAGCACATTAGCAGAAACCTAAAAGTTTAATTGTGTTAAAGGGCACTCTTTCCCTCCACCTCTCTCTTTTCCAGCTCCTGCTTCAGACATAACTTTTTCTCATACTTAACTTACAGTGGTTAAAGCCTTTGTATTATAGTGAGGGCTTAGCCAGAGCCTTCAGCAAAATTCCAAAGCATTTTCAGACAGCTGAGGGGCTTTGTCACTTAGCATTTTGCAGTGACATGTAGTAAAGGCAAATGTCACCAAGATAGTAGCAGGCACCCCAGAATAAGGCATGCTTCAAGTTCTGTTCTTCGTGTTCCTCATATGGAAACAGAGTGGACTTACTGAAGTAGAATGGACAGAAACCAGGTGACTGCCTATTTCAGGTTTGGGATAATTTTTAGGGAATGTTGACTTGTGTATCCATTTCACAATGAGTTTGCAAGTCAAGTACAAACCTCTCAGAGGTGAGGGTCAGCCTGCTGAGGTTATGGTTTGAGCACACAGCCCCTTTAATTTGGAAAACACTTGGAAGCAGTTGGGCTGCTCACTCAGTGGAGGCAGGAGTGTGGTAGCAGGACTGCTGTGCCAAGTGATGCCATTTTAACCTTCCTCATGCTCTGTGCAAATTCAGCAAAAATGCCTATGCAAACCTGAGTTGCACATTCTGCATTCCTGTGTTTTTATACTTTCTTGGAGCAGAGGCTGGGACTCAATTGAGAGTATTCAAGGTTGTCATTATATCTCAAAATTTAAGCATTTGAGCACATTTTAAATGCATTAATGTACAGAAGGCTTCTGTTGCTATCACATATGTGTGACAGATCGTATTGCATATTTACAAAATAAATCATCAGATGATTACTTTTTATTTTAATACCATGGTCATATTAGAAAGTGGGACCTCAGAGCATTTGTCTCTTTCAAGATCTGTCATATTCAGAGGTTCTTAGTTTAAATGTTGACAGATTTGACTCTGAAACTTATGTATCTTTTTCATGGCATGAGGACTTATTATGCTGTGAAAAAAAAAACAAACCTATGGTTAGATGTTGCATGAGTAGTTAACAGGTAATGATGTAAGGACCTTAATCAACAGCTCTTTCTGTACCTAGAGAGGAATAAAATGCAGAGGAAGACCTTTTTCACTTAGTTGATTTCTTGGAGAAACTTTTGCAGCAGTGCTAAGTTTGTGTTTGGGTGAGAAACACTGTGGATAGAAGTTATTGCTGATATAGATGCTGCTTCAGTCTATTTTCCTATATAAGTCACTTCCCGACAATGAGCACTTCCTTTATTGTGTTGGATTTCGTTTCTCTTAAATTAGAAGTTCATCGATTGATGAACTCTCACTCTTGAACAACCATAAGATTATACAAGCTGAAGAGCAGAGAGGTTTTTCTCCACAGAAGTGGTACCTATTTGAGTTACCTTTGTGGTAATAAAAAAAATACCATTTGTAGACTTGTACTTCCATTGTTATTTCAATCCTTTGATGTGGATCACACCCAGGAAACCATATCAAGTTATGCTTTGGTGTGTCCCAGCCCTGGAATGGATGTGTTTCTGTATCACATAGTGCACAAAACCAGACACCATTTTATTCTGCATCTTGAAAATGGATGCAACAGCTGTTTCCAGTGAGGAGAGTAACTTTAAAAAGTCTCATTTCCTAGGTTTCTCTTTTTAACCTTGCCACAATAGGCCTCACTTCCCCAACAATATCCTGTCAATTCAGGCACAAAAAGCAGCCTGTGCTGTGGCTAATCCTGATTTAACACGTGCAGACTGGCTGATAGTCTTCTGCCACACACAGTGGACACAGCCACAACTCTGCACTTTTCTTCACAGTAATATAAATTGTGTATAGTTGATTTAGTTTACACTACTATAGTGTAAAGCCACTGTGTCCTGGAAAGAGTAATTCCCTTCCTCTGCTTTCCTTCCAGCAATCAGTGGCTACTGGACCACTGTATTGGCTGCTATGAATGTATAATAGCAAGACTGCTATTGACTATAAGTGAAGGTGTTCTCTGCACCAAGATCTCCTGTTTATTCCCTAAACAGGGATTTAGTTTCCATGGTATTGCATGTTTTGGCAGTGAAGGGAATGCTCTGACCAAGGCATTTAGTGGATATTTAGTCAAGTGATTGCCTCTATCATGTCAGGGAAAAAAAGGGTCCTGTAAAGATGGACTTGTTTGTATCAAAACTGTTTAAGTTCTGAAGCTGCAGTTTTGCAGGCTGTTGTAGATGATCTACAAGAGAAAAATGCTTGTAAATCAGAAGCCTTTCCCAAAGTCTAGCATCTTCCTTTGAAATCTATATGCAATGTCTGCTCCTTTTCCCAGACAGTAAAGGATCTGTTAATTCCCTTAGTCATTTATGCAAATCCCCTTGATAAATCTGCCTTATAATGTCACATCAATGATGGTGACTCACAGCTCCAGAAAGGATTGCCTGCTGAAAGCAAGCAAAACTTGGATAGAATCTCTGTGTGTTTTGTGTGTGTTTTTTTCCTTTGAGCCACTCACTTAATGTTGGCTTCAGCTCTGCCTGTCACTTACAGAAGCTGGAGTCCAAGATAAGTAGCAATACTGCAGAAGAGGAGAAAGATTTTTATGAAGCATATGAGAGAAGTGGAGTTCAGTTGAATGAATGTGAGTGATTTAGAGAGCTTTCCTTTGAACTCTTAAGAGGGTCTCTGGTCCAGCTGATTGGTTGGAGAAGGAACAGGCACTTGGCAGTTGCACAAATGCCAGTCCTGAAGCCAATGAAGGTTCATCTACGGGATTTTGTTGACAGTGGCTTCGTTTTTTTAACAAACCATTGACCTGTGACTGGGACATTAGTAAAATAGCAGCAGAATTTATTTACTTAACCTGATTCAAAATATGAGCCTCTCAACATTTAAGCATCTTACCTGGAACAGGTAGAGGCACTTAAAATGCTTGTGTCATGTTTTGTGCTGTCAGCTCTGGAGGCAGAATTCCTGCCTCCTGTGTGTAGCAGGAATTGAACAAGTGCTTCTATGAACTGCTGCTTAGGACTTCCTCAGTTGTTGCCTCATGATGACAGGCTGAGAGCATTTTATCTATGCATTTCATACAGGAAAGATGGGAAGTATCCACATGCTTAACAGATGGGATATAGGTTTTTTTTTTTTGGAGATGTATATTAGGCTGTGTGCTTCTGACTGTTTGCTTGTTTTTCTGTGGAATTTTTAAGGTTTCTGAGCCCAGCCTTCCTCCACGGATGCTCCTTGGTCACTCTCAGGAAGTTACCTCCATTGCTTGGTGTCCTTCAGACTTCACTAAGGTTTGTCTTCTGCAAAATGGTCTTTACCATGAAACAATAGATGAGATGTGACAACATGTGCTTTTCAAAATGGCAGCTGCATTTGTTGTTTTGGGAGGAAATTTTTAGTCAATCAGTTCTAAAATGTTCATTTAGGGGACAGTAATCTGATCTTGTCATATAACCACAGTGTATCAGAACATTTTTATTATTTTCAGATACTTTAGTCTGAGAAGTCCTAAGAAATTGCAAATCAGTAAAGACCTCTCCTGAGGAGAGCTTGATGCTACCTATAAGACACAAAACAATAAAATCATTTATCAGGGCTTTCATAAGCCAAAGGCTTGTTTTGTTGTTCCATATTCACATCTTCCTTTCCCTCTGACCATTGATACATCTGCTAGTCTTTTACAGAGTGGCAAGAAGTTTTGAATGCCCTTTAAAAACATGGACTATTTTCATTGTGACCTCTTTTCAAAATCTGAGCTGTTTTTGTGACAAAAAGAGCCTCCAGTGAAATTGGGTCAGTAGTTATGCATCAGGTGTCACTAAAAGGAAAACAACTGAAGTAGGAAGTTGGTTCAAATGTTTGGCCTAGCTCAAAACTAGAAATAATCCTGAAAAATCCTGAACAGTGTCCTAATGAGAGCCAGAGTTTCTTCCACCCCACAGTGTTAAAGAAGTCAGCTTCTTTCACTCGCTTGCATTGTAGCACCAGGCTTCAGAAATGCATTACAGTGTAGGAGGGTGGGAGTCTTGCAGGGAAACGTTAGGAATTATTCTAGTTGTGTAAGATGCACAGTGTGAGAACTGGCATTTCAGATGAAATCTGTGACGTAGAGGTAGCCCAGCATCCTGATCATGACATGTTGGAAATGCAGACCAATTCAGCCTTTAAAATTGTTACTGACATAGGGAAGAAATAGTCAGCCATTGTTCAGATGCCAGAGCAGAGCTAAGACAGGTCAGGAAGCTGCTTGGTGTGATTTGAGAAGCAAGGTTGCTTTTAGTTGGGACAACGTTGGTGTGACAAAGGTTGGAGTAGAGACACTTTCCCCATTCAGATTGCTATGAACTTTCACCACAGCACTTTCTTTCTACTGATTTCCTGCTGAGTCACCAGCTAATCTACCTAAAGATAGCCATAAAATGTGGGCTAGATGGGTGCTGCTCCTTTGGTCGGGATTCCAGAGACCTTTTTGGAGCGCGTGATGCTGCGGCAGGGCTCTAGAGCTGTGTCCCTGCCAGAGTTGGGTTCTCTGCCAGATACTGCTGACATCTGACTGAAGAGATAGCCCAGCTCATGCAACACCCACCCAATGTCACCTTCTCGGTGTGCTGCAAATGGTTGTCCCCAAGCAGAGGATGTCCTCAGCAACAGAGGCAGATTAAGATGCAGGTGCAAAAAGGATCGTGGCTGTTTTGTCTGCTGACGGATTGAAACCTCAAAATGTGCCGTGACCTGAGCAGACCAGTGTCTCTTACATAGCCATCTGAAGCAAATGGTTGGTGGTGACTGAGATTTCTTTAGCAAAAAGACATGGATACAGCAGCCTTGCCTGCTTTAAAACAAATACTGCTGCCTGGTGCAGTAATGAAACAGAGTTGGGTTATTTTCATTGTTTAATGGTCAGTCTTGTATCCCTTCAGCCAAGCTTCACCATCAGTCATATTGGCATGGTGTTGGATGTAGCTGTTCCAGTTCACTCAGCCAGTGGTCCTTTGGACATGCCCTGGCTACTCTAACACACAAATTTATACTTAGATTGCCACATGCTCTGATGACAACACTGTGAGGATTTGGCGCTTACGACGTTGTCCTGAGGAAGGGAAATCAGTATCCAGAAAAACCAACTTGGTGGGCTGGGTCACCCAGAAGAAACCAGAAGAACAACATGGAGCAGGTAAGGCCCCTGAGCTATCTTGCTCTGTGACACAGCTGCTTAATTTTGTCTGTTCTCTGTACCAACAAAAGCCTTTGGCTTGTCTTGTTGGCCTTCTGAGGTTCTTGTCATATTAGGCAATTACTCATACAGCTAGACAAGCACTACTACTTGTAAATACTTCTGCCATCAACAGGACAAGCTGGCTGAAGTAGCTTACAGGTATGGCAAAGCCTGTATGGTCAGGCTGCAAAGCAAATATTCATTGACACAGCTTGTTGGGCAGCCAGATCTTCAATGGGTTTCAGCAAAGTTTGGTAATTGAACAGCCAAAGGAGATGTTACTGTAGCAACAGCTCACCGTTTTTTCCCCCAATCAAATACTTACTGAGAGCAGTAAGATCATATGCTTTTTCCAGTTTGGTAGTTTACCCAGCAAAGGGCTGATAGCACATACAGAGCCTTGGAACTCTGAACTGTTTACTTCTGCCCATAGTTGAACTGTGCACAGATTTATTTCTCAGGTACAGTTATCAGTACTGTCTCTCTTCAGTTTCAGTCAGTGGCACTGACCATATACTGCCAAATGAAATGCTGTGTAGTGAAAGTACTTAGAACATGAAGACAATTGTGATGATTGTAATGTCCCAGAATTAATTATCTATTCATGTGTTAAGTCTAGTGAACAAATGCAGTACCTTTCTACAAAGCCTGGGCACTCAGACAAGCTGTGCAGCATGCTCTGAGCTAGCAAGCAGATGTGGGCTCTGTAGAGAAGGGAGTCACTGAGCAGTAGTACTCTAGACCAGAGGTAAGGAACCCTGATTGTAATATTACTTTGATTTATCTGTAACCTGCAATTTGTTGCAGTAGAGTGTGTGAAAGGACAAGTACCCTCCCCACAAAGTGAAGTGAGATGAGCTTCTCTGTAGGTTAGCTCTGAAACTAAGAATACAATAGCTTCTCAGCAGCTGCTGCTGTGACTTCCTGCATTCCACCTATCTTTTCAAGCCACCCTCAAAATGAATTTCATCTTGGCTAACACACATAAAGGCTGAAGGTCTCCAAATCCCCCTAATGGGATAACATTATGTCTAACCTTTCGCCAGTGAGTAACTAGTCTAGCAGGAAGTTTGCAGGACAATAGGAGAGAGAGTGCCAGGTCTGCTCCATACTGGTAATTGTTCTGTGTGTTCACACACTCTTTCTCAGAGAGGGCTCAAAAATACCTTTGTATCCTAGTTTCAGAAAAACAGAAGTAAGCATAGATCTAGACCAGAAACGTGAAATCTAAAGTATCTTATACGCTGAAACTTTACAGGTTGGGTTTGGGAATAATACCAGAAAAAGCTACTTGTTTCTCCTTGCTCTTGCTGCATTAAAGTAACACAGGAGGGAAGGGGAAGTACACAGACACTGCAAACACAACAGCAGGCTTCCTGCTGACCTTGGCTCTTTAATACTAAACATGTGCTGTTAAAATACAGGAGTTATCTGCAGAGACTGAGTCAGAGCTGGCAAGCAGACTATTTTGGACCTGCTGGGATGAATCTAGGTAGTTCCTCACCCATTTCTGTGGAACAAATTGTGAGATTGAGGTTGTGTATTGGTTGTTGACCTATATCATCAAGTGTAGCAAGCAGAGTTTCCTTTTCTTTGGCAATTACTTTTGTGGTTTCTTTAAGTTGTACTATTTTCTCTGTGGTTTTGTGTAACCAAATTTCTGGAGCAGGCCTATGCATGGATAATTTGTAATTCTTAAATCTGGGGACTGATAATACCACTCTAGAAGATTTGTGGCAGAGAAGGTAGGAAACATCCAGAATAACCTGCTTTGGTGTGGTGCAGGTTGACTGCAGGTATTTGCAGTATTGTACCATGTGCAGTGGCAGCATAAATGGAAACAGCTTGAAACTGGCTTGGTAGAAGCCTGAATTGATGCATGCAGTCTTAGGAAAAAAAAGCCTGATCTTTATATTCTTTATCTCAAATTTGTGTTTACTTCTTGCCATGACACTCATCCTACTCCTAGGATAACCCTTTTTCCATTATCCACTGTGTCCACAGCAAAAGTTTGACTGGTTTGGGATTCAAAGTGCTCATACCCAACTAAGTCATGCAATATTTCTGCTGAATGAATTTGTAATCGTCATTATGGATCAAGAGTTGCTGAGCTTGCTACTTTGTTCCCCTCCAGGAGCTTAGATTTTTGAGTGCAACTAATTTCCCAGCTGAGTTATTATTGTCTTGTAAGTGCTCATTAAACCAAAGATTAGGAGAAGAAATCTTGGCAGTTGCATTTGCACAGCCCAGATTGAAGCAAGTTTGTTATGAAGTAGCATATTTTAGCCTTTAATTTAACTCTGTTTTTTGTGTTGAAGTTATTTGTAGTGAGATCCTTTAATATGGGGTCCTATTCAATTCAGTTCTGATGCAGCAGTACTTGTATTTTGGATACTGGTTAGATAATACAGCTAAAGGATCAGAAGAGGCTTAGTATGGTGTATAACTAGGCCTGTAGGTGCTCACTCAACAGGTGTGTGAGACAGCCCAGCATTGTAAAGGAACTGGCAGTGCTTTATCACTATAAAGTGAGTACCAGTGCTGGTGCTCAGAGCAGGGAGTTTGGGTTAAACCTCTGGTACACACAAAATGTTTAGTGCTCTTGTGCCCAGCAGAGGAAGTGCACAGAGTAACTTAAGGCACCACACCATTTAATTGCATCACCATGAGTTAGGTGAATAAAAAAGCAGACAATCTACAAACCCACTAATGTGTTCTCTGTTGGACAAGGCTGGAAATAAAAACACTTGGTAAAAAATTAAAATAACCCTCTCTAATATTGCTGCAGACCGAGACCTTGCTATGTATGATTCCCATTTTGTTAGTGAGGTCCTTAGACCCCTACCTATGACTGGTGTTTTCTGAGTGTTCAGAACTTCTTTTACTAGCAGTGGCATTTATATCTAGTGAGCTCAAAAGCCACTGTAAATGCCTGTTTGGGAATCATTTCTTGGGAGATTTTATTTCCTTTGGAATTAAAGTCCTTGTTCAGGAAGTGAAGAATTTCTCACACTCTCCTGGGTGTGGTGAATATCTACTGTCTCCATTCTAATACAGCATTGCAGAAAATCCTCCAGCAAAAAGGCAAGAGAATGAAACTCTGTCCTTCACTAAAAAAATCTTTAAAATATGCATCTAATAACACCTGGCTTGGAGCATTAATCACGTGGTAGGGCATCACAGTGTGAGAATTCCTTGGTATTGTAATTAGCCATGGGACCTGCTTACAGCAGCTTTGTCCTTCAGCTTGGATATGCAGCTGTTAAAGATGTAGGGCAGATGGGGACCAGCCTTTTTGCCAGGCAGTGGTATGGAAAAGCAAAATGCAAAGCTCCAACAAGGCTAGATATATTTGGAAGATTCAAGGTTTGTTTTGTCTGTTCATTTTGACTGTAGTTCATGTAAGAGCTGAAGGGATGGATGTCAGACATTATACAAATGTATTGCATTATACTTTATCAATGCAATACAGGACTTTATAATGGACTTGTACCAGTTTAACCAAAATCAAAGGGATTTATACAACTTCTTAGTTCATAAGGGTATGTCTGACTCACAGGGTCAGCACTGATTCATCTCCTGGTTGGAAGGGGTGCTCCTGTAAGACTGTCCTTATTTTGCTGTTCTGTGTTCCTCATCATGCTACTTATTTCTCCCCTCTCAGGGCCACCAGCCAGCCCACAAAGCACTCCTGCCAAGGCCCTGGCAGCGGGCAGTGTGTGCATTTCCTCCCCACGCCCCGCTGCCTGTGCTCCCGCTCACTCCGGAGACCTTCCGCTGTCCACCAACACTCCCACAGTCGCTCTCAAAACCACCACAGCCTCCACCCCAGCCAAGCCACCTGGAGCCAGCCCCTGTGCGTCTCCCAAAGTGATCCCTTCCTCCAAAATGTCCATCAAACAGTGGGTTACAAGGACTCCGTGCTCTTCTCCTCCACAAGTGGAGAAAAAGGCTCCTTCTCCTAGAAAAGCCCTGGCAGAAGTCACCCAAGTCACCCAGGGTCTCATGGAAGCTGCCTGCCCTCCTCAAGTCCCACACTCCCAGCTGGAAAAGCGTGCCAAGAGAAGGCTTGACTGCAGCAAGGAGGCTGATGCGGGGCAGAAGTGTCTGCAGGCCTGTAGCTGTGTGACTGAGCTGGACCGTGCAGCTAAGAAATCCAAGCTGAATTTATGTCACTTAGTTCCAGACCAAAAAGCTTCTTCTGATGAAGACTCTCTCAGCCTGGCTGACTTGTGTAACGACCCTGAAGGCTTCAGCCACAGCCCAAAAGAGCCTTCCCTTTCTGGAAGTCATGTCAATCCATCAAGCATTCAAACCCCCCCTCATCTTTTCAGATCTCCATGTGGGAAGGACACTGAAGTGGTAGATAAGGAGAACAGTTCTCCTGAAAGGAAGAATTGGTTGTCTGCTCTGGGAGAGAAGCTACGGACTGGCAGACCTGGCAGCCAGAGCACCTCAACCAGCCCCCTGTCACCCTGCAGCCCTGGTGCCAAAAGACAGGAGTCTGTGGCAGTGGTAACTTCTCCAAAAACTGTAAGTAGGGCAGCCAACAACGTTGTCATGAAATAAGTTATCCCTAGCTGCCACTCTCGCTTTGTTTGTTCCCTGCTGCTCAGACACAAAGAATTATCTGATCCCTTTGACTATGGACAAAGGGATGATTTCTGGCCTGATAAGCCAGTTACATTAATGCTGTTCTCTTCTAATCCCCTCCACGCAGGAACAGAATTTTTATGATGTGTCCTTCATTTTCAAGGGACTTAAGGCACACAAGAGCTCAGAGATCCTTGCAGCTCCCAGCTGGATGTTTGAAGGATGTAGCTGTCTTCTTAAATACAGCTCTACTCTGAGAGGCACAATAATGCCAACAGCTTTCCTGGCAGATCTCCTGTTTATGTGTTCACCATCACATCTGCCTGTTTATGTTACTGGAAAGCCACTTAAACATTGGAAGAAAGAGCTAGATTCTCTTCCAGCTCAGGTAGCAAAATAATTTGATACCCATGTTAAAACTGTGGGGCATTAAATAACGCCTTCAGTTCCTTCAGTGGAAGAGTAAAAGAAAACAAGAAGCGTGCAAGAGTGAGAAGGCAGGATTTTACTTTTGGTGTACAGGAAACCTGGCACAGAGCTCATCCTAGGATCTCAAATTAAAGTTAAGCTTATAAAGCAGCTAAAAACGTTGGCATGAGGGCTTAACTAGGATATTACAATCACATTTTTTAAAACTAACCAAACTTGACTTGTCTCTGAAACTGGGCTTCCACATCCTCCAGTGTCTTTGACTGAGTCTTATTTCAGTAAAATATTAGGTAAATTTTCAATCATCAAATTTTAGTTGTACTCTTGAGTATGTGATGCTAAAAGTTGTTGCCATCACTGAGGCTTATCTTATTTCTTACCTGATTTCTTCCCTTCCAACACTTCTGTCAGGTAGAACCTGGGCAAACCTTCAGTCCTGGAGTTAATCATAGCAGCTGGACTCTTCATGTTGTGGTTGTACCAAGAAATCTTGGTTATAGGAAACCTACAACTACTTGTGACTACTTGTGCTTTATGCTCTACATATTTAAACATAAGACAGAGAGATTTGCCCTGGAGAGAGAGTACTATAGGACAATTACCTTTCCTGCCCAGTATGCTCTGGTTCAGGTTTTGGGATGCTCCTGTGTTGTTCTCATAGCCTGAGGAGATGCCAAGAATACCCAACAGCATTTATTGAATTTGCTTTATCTTGGAAATCTGCAGCTCTCCTATCTGCTGTAGAGAAGCTGAAACTGCAGCTGGAGTGCATTTCCCATGGCAGTAGAACAACCCTAGGATTCAGACAGAGTTGCCTGTAGATAGTAAGCCTCTTATCTGTGAGACAGATTGTAGTGAAGAACCTTTCATTTACTCTCTCACTTGGGAAGCCGAGCAAACTGGAGCAATGATAGAGGGGAGGGAGACTTCGAGATTGCTGCAGCATATGAGCTGTTAACCTAAGAATGTTTCATGTTGGTTTTGCTTTTATTTCCTGCTAGGCTGCAGCCACTTCAGTTTCCATGAGGAAGATCTGCACATACTTCCACAGAAAGCCACAGAAGGACTGAAACACATGCGGTGGTTGCCCCTGAGGGATGTTGACACTGAGGTATCGAGACCAGACTTAACAGTGCTGACAACAATGCACCAGGATTACACAATTTGTTGTCAGGCCTTCATAGACTTGAGGTTTTAGTCTTCCTGTTTTTAAAGCTGTTAGCAGTTGAAGTGAGCTGAGTGTATAAAATCTAGACAATACTTACTCATGGTCTCTTTCTGACTTAGGGTATGTATTTTTTAATAAACAAAGCATTTTTTGATGTGGCAACTGTTCTAGTCCAAACACAGCCACAGCTCTGCTGTGTATTGTTGACAGGCATATACAGCTTGTCAGTTTATGTTACTAATCTGCTGTTCAAACTGCCTCTACTTGAGTAGTGTGTAAATCATTACACCCTTCTGAAAAGTAAGTGTTGGAATGTGTGTACAGAAATTTACTGGAGGTACATCTGAGCCTCTTCATGCTGCATGGCATTTCTACAGTTATTCCTCTAGTACTGCAGTGACTGCCTGCTTCCAGCAGGGAAGTTAGCAATGCATTAATTAAATATAAAAACCTTTTAAATAGCCCACATCCATCTGATGGTGACTATGGTATAAGAAGAGAAAGTTTAATCAAGTACATAATGCCTGTTCTCCCCTTGCCATCCCCTTTCTTCTCCCACCCTGGAAACTACTGTATTTACCTACTTAGCTGCATCTTGAATCATTAGCACTACAGCTTTCAAGACCAAAAGTTTATCACTTCTCTGAAATAAAATGCTGGCAATGTGTGTTCAAATAATTTATTTGATCTATCCTAAATAGGCATCCCATAACAGCCCGTTGCCAGTCAGCTCTTAAAAGTTCTGCCTGTAACAAAGGCATTAATAACTGCTTATAACGTGCCTTCATAACAGTTTTATAATACAGTAGTTACAAAATAATACCTTGTAAATTGTGGGAGATGCAACTGACCACATTTTAGAAAGCACTTTGGGAGCATTTACTTATTAATATTAAATGCTTTGTCATTGTAAGTTGTCCCTGATTCTGATAGAACAAGGTCACTGAATGAGATCACTGTCCTGCTGGCTAATGACACTAATTCCTCAGCCATACTTTCCTCAGGATCTTCTAGTAGAAGTAGGATCTTCTAGTAGAAGATCCTTATCTTATGCTGGAACATTTACTCTGTTTTCTCCTGTAATAGTTCCCATGAACTTCAATCAAGCCCTTTGAATCCCTATTATGTTTTTCCACTGCAGAAGAATTGAGGGGATATGATCCCACTAAATTATGTTTTCTATCTTAAATTTTAACCCCTACTTTACAAAAAAAAAAAAAAAAAAGAAAGTATGGTAGTTGAAAGGGATTAGAAGGAAACAAGCTGGTTTGTGTCTTTTGTGGTAGATTGTATTTTTCAAGGAAATAAATTACTTGAGAGAAAATGGCTTTTGTGAAAGGTCTGTTATAGCTAGAAAGCAAAAGGAAATGTGTAGTGTGCTTTTTTTTTTTTTTAAAAACAAAAGTAGTTACTATCATGTTGCGTCTTTTAGCAGAAGCTCTTGGTTACAAATAGGGGCCAGGACAGCTTTCTCTTGTTTGCTGAATTACAGGCCATCATCCTGTGAATGCTTCAGGTGTATTTTTATAGTTCTTCTTTAAAAAATGGATTTTTAAAGAGTGACTATCTGAATAGATCTAGTATCTTAGGCAGAACAGGAATATTAAAAAAAATCTACTAGTTTAATTTTTAACCTACTTCTGGATATTGAAGTAGATGGAAGAAGTAGAAACATAACCTAAAATAAGTAGGTTTTGGATTTAATTCTGTCTTAATTTTAATTATTTTAGCAACTTTGTGGGGTACAGCCTGCCTTGCCTCAACAAGATTTTCATTCAGGATTTTTCCATGCAGTTTGTAAAAAACGTTGCGGATTAAAGAGATGTGAATCCTATTGAAGTACATGAGAGTTGTCAGACACTTCAACAATAGGATTTTGTGTTTCTCCACTCTTCCACAGCATTTTCCTCTTCCAGAAATGTTATGCAGCCAAACCATTATCTCCTGTATCTTGTAAATGTCTGCCTAGAGATGATATACACTAATGGCTTACCACTTGAATGAATAACATTCTGTGGGCATTTGAAATTTTCCTCTTTCAGACAATACTTGTTTAGTGGAACAACTTGTTTTATGGACCACTAGGCATTTATTTTTTCATCTGAAGCTGGTGTCTATCTGATTCAGAGTCTAGGAGAATTAGCTGAAACATATTTTTCTATGTCCAACTGCCTTGACCTTATTGTAATAAAATCAAAATTGCAAAAGCATGGAAAAATTGCTGATACAAATCGTATGTCAGGTGGTTCAGGGTAACCAGTGCTGTCTTTACCTGAGAAGCTTGATAAAATCAGCATTCAGAGAACTGCTTTCAATTGTTTTGGGCCACCAAGATATACCTCCAGCTTTTCTTTCCTTCTAAAGAATTTGCAGAAACTCTGACCTCCACGGTTTATAATCAAAATAAGCCTTTTAAGGTACTATTCCCAAATCCTATACATGTATGTAAATCCCACCTTAAGTATCTTATAGGTTTGTCTAGGCAGTTGATAGTGATTCCTGATGTCTGTGTCCTCAGTGTTTACCCTCTGACTGCCAAGTGGGATTTGGGACTGACCACAGCAGTTTCTGATGGTGCTATGTCCAACAGCTGTTGCTGCTGCTCTGTTGGAAGGTGTGCCGCTCCATGCTCAGCTCTGAGCAGCCAACCAGTTTGGATTTAGGGCAGCTTGACAGCAGCTGGGGCTAACCCTGCTGGGCAAAACCGAGCAGGCACTCCCAGGATCTGTACAGATGCATGGTCAGCAAGCCTGGGCAAGCACTGCTGCTGGGAACAGCACTCACTCAGGAGTCCCTTGGTCAGAGAAGCTGCCAGGAACACCTAAAATTTAATTGCCTCAGCTCCCTGCCTCAGCAGATAGTTATAGACTAAAACCGTGGCGGGGACAGATGTGAGTGTGTCCTCTTGATGTGTAGAGTTGGCTTCTTGTAGAGTTCAACTTCTTGTTGGTCAGAGAGTGTTTGAGTCTTCCTCTGGCATTGAACGTGGCTGAAATCTCCAGTATGGTCCTTCTCTACCTTTGAGTGTCCACCTTGTAAACTGACTACTGAGGTGACAGAAAAATGCACCATCATGGCATTGGAAAATGTCCTAGTTGCTCTCTTCATGTGGTATATCATTTAAGAAGTTTTGCTTAGAAATAGATGCTTTTCAGCCAGGGATTTGCCAAAAGCATTTGGTAGCTGGTTATTCTAGGGTTTATGTGTAACTCTTGAAAAGGCTACTCAAGGTCAAATACTAAATTTTATATCACCAATACTTATTTGCCAGTAAACAGGAAATGATCTTCATCTTCAGGACCACTACAATCAAATTTCATTCTTTCCCTTCTGAAGCTGACCTAAACAGTTTTCCAAGTGGAAATGATCAGTGTTTCTCTTCACAGAGCTCAGAACCCAATGGTTCACGTTTTTCACTTTCTCTGATTTGTGTATGGCCCAGACTACAATAAATAAAATACATTGTGGTACTATACAGCATCCATGTGTTGTCCTTCAAAGAACAGCTTTAACCATAATGAACTGCTCTTCCTCTGCACTCCACAAAATGCCAAATACAATGCAAGGCATGGGTGAGGGGAAAGCAAACATGAAAGAGTCCACATGTCATTTCTTTTAATATTACTTAAGCATTTCATGTCAATTGTTTTATAGAATAATTCATAGTTGATATGAGGACAGCATGAACCCAGAAGGGAAAAAGCAAAGTTGCAAACAAGGATAACCTTTAAATTTTAAGCCTCAGTCTGAATTACAAATTTTTATAATCAGAATAACTAATTCTCCATCTTAATTTGTGCATTGTGGAAAAATTCCAGTGACTAAAAGTATAGCAGGAAGACATTACTCCAGTCTTGTACAGCTAGACAGAGACTCAAAGATCAGAAAGCATTATGTATCATGAAGTCTGAATACCCCATCTTAATCTTTCAATACAGTATTTTTAACTTTGCTGAATCTACAACAGTTCTTATTTCTGAAGTTGCTCAGTCTTGATTTAAACGCTTTGCCTGATTACAGGTCCATTACAGTTGTACATAAATTATTCTAGATTTGAGATACTGTGAAAAGACTGACTTTTTGAATTTGTTTAGCTTTGTCTTTTGCCTGTTAGCTCAGGTTACTCACTTTTTGGTCTGGGTTAAAGGTATTTATACTACATTAGATCTTTTATCCAATTTGTAGAAAGCCCAAACATGAGACAACCACCTCTTGTTCTCCTCTTTCATGAGCTAAAGAGATTCTACATACAAAACCCAAAACAGCCAAGGAAGTGCTTCATTCCTTCACATTAAGAGCCAGTGTAGTAGCTCCACTTATATTAACACCAAAACCACTCTGTCTTTACTTCACTCAGATTTATGGTTTACTTCTCTTGTCTGAAGAATGACTGAATCCTTTGGCAAAGTATCTTCAACCACCCACTTCTGTGCCATCCCTGGATTTTTTCATTTGGGTCAGAAATTATGTAACTCCCTGGTTGCCTCCTAAGTGTGCTCTCACTTGTACTGTGAATGTGGCAGAGGAGGAGGTGGGCACAAACCCAAGCAGCAAAGACAAGGCTGACCTAGGAGAGCTGATCATTCTTACATCCACATGCCTGTAAGTGTGACAAACCTGTTTTGGTTGGTTACTCTAGTTGTAACATCATTATGATAAAAATACCAGGTTATCTCCTATTCCTGTTCTTGCAAAAGGTGTTAAGTATCCAAAAACCAGACTAATAATGGTCCATGTGACTGAAGCCAGCTCCAGCAACAGCAAGGTTGGCTGTGTTGACAGGAGTTTAGCTGATACTTTCAGAGTGTATTACTGAATTATTCAGTGTCGCTGTTATGTTTGTTCTTCTGATTTTCATGGATTCACTGACAGAGGAATTGACAGTTTGTACACTGAGATCAAGAGATCCTTTGGATTCTTGAAAACAACCTGTGACTGACATAACTGCAATTGGTTCTTATTTGCTTGAATGGACTGATTTGCTGCAGGTAGTTGACAGCAAGGCAATTACATGAAAATTGGAAGTGTTACATCATAAGGAATTGGCTGTTTGTACACATCCAGTTGTTTGAAGAAGAAGGACAGGAAGAGTGATAAAGAGAAAGCACAAGTTAGTAGGGGGAAAACAATCACCAGAAGTGTGAAAGAACAAAGTACACTGTGTAAGACAGGCAAATTACTGGAGAAATTAATATTCATCCAGTTGTTACATACTTAGAAGAAAGAGGAGGGCTTGGGAGGGCCATGCTGCACCTTTGTGTCAGACTCACATCTGTATATATGTTTTTCCTCTGTGCAATGGGACAGATGTCCATGCTTGCCAAATCATTCTGATTAAGAGAGGGTGTGAATTTGAAGGCTCTTCCTGGTCCTTCTCTTTGTGGACACTCTTCTTCCACCTGTTCTGATTTAACCCAATCAGTTCCTGAAAAGAAGTCAGTTTTGACTCAGTATTGAGATTGATCAGAATAAGGTTTTCTTGTTTCAGAATAAGCCTGGTTTTACTTAGAACTGGGTTGTTCAGAAACAGCTATTCCAAAAAAAAACCCAGCTATTCAAACAGCCCTACAATAACTCTACTATGTAGGTGAATCTTCAGAAAAGTCATGCAAGACTGCTGGGGGAGTGGTACAACATAAAAGCAAGGATACTGTCAAGCATGAAGGCAGCAGGAAAAAGAATTCTCCATGAAAATTAATTTCTTAATTTCCTTATCAGCACCCCCAGCCATACCAGTTAGAAAGCACAACACGGAGAAGGGCTGTGGTTTTGAGTCACACAGGCGATGGTTTGGCTGTCCAAGTTTGGCTGCTGCCCATCCAAGGCTGAAGAATGCAGAACCCTGCTGCTGCCCCTCTTCCTGATGGCAGAGCCTTCCTCACCCCTCTAACGAGTGAGAAAGAATTCCACTCGTTTATGGCTTTCTTGCCACATGCAGCCCCATGGAACTGGGGATATTCCTGTAGTGGCTCCATTCCCAGAGGGTCTCTGGGGCTGTGCCTGCACCTCCACACCTCGGAGCACAGCCCTGCATTGCAGCCTCCCACCACCTTCTGCCTCCAAAGGCCCACGGTGGGTCCCCTACTGTGCTCACACAGCTGAAGTGCCCAAAAAAGCGAGTTCTGGCCGTGCTTTTGTGGGCTTGCCGTGCACCCAGCAGGGGCACCACCTTGGGCCACCCCTGCCACAGGGCGTGCGTGCAGCCTTCCTTTTCATTTTCTCCCTGGGAGGCGGAGAAGAGCGAGCTGTAAATACAATGCTGCTAAGCAGAGCCTGTCTGATTGCAGATGCAGCTGAGCTCCTGGCTTAGTCCTGGCACAAGCAAGTTGAGGACAAAAGGTCTTCATTCCTCTTATGCAAAGAGACAATTTCTGTGGCAGCTGAGGGCAGCATTAGTATTCATGCCTTCGCTGGTCTGGCAGCAAAGCAGCTAACTTGATGTTAAAACCCACAATGACTGGGGTTTATGGGCTGTTTCTTAATGTATATCACAGGTAGTCAACCAAATGCCTCTTTATCCTATTTTCCTTGGAGTTCCTACCTGCTCCAACAACAGCCTTGTGTTTTTCTTGCAATGGTGGTGGTTTTTTAAGAGCCACAGGCAGGTTCTCTACTTGGCTTATTTATTGTCCTGTTGTAATTTTGTGTTGGTTTATTTCCCAGCTGACCAAAGTTCCTCTTAAACTCAAGTAATCTGTGTTTACAAATATTTTATTGTGTAATGTACTAAAGCATTTCCCCCAGCATTTGAACTGGACCATAGATTTGCTGCTGAGACATTTCCACGTTGTATGCATTAGAAACGTGTTACCCTGAATGACTAATGGAAATTATTTCTGCTTCAGGAAGCAAAATGATGCTGAGTGAAAGAGAGAAGAGGGTTTATATGGAAACAAGAGTATATTCCCCTTTGCTCAGGCCTACTGAAATGCTCTCTCCCCTGCCCCCTCGTTGTGTATCTCACCACAGCACAAGGGTGTGCCAGAACATGTTCCCACAACCTTTCAACCCATTCAGCACAGCCTGCAACTTTCCTGGCTATTTTTGTGTACTCCACTCAATGATTAAGTGCCCAGGACTGTGATAATACATCCTTTCAGCACTGGCAACCAACAAAATGCAGTCTCAGCTGCTCACAAACAGCTTTTCCAATTCTTCCTTAAAAAAATGGATTATCGATAGATTATCCTTCTGATCATAAGGGTGTAAACTTGGAGACGTTCTTCCTGGCAAGGACTTCAGATCTTAGTAATCAAGGATTATTCTTGTTGACAATGGGGGTTCTGCATCTCACTGAAGCCCCTTGCAGGCTGCCTTTGCCTGCTATAAACAAAGTGTCTCATCTGCAGCTGAAGATTAACCACGTCTGGGTCAAAACAGGGCAGCTATTCAATTTTACAAAGCTGCAGCACACAGTGGTTTCCTGAACACCTCTGGCTGTATAGTGGTATTTTAGCTTTGCTTCAGCTTCTCAGTCTATTTACCAAACAGGCTATAACCCTGCTGATGATTTACCCTTGGTAGAAAAGCCCCTTCCCTCTCTGGCATCCGAGAGTTTTTCCATTGCTCAGCCACACTCGGGTGCTGCGAGCCACCATTCCCACAGCAAGATTAATTCAATCTCATATTGACCAGGTGAAAGGGTTACCATCTATTCACTGTGGTTCATTGTTCCTGTCAACACCAGAACACAGTCTTGTGGTCTGGGTTAGGATACCACCCCAATAAACCATTTCAATTGCTCCTTCAGTATCAGCTGACAGAGACCAAGGCACAACACATCCATTGCAGCTGACTGGCAGCTTGCTGGCAGCTCACAACCCAAATCATGCCTGCTTCACATTATACCCTGGTGAACTAATGAAAATAAAACAACAAAATGGGAGCTCTACCATTGAACAAAGTAGGGGAGCATCAGCCACGGCAATGTGGGCAGGATGTGACAAAATCAGAAAACAGCTTTTGGTTCCCACCTTCCCACTCACCTTCAGGAGTGCCTGAATCTTTGAGGAGCCTTCATTGCCTGAGCCTCCAGGCAGGCTCTGCAGCAATGTTTGAAAGCAGGAGTTTGTCTTCCAAGGACCTTTGGCACTGTGAACATTTCAACATTGGAGCTTGACTCACTTAACAGAGCAGGGGTTAAATGTAAGGAACCACACTGAAGGTCTGGCCCTGCACATACCTGCAGAGACTGGTGATTTTTGATGCCAAGGTCACCTGCTAGGATCAGGGCCAGGCAGAAGAAGAAAGTATTCCCCTGATGGGTTATCTGATTCTGCAAAACATATCCTCTGTGTCCCACATGGCAGCCAGAGGAAAATCTCTATCCAGAAGCAGAAAAGGTGGCTGTTTTGGACCTGCCAGCCATGGCCAACTGGAGTTATGCAGGCAAAGGGCCAGACTCTCACAGATATAAATCAGTCAGGCTCCACTGACATCACAGCTCTGCTCGTTCACACTAAGGGAAGGTGTGAACCTCTATTTCAGGTGTTGGGTTCTAACTTATGCTCACTCTTTATCCCACTACAAGGTAAATCACATTCATTGGCAGGCTCTTGGCTGAAGAGGGTGGTGCATTATACCTCTGGTTTAGTTCTAAAGAGTAAAAGCAAAACCTTAGCTTAGCCCTTCTAAACTATGGTATGAAAATGCATGCCAAAACTGTGCTGTCAAAATATTTGGAATGTTAAAAATAGATTGGCATTTGAATAGCTGATGAAAGGGGAAGCAGTCCCAACTAAACCTGGCATGGCCAAAGCTGTTTATTTTCACTACACTTACTTCCAAGCAGGTTCAGCACATGGGGAGATCATTTCCTCATACGGGCTTTGTGTCCCAAGTACCACTGGTGGCAGCTCCCAGTGTAACTGTAGCTGTTTTCCCACTGCTGTCACCTGCCCACCTGGCCCAGCATCCAGCCTGGGCATTGTCGTCATCAAGCTGGAAACTTTTTCACCACAGGAAACTATGAAGGTTGAGTTAATGAGAACAGAAATCTCACTTAGAGAAAGACTAGCATCTTCAGATGTTAGCCTCTGAAACTGTTCTATGCTATTTTAAAGGCAGAACCTACTGATTTATCAAATCATCAGACAGATCAATGCATGCAAACATTGTCTGCTTTCTCAGTGCCCTGTGCTGATGTGCTTGCACATTGCTTATTTTCCACACTGAAGTCATGCTGTGCTAAATCAAACATTCACGTGTAAGTCTCTGCAGCATCCTGCTCATGGCAAAATAATGACACCTTAGAAGCATTTTTTTCCAGCTCAACTCTTAAGTAGCAATGTATTTTTATACAATCAATATTCATCTTTAAATGTGAGAGACCTACAGAACTTCTTATGAATCTTTTGAAGGGCCAGAGCATCAGGCAGGTGGAAGGGCCATAGTATGGAGAGGGGAACTGATACCAAGAGGAGTGATGAAGTCAATGTTTTATGAAGCCAATGAATAGACAGAAAAGCAGTAGATAAATAATCACTTATTATTCTTGTCCAATTTAAGCTTCAAACCATCAGTAGCCAGAAAGCACTGCCAGTGGAATTATAAACGTCTTCTGTGATATTTTACATGACCATATTTGTGTATGTTTCTAAACAAAACCTCCTCTGCAGCAGACTGCAACAGTCAGCTTCACACTTTTTCAGGGCAAAAAGCTTCACCTTTGTTCTTTCTTGCCAGTATGCCTCACTTAAATTGTGCCTGGGTTTTTGATGACTGCCTGAGGTGGTTTCTCTGTGTGCTAGAAGAATCGTTTCAAAAGGCTTATTTGTTCTAAAGTGAACTGGAGGAATGCAGGCAAGTGCCCTGGCAAGGGAAAAGATAAACAAAGCAAACAAAAAGAGCAGTTTAATCTTGCTTAGCTGTATCTCAGCTGCAATTCTACTTTCTCTGGGCAGTTTTGACACAGTCACTATGCAAGCGGATGGCAAGGAAGTGAAATTTGCAGTAGCACCCAGCCCCACCTTGAAACAGGACTGAAACACCCACAGAAAAGGAAAACCTTGCTCACCAAGCCATAATACACCACAGAATTTTGCTCTACCACGGCTGCAATTTGTTGGTAGTCTCTTACATTTCTGTATCTATAGTGTATAGCAGGAAGCTATCAACTGCTTTATCACAGACAATGGTTTTTCTTAGCCAGAATGAATGCAGATGAATCATTAGATCCACCAGCACAAGCTTTGTGTGCTGCTTCATGCCAGGCACACCCTAAGGAGTCAGGGCAACCCCTGGGATGCCCACAGGACAAGAGGCTGGAGTTGAACCCTGTTCTTGCCAGCAGCAAGTTCTCTGCAGGTTGTTTGACATTTTTCTCTTTGTTTCTCCTCCTTTGTAAAGCTGTTCCTCTCTATTTCATCTGATGCTGTTGGCACCTCCCACTGCAAAGCACTTTAAAATCATTGCATGGAAGGACATCTATGGAGATGCACTTTACAGCTCCAGGGTAACTGGTGGAATGAGGAGAAAGCACATTGCCCCCAATCCAAAGAGCTAATGTAATTACAGGCTTTCTGGCTCACAGCTGGGGAAGCAAAAAAAAAAAAAAAAAAAAGCTTCATGATGAACTCTCCTTCTTTCTGGCATCTCAGTGTGGATGAGGGTAGGGAAACCTAGGAAAGGATCACTACAGTAGGGCTGTGAAATAATATTGAAATCAACATCCTAAAGCAATAAAAAGGGGTTTGCTTCACAGGATGATTTCTTTGTGGTGGACATTTTATTATACTGTTCAGGTTTGCTGAAGAAAAGGTCATATAGTTAAAATGAATAAGTACTTAATCAGCAAAAAACCCTCTCACTCTTTGCATGTTGCTGCAGTGCTGCCACAAGGCACCCAAAAAAAGCAGGCTTGGGCCAGGGAGTCCCTCTCCACAGCCCTCATCCCCAGCAAGTCCTGTCCTGGTGTTCCAGGAGGCTGCCTGGCTCCAGCAGGGTCCCTGGGGCTGCACTGCTATGCCTGCACCTCTGGCTTTTACCAGAAGCTTCCCTTGGACCCAAGCAGGTTTCCTTCCTCCATTGCAATGACTTGGGAAAACATGGAATTATTTCAGATAAAGCCCCAAGAGGTGAATGATTTGAGGTGCGTCACAGCTGATTAACAAAAATCCTCAGTAAGAATAAGCCTCCCCTTTGAGCTACTTTCAAATAACCTTTAGCACAAATGTCTCTCCAGGCTCAGGACAGCTGAATGCAAAGCACACAGGTCTCAAGAGCTCCAACAGTTTTCCCCTGTTTTCTTCCTCCCTACCTTTTTGCCATGAGGCATTTGCATTTAAAAGTAACAAACAGAAAAAAAATACACCTTGTGGGAAGTTTAGCTCTGTTCACATGATCTGCTTTCTTTTTTTAGCAGGATGCTTCCTGTATGCTCAGGGAGGTCAGCCACTGTTTCTGGCAAAGTACATTCCCAGAAGAGAAGGGAGTGCAGGATGGGCAGTTTCTGTATAAGCAGCTAAGTGGCCCCTGACAGCACAGGGGATTCAAGGGGAAGAATCTTTTTTGTCATGCAGAAATATTTTCTTTCATGCCTCCTGAGACTCTGGCAGGATAACCACACCATCTCTGGTTGCAAACCTGTGTCTCAGAGATGCAGCTGTTGAGTCCAAGTGTGAGGATGAAAGGAAGGTCGCA
The DNA here is from genome assembly GCA_030060385.1 of Muscicapa striata striata. Taxonomy (NCBI): domain Eukaryota; kingdom Metazoa; phylum Chordata; class Aves; order Passeriformes; family Muscicapidae; genus Muscicapa; species Muscicapa striata. Next base: position 3,540,210 of record JAREIS010000027.1, on the reverse strand, counting down.
GTCACCACGGTGCCCTGTCACCTTCAGCTGCAGAGAGAGGCACTTGGGCCAGCTCTCCTCCCCCCTTTCTGGAGGCAAAGCTCAGGGCACTGCCCTCCTGCACCCAGAGGCACCCAGGGAGAGGGAAGAGAAACCCTGGGGAGCAGCAACGCTCAAGGTCCTGCACAGCCCCGTGTGCCATTTAGATTCAGCATCCCCAAATTCAAGTGGGAGAGCAGAGGACATCCCCCCTCCTCCATCCCCCAGCACCACTGCAGGTCATTTGGCTCCTCAGTGTCCAGGACCTGGCTGGAGGCCTCCTGCCCAGGGTGCTGGCAGAGGCCATGGTCATTCTTTCCATGGGATAAATATGGCAACAGAGTTTGCACGAGGTCAGAGCTGGGAATAAATTCCATTGCTCAAATAGGAGAGAGCTAAGTTTCATTCACTTGCCCCTGTTCCAGCTCTGTGTCAACGCTGTTTGTTAAGGGTGACCTATTACAGGTGACCTACAGGCTGCCCTGGAGACCAAATTCACTTTTTATCTCTCCTCCAAGCTCGCAGAAGCCCCTGGGTAGAGGCAGTGACCGAGCACACTGCATGTGTTTGCTCCCAGCTGGGCTGGGGGTGCTCCTTTGGGCAGCACCAGGGACACACACACAGCACAAGGCCAGGCACAGCATGGGAGCTACAGGATCTCTGCCATGCACCCAAATGAGGTGGCAGAGTGCTGATCTTGGCTGCTTTTACTGCATCCAGAGGTCACCTGCTTTTCACTGGCACTGCCCCGCCAGCCCGGCATCTTCACATGGCCATGGGGCAGCCCCAGAGGCATGAGCCCTGCTCCCAAAAGGCTCCTCTTGGCTCAAGGGGGAAAATCCCTTTTGTGCAGCTGGATGTTGAAAATATGCCCAATCACCTGCCAAAAACTAGCAGTTGGAGGCTGGGCTAATAGATGCACAAAGAGACAGAATGACGCATTACAGACAGCTAAAAAAAAAATTAAAAAAATCTGTATATATCTATCTATATCAATATCTATATCTATATCTATCTATATCTATATCTATATCTAATCTATATCTATATCTATATCTATATCTCTATTTCTATCTCTATATCTGACACTTCAACAGCCCTAAGCACTTGCCCTTGCAACTTACAAGAAGGAGTCAGAGGACACTAAATGTTCCATGTGTGGTGTATATTGAATATGGCAATTGTATATGGAAGATCATTAATCTCTGCTACCTATTTTTCCCAGATCACACAGAAAAGACTTATTTTGGAATACCTGAGATATGTGAGTGTTGTCCAGGCTAATAAATTATGGGCAAATCAACTGTCCATATGCATAACAACTGTTTGGTGAATATGAGAGAGGAAAAAATTCTCATCTGAACACAGCTGATGGCTTTTACAAGGTCCTGAGTAGAAGGCTACCTAAAAAATACACATTTTATTTGAAATATGGATCTGCTTCACATCTGTGCACTAGTCTTTGAGATCTGTTGAGATTCACCCTGTAGTGAATACCAATAAATTAGTATTTATACACATCTATCTCTGGTTGAACAGCCAAGAGTGTCATTTCAGGTAATGATGTTTGGAATTAGGGGAATACACTGTGGAATAATAAAACAGCACTCTGAGCTGTCAGACAATAGATCATGTTGGATGGTGTGAATTCAAAATATGAAACCTGTACCAAGTGAAGGTGCTTCATGCTCATGCAGGTTTGAGTACTTAAGAAAGCTGTAATTCCACCATTCTCTGTTTTAGCTATCAAGAAACTGGACTAAGTGAAACTTTGCTCACTCCTTCCTAAACCATTCCTGTTCATTAATTTGATTATGAGAATTTAGAGGAAAATGTCTTTTTTATGCTTTGATATATGGATGGTGGGGGAAAATGTGTTCTTAGGATGGCAGGTGGTGTAATTTACATGAGGAAACTAACACTGGAAACTGATCTCTCAAATCTGATAGCTCACCTCTGTACAAACATAGGGCTACCATCGTCTCAGTTTGCAGAAGTTTTAAGACTTCAGAAAAACAATGCAAATTACAGTCATTTCCAAATCTCCTACCACACATTACTAGATTTTTAATTGTCATCCATATGTGCACCACAACAAGAGACAATTCCTGCCCTAAGGAATTACCAAATTTGTTGACTGATGAAAGTATAATCTATTACAGGTAAGCCACTTCCATATTTTAGAAGTATCTGATTAAACTTGATAACATGCCTGCAGAATCTGCTGGTACCTTGTATTTATACAGATACAGCTTCTCTAGGGGATTTAGGAGAGAATGAGTATGCCCAGTGCACACCAGCAATGCTCATGGATAGGTTTGCATCGTGTTCCTCCCATCTTTGTCCAGGGGCCCTTGGGCCAATCTGAAATCTGTACAGTTTATTTTCATTTTAGGCTTCCTCAGTGACCACATCACTTGCTCACTGGCAGCACACTGGAGAGCCTCTGTGGCTGAAGCTGTTTCAGCTTAGAGGCTACTTGAGATCCTTTGGGGTGCCAAGGTGATAAGCATCACACAGGTCTGTAAAGCAGGCCAGCAGGGATCACATCTGATGAGGGTGGTATGAGGAGAGAGGCTAAGGCTATCTTGGGAGAGCATAAACAAAGTTATCTCCACAAGGAGTAAACAGATCCATCTCTTGGCAGGGAAGGAGGGTGGGAATTACGTCTGAACTAACTTTCTCTGCTTGCATTGCAAAAGATTTAATGTGTCTGTTGAATGAATTTAAAGAGACATTTGGATGTTTACAAAGATCTTCCTTCTGTTTTCTATTCTAAATACATTCTCCTTTCAAATACTGAGCCTTAAGCCAAATGCTTAAGTCTTTAATAAGAATTTTGACTAAGTAATAAAATTAAAAATGGCTTCAGGTTTTGGCCATGGGTAAAAACAAAACTTCCTGTGACAGAGAAAAATAATCCATTGATATGAAGTGTCTAAATGGTCACTGACACAATAAATCATTCCATAAATCCCTGACCACTGATCTTTCAAATGCTTTCTAGTTTGAAATAGATACACTGCATGCTTTATTATGCACTTTTCCCAACCCAATTAGGCAAACCTGTGATTAATACATGTTTTCAAGACAAAGCTTTGAGAGGGAGTGAGATTAGCTGGCCTACAGTGTAATGTTTCTCTCCTGGGCAGATGTGCTGGGAAAGAAAGGACACTTCTGACACATCTGTCCAGAGGCAGCAGCAGTCTGGCTCTCCTCTCTGGTTGGTGGCACCAAAATATTCCTGTTGCATCACTGACATCAATAAATCATCTTCTCCCTCGTGACGTATTAGGTGACATTATTGTGTTCACATAAAACATAATCAATGCTGCTGAGTCAAACAATTCCCAGTTTGGTGTATGTTTTCTCCTCCTGGATACTGTACAGTAACCAAGTGAGAAGCAGAGGAGATTTCAGCAGGAAAAAAAATAAATCCCAGGTAATTTGCTGAATTTGATTACTTTACTGAAGGTGATAATCCTTTCCCAAGTTGCTTCAGCATCTCTGAACTGTGCCAAAATTGCTTATCCTGGGTGGCTGAGATAGAACACTTAGTATTGCCTAAAGGATATGGAGTGAAATGCTTCCTTAAGATGCACAGTAAGAGATGAGCCCACTAATCTTCTGGATAGTTTTGTGTTTGTCACCCCAGTGCTGCATCATCTGGCCAGGAGTGTGTGTGCTCTTTCAGGAACATCTATGAACTGATGGGAGATACAAACAGGACAACAAACTGGGACTGGCCAAGTCAAGCAATATACTTCCCTCACCCAGATACTTGGACAGGTGCTATCAAGCAAATCAATAGAACATTTCAAGTCTAAAATCCAGTGATTTTTCCACAGTATTGAAAGAAAAGACAGGTTAGAGCTTATTTCCTTAGGCCAGACTTGGATCAGTAAACTTGATAATTTCTGCAGGATGAATTTTTGAAGATCAGTATTCCCATCTGTAAATTAGCCCATTAACTCAATGCAAGATATCAGTATCTAGCAAGTGATGGAATTCTAGTAACAAGGCATTTTTCTGACCAGCACAGACAAGCTGATTTTTAAACAAAACTGAAAGATTTTTTTGTTTTCAAATGCACTGGAGAAAAAAAAAAAAAAAAAAAAAGAGGAAAAAAGAAAAAAAAGGTGGGTAGCTGTGTTTGTGTAAAATCCTGCTCCCCCTCCTTGTATTTTCTAGAGGAACAAAGCTCTTATCTTGGATGTTTAAATTCCACCAACTCAACAACAATGGAGTGCTCATCCCTCTGACGTCTGAACTTCCTGAGTGCCTCAAACCCCTCCTAAGTGAGATATCCTTTATCACAGAAGGTTTTTTTTGAAGTTTGAGGTTTTGAAGTTGCAAGAAATCCCCGTAAAATGGTGGGTTTACAGTGGTGTAATTTTTTTACATCCCTGCTGAAATCTGTTCTTACCTCCATCCCAAGGCAAGTTGAGAGGGGTACATGTGGGCTGGTCACCTCCCCTTGTGAGGTGCAGCACTTTGCACCATCTTCTGCAACCCCTGCAGTGAACTGAAGCCTAATTCTGTTGCATCAGGCAAAAAAGCCTGATAAAGCCTTTAAAAAGAAGCACACACAAAAAAAAAAAAAAAAAAAAAAAAAAAAAAGTGCATTACTTTTATTCCTGTGCTGGTGACCGCAGCTTTAGGCAAGAGTGTAAGGAAGGAAATGAGGAAAGGAGGTTGTTGTGCTGTCTCACTCACATCAACAACTTTCTGGAGCTCCTCTAACTGGTGAGAAGGGGATCCCAAATGTGCTATGAGAGGTAAACAAAGCTCTGGGTGTATTAAGGATATTCAGGGCAGTATTAATCACCTCTCAGGGCATCTCTTTGTCTTTCCCTATGTGCAAACATCAGACAAACCAACAAATAAAATATGTTACCTATCAGTGCTATGGCTGTGCTTCCAAAAGGGATGAAGCAGGATAGGAGTTTGCCAAGTAGCTGCCCAGAGTTATGTTTGTTTTATGAGCCAGCTTTAGCTGCACACAACTTTCACTGGTGTAAGACCTACCTACTGCACACCTCAGCTAAATTAATTGCCTGTCCTTGTCAGCTACACAGTTTGCAGTTCTGCTTCTCCTGACCTCAGACACATTTATTGTCAGAGGAGTTCATGCACAAATGGCATTTTCTTCAGCAGTGTGTCTGTTCCTTGAAAGGAAGGTTGGTTGTTTATTTTTCTACCAAAAAATTCTAATAATGCCTGTTTTTCCACAGTAAGAGAATAACTCTCTTTTCAGCCTTTTCACACTCTTATGTCTCTGAAATAGATGCCCCTTTAACAGACCCTGCACAGCTGGACCCCAGTTGTGGGTGAATGCCTCCCTTTCCGCAGAGAGATTTAATTTCATCCTAAAAACTAATCAGGCACTGGCCTACAATTAAACATCCAAGCTTCTGTCTTCAAAAGTTTTCACCCTGAGCTGCAATCCTCACTGCCAACAGTGCTAGTCCCAGGATGATGCCTGCCACCTTCCTGGTGGTCCCAAAGAGGAGGAAAGAAATGGAAGAAGGATTGTGAGGGTCCCCCCAGCACTGGGTGCATTTCAGCTGTTCTCATTTTAAGTTCAAAGCAGTTCTACATGGCAGCTGATTGGGAGACTTTCCAAAATCTACAGGAGGCTGGGAAGGAATCCAGCATCACAAAGAGTATCCTGACAGAAACAGAAGAACTGGCAAATAAGCATATGTGAAATGTACCCCTTTTTGTCACAAGCAGAGGCACTGTTTTCCCAACAAACAGCCCATCCATCTGGTAAAGAACAGCCACTACCTGTCTCTGTGGATATGTCCTTGATGCCCAACCAAAGGGAATTTTAAGCAAGCAATCCTTCTACCCTACATATTGCCCTCTTCTTCCCCCACTATCTTTCCAATGTTGCTAGCCTCTTGTAACATGGTATTTTTCTAAGATCCTAGACTGACAAAATGATAGCAGTGTCATGCAAATGGGTTCATTTGCAGAGATAAAAATTCATCACAAGCACTGTTTTACAGGACTGGGCTTACATTTTTCCTTGAACTCCTTGCAACAATTTCTCTCCTGCCAAATCCCTTTCTGTCTAGATGCTGCTCTTACATTCAGACTCCATTTCCTGTGGCTTTGGTTTGGCTGGAGTTTATACTCTCCTTTTTCTTCTTAATCCCTCAACTTTCTTTTGCTGTATTTTATTTTTGCTTCTCAAGCTCCTAATAGTGTTTCTGTAATCAGATTTCTTCTGCACAGCTTCTGAGAAGGCAACATTGCAGGTCTGTCTCAGAGCATTAGTTTGCAAGCATTAGAAGAGGCAGAGAAAACCCCTCTGTGTCTAAATCCTGCCATTTAAACGACTATAATGGATGATGTTCACAGAAAGTCCTTTAAATATTTTTTTTCCAAGGGTATCTCAAATGTCATACACGCTGCAGGCACAGACTTTTTCAGTCTAGGATTTACACTGACATCAACGTCTCCTCAATTTTTTTCATAAAGCAGCGACCCCAAATCTTTCCTGGTACTTCCTTGCCTTTCTCCAGCAATTTTCTTCTGCAGTAAGACCAGCAGTAACCCAGAGGGGCGAGCAGGAGGCTCCTGCTTTGTGTGAATCAGTGAAAAGCCCAAGCACAGAGCGAGCCCGTGCTCCTGGCAGCGCAGCAGATGATAATTAGCCAGCCCTGGTTACACATCCCTGGGTGCAGGAGTGGAATACTTTCCTGGTGAGCTGGCAGGTAATAAAGCTTGCATGCTCACACGTCCATTATGAACAGGCTTATTAAGGAGCCTCTCCTGCCACAGGAATGCTGGAGTGTACATGGAAATGAGCCTGTGGTCACCCAGCTCTCGCGGGTATCCAGCTGCGCGCTCAGCAGACACGGAGCACGCAGAGTGTGCCAGCCTCCCAGGCAGAATCCAAATAGTCCTGCTTAGGGAAGCAAGATCCTTCCAGCTGGAGCAAAGGCAAGGCCCATTTGCTTTTAGCACTGTTTGAACCACAGGGAAAAAAAAAGCCATTTCTCATTTTCTTCAAAGAAAGATGGTTGCACATATTTCTCCAGGCCCCCAAGGATATTTTGTCTCCATTTAAAATCCTCCAGATTACTTCACAAGTTTCTCAGCCAACATCTCATTGATTACTGTTGCTATAACTCCTCCTAGACAGATAAAACATTTCAACTGCTTCAGAGAAATGTCCCCTCTCTGCACTGGTGTAGAAATGCCTCTCACAACTTCTGAATCTGGCTTATCTTTCCCAAGTGTCAAGGCACAACAACCCTTTGCTGTTCCTCTCCCTGGTTTCAGAATGTGTATCTGCCTTTGGCAAGGGATGAGGGAGGTGAGAATCTTCCCCCATGCATTTTGTTGAATCTCCAGTATTTGAGAGAAGTTACTCCTGTTAATACTACTAATTGTTTTAGAGCATATTTTTACTGCCTTATAATATTTATGGACTTTATTGTGAATGCTGCTTCTCCCTTCCAGCTACTAACTACTCCCTTCAGGCATCCTTCCTTTGAAGCAGCAGGTAGGTAAATGCCTCAAAACTCAGGAGCTGCTAGGGCTTAGAATGCATGTGATGACGATTAGTACTTCCTTCAGGAACTTCATATTTCTGAGATATTCTTAACTGGACTTATTCTGGACTCTTGCATCTCTCAGACACTCAAAATTCCCGGGGGATCTAGGGAAGTTCAGTCCAGCCAAGTCCACTTATTCCCACAGTTCGCTTTCCACACCTCATTAAGAAGTGATTCAGGATTTCTCTTCAAAGTTTCAGCAGCCCTGCACATTAAAAAAGAAACCCTTCAGAAACAAACCAGCATATGCTGCTAAACACATACAGAACTCTCAGTGGGATTATATGGCAATAAGGAAATATTTTGGGGTAAAACACCAAAACAGAAAAACATTTTTAAAAAGCAATGCAATACAAATGAGGCCAGCAGCTCCACATGACTCCAGACAACATTCCAAACTCTTCAAGGATTCATCTATGCTTACCAGTTCTTCTACTTTAATTATCCTAACACAGAACAGCATAATGCCTTTCTGGCACAGTAGCAAGTATACTGGTACAGTTTAGTCCTGTTAAACACTTTGAGACTGCATACTTTTTTTATACCTTTGTATAATCAGAGTGCAGATTTTACTGGCTGTATATCTATCTATCTATCTATCTATCTATCTATCTATCTATCTATCTATCTATCTCAAAAGAAAATTCATATGCTTGTCAATAAAACCTCTATGTCAATTAGGTATAAATCCCAACCAAATTCACCTTTACTTGAACTTGCTTATTTCTTTATCTGTTCTTCTGGGGTTTTCTTTGGAGATCTCTTTATCACAACCCCTCTTTGCCTTCCCTCCTGCACTTTTCTGTGTGCTGATGCAGCTGCCAAACATCTTTGCAGGTTTGATTCCAGGCTTGACTCCTCCCAGCCCTCTTGCAGCATTTTTGGATCAAACCTACATGTATGATCATCTAAATTCCATTTTTCCTGACAACATTCACTTCCTCTTCTTTCCTGTGAGCTAGGTTAACAAACCAGCTGGAGCAGAAGGCCAACATGAGCCTGGTTATTCCAGCAGGACAGGTGGATGTTAAGCAATACTATTACCTGCTTAGTCCTGCATTTTCATATAGAAAGGTAGGGAACAGATACATTTTGAGAGAGGTAGTTTTATTCTTACCAGCAGACTGCCTCACCAGCCTATTTTCCATTGTAAAGATGTTTCCCTAAGTGCAGATCTTGTTTTTCCCCATGTAGATTCTCTCTGAGGCTCTTGCACATTCAGATTTATCAGACGTTTGAATCAGAAATTCACAGCCACCCCACAAATCTGGCTAAGGTACTTACATGTGTACGTCTCTCTTCCCTACTTCTCTGGCAACAGTGACATAATTACTCCTGACAACAGGAGATCACTGCTGCAGTAACTCCTCCATGCCTCCTGAAGGGAGTCAGCATCCCCCCAAGCCCCTGTGCACACATCATCTTGTCCTTCTCTGAGGCAGTCACAAGCTGGAGGCAAAAAGGGAGAGAATCTTCCATCTGAAGCACACTCATCACCTCTACACACATTTTCATGCCACAGCACTGGCCATTTCATGAGAAGTCTGAGAGCCCAGGCTCATCTATTACAAATCAGTATTGAGAAGTGTCTGTTTGTGTTAACCACAGCCTGACTGTCCAGGGAGAAGTCCTGCAACTCTGGTAAACTTGTGGATGATGTCTCTGCCAGTGGTTTCAGCTGCAGAAGCAGTTGTATTTTTAGAAGAGGAGCATGAGAAGGACATTGGAGAGATGCTTGCATTTCACTGATGTCCTCCTTGCATATGGGGAGGTACCAGGCTGCTGTAAATCATCACTCAGGGAACTAATCTGCAACTCCAGACAGGGACACTTGCCTTTGCCTGAAACACTTTCAACACTTTTATCTCTGGGAGCTGGGGAAGCAAAGGGCTGCACAGTGTTCAGTGTGGTGGATGTTTGATCCCCGATTACTTCATTTAAACAACCTAGGGAAAAAACAAGAAAAGGACATAAATGATGTGACTATTAAAGAAAAAAAAGCCAAGGTTCAAAATCTGATTTCCTTCATATTTACTGCAGCTGAGTGAGAGCAGACACACTGCAGAACACAGTGTTAGCAGTAGGAAACTGAAGCCCTGTATTGGCTCAAACATCAGCCTGAATCCTGCAATGACCCAGATCACAAAGATTAAAGGCAACACAATCCCTGAACTAATGAAGTAGGTAAGTAGATAGGACTTAATGATGATGTGATACTTAGGTTATGGTTTGTGTGCATTTTGCAGTAAAGAGAAACTCTTTGGATAACTTATGAATTTATTTGTTCCCCTTTTTCTCAGCCTCTCTGGAACCAGCAGTCACACTCTCAGAGAGTCTTGATCCTGCCAACAATTCTGAGAAGAATGCTAAATGTCAGAAATGCAGTACAGAAATGGCTTAACTTTCTCCAATCTGTGGCTTTTTTTTCCTTTTCTTTTTGTATATATTTTTTTATTTGCACTCTAAGCTGTTTAACTGGGGCAGGGACAACTTATTTTTACATATTTGCATACAGGATTCAAACCACAACTCTTATATTTCAGTGGAACATTCTTAGGTGCTTCCATAAAAGAAGCAAAGTGAAAACTCCTACAGGGATGTGCAGAGAGAAAATCTAATGATTACTGAAAAGGGCAGTAATCCAAGGCTAAGTGACATCTAGTACAGCTCTGTGGCAGTGACAGAGACAGCAAATAAGGCACTAACAGCACTTGTTAGCAAAGGAGCAATTACAGCAGCAGCAGCTGTGAGTGAATGTGAAATCTCTAGGAAGGTCTGTGCCTCTACCACGCTGCTTTGACAGAGAAAGCAAAGGAGACACTGAGCTCCCCAAGTGCTGCACAAAGAAGGAAGGTGACACAAGCAAGCCAGACATTGCTGTGGGTCACTTCAAACTGCAGACAGCCCCAAAGTATATCACACTTGTTAACCCTAAGGGTGGGCAAGCAGCAGCAGTCAGAGCTTGTGGCAGTGGTGTTTGAGGTGCTCAGACCCCACAGCAGTGCTGCCACAGCTGTCCTCAGGCTCAGAAAGTGCTGCACAGAGAGCTGCCACTGCCAAACTCTCTCCATTTGCACGGGGGTGGGATGTGCAAGGCATGGCATGCAGTGAGAAAGACTCCATGTCAAAATTGGAGGCCATAAAGGACCAGAAAAGTGGATTTAGTTTTTTTCCATGTTTGTTCAGGAGGAGACAAATCACAGAAAACAACGCATCACAGCAGGGCCACCTAGCCCTTGGGAGACAGGATGGCACTTTTGGAGCACTTTTGTTGTCAAGTTGTGGCCCTCTGAGCCCCATGAGCAGAGCAGGTGGCAGGGCTCAGGGTCCACCCAGGCACAGGGCACTGGAAGCCCTTGGGCTGTGGCTTTGTGGTTGGATATCCCTGCATTACTCTCTGTATCTCTTCTAAATCACCTCAGACTAATTACTTGGGAGATCCCTCCAAACAGTGCAGGAAAGCACCTCACCCTAGGCATTAATATGGCTGCCAGCCCTGTACATACAGCTGTTTTGTAATCAAAGGAGTGAAGACTGCAATTAGTTGCTCATCTTTCAAGCCTTTATTTTGAAGAAGGTAACACTCCCAGTTAAACTAAAATGATTAAGACACCAGAAACTGCAGAGCTGATGAGTAAATAATAACCATATGACTCATTTCCTAGCTCAGAGATGCCTGGAAACTGAAATTAGCAAGTCACAGAGCAAAAGGCTTCATCTTTGAGGGGTTTCATCTTGTCTTTTTATTGTACATAAAAAGAGAAAAGTCTGCAGTGCCTGGGTCTTGTGACAGTGTCTTGCCAAGACAGTTTATGGAGGAACCAGTGGCTTGGGCTGCAGTTCATGGAAACAGTCAGAGGATCAGGATGGATCTTAAACCCCAATTTCCTTGCTGCAAGAAAGCTGAGCTTTAAAGGGTAATTAGAATCTGAATTAGAAGAAACCACCAAGTCAGAGAACCCTGCTTATGCTCATGAGTGAAGGTGGCTGGTCTCTACCAGCTGCTGGCACCAGCCTGCTTTTCCTTGCAAATATGTCAGTTCACAAATGGCCTCAAAGATTTAGGGACTAAATCCAACACACTTTGCAAATTTTGTGTATCCCTTAAGATACAAAAAACCCTATTTTTGAGGCTGAATAGTACATAAGTGCTACATAAGTTCATGTTCATCTCTGAGCATAAAAAAAAAATGTATTAGAATATTTAACCTAATCTTGCATTCTAGAGGGAAGCCTTACCTTGGTTGTACCCACAGAAATTTGTTACAAGAGTAAATACATGGTACAGAAACAATTCATCTCACTTTGAAAACTTGCAGTCTGGATTTGGAAGGTTAAGAGATAAAATGTTGAAGCAGGTAAGAAAACTGCTTCATCTGAATGTAATTTGAATGTCCAACAGAATGTCATTTTAGTCCCAAGTCACCCAAATAAATGACTGCTCAGAAATGAGACTCAGAGAACATTGTTCAGAGTTTCAAATTAAGGAATATAAAAAATGGAGAGAGCCTGCATTATTCATAAAGGCTGGCCCAGTGAAAGACCCAAAGAACCTGAGGTTTCAGAAACCTCAGCCAGAGATGATCCTCTGTTGCAAAGCCATTGGACCCCATAAATCACTCAGCTGCAGTGGACTTCAACACACACAGCAGAGAAGCCCAGACAAAAAGAGTAAATATTTAAGAACACAAAAAATAAATAGCAGACCTGAGCAGCAGAAGGTTACTTCCAAATCTATGAATCAGTTCCTTCATTCTTATGTTCACATAGTGCTCATTTGTTCTCAAGAGCTTATGAAAAATAACATCCTTTCAAATTTGAGGAGAACAAGCTGTACCAGAACCATAACCAGAACATATGGTTTACCTACAATTTCAGCAATTATCAAGTGTGTTATTTGGAGTTAACACAACTATTAACAAGAGCTTTGCAAACATTTTAGATACTCTGGTAATTCAAAGAAGGCATGATATGAACTTGTCTGAATTTGCAGCAGAAATAAAGTCTTGTCAAGGTCCTGTTGGCCTCCCTGACTGTTCTCTGGAGCTGCTGACCTGATCCTCCAGCCTCACAAATGGGCTGAGGTTGCCCCAGGAATCCATCACAAGCAGAAATGGGAAGCTTCCCATCCTCAAGCCCTCACCCTATCCTCAGAACTGACACCTGCTTTTTATCTTGAAACATTTTCCAAACTAGCCATTCCCCATTGGTCCTTCCACTGACTGTATTCCCAGCTCATTACTTAGATGCCCTCCAACCATTTTTCAGTTATCACCTCTCAAATCTAGGAAGGAGGTCAGCAGCAAGAAAACCACAATTTTTACCTCAAACATGACATCAGCCAAACAACCCAGACCACATCTCTCTCTGACATATCGTCTTTTTCTTTGCTTTCACCTGACCATGACTCTAGCAGCCTTGCCATACAGTTGTGTGCCCATTTTTCCCACCTGTACAGCTTCTTTCAGAGATTTCTGGTGAAATTCCTGCTTTGCACTAGCATGACTGTGCATACATAGCCTGCACGATGAAAGCAAATGAGCCTTTCGTCCAAGGTGACACATCTCCTTTCTCCCTTTCTTTTTGCTGCATCTTTCAGAGGTAGAAACTTGAGCTCAGTTTCACTCCAAAAGTTAGTTGACTGTTATCTTAGGTTGCAATACAGGATGTGACCAAAAGTATGTATTCTATCACCATCTGTTGAACCAAGGTGGGGCAGTGATCCTTATCTCAGTGGGAAATATCCTCTGCTAATGGGCCATCTTTAAAACCAGGTGGCGTGATCATCTTTATCTTTTCCACAACCCATCCTCCCTCCAGGAAGATATCATCTGCTGCAGGGCCATTGAGTCCCACTGTATGACTGATAAAATTACATCATCCCATTGGGAGATGCCCCACCCAGGGGGAGGAGCCAAGCCTTTCCTACCCAGATAAAAACTGAGATTTGGAACAGCAAGGAAGCTTTTTTCCACTGGACTCCAGAGGAAAACTGGACTTTTCCACATCATCACTGGACCTTCAGAGGAAAACTGCACCCTTCTAAAAGACCACTGCTCCAGCTGAACCACATCTGTCACTGCAGGAGGATGCAGCCACCATTTAATGGGACTGCTACTACCACCCTGACTGACAGGGTGTCAGGTTGTACTCTGACTCTGTCACTGTTTTGGGTTTGTTCTTTGTAATACTGTATTTCTATTTAATTTTCCTAGTAAAGAACTGTTTTTCCTAATTCCCATATCTTTGCCTGAGAGCCCTTTAATTTCAAAATTATAATAACTTGGAGGGAGGGGGTTTACATTCTCCATTTCAAAGAGAGGCTCCTGCCTTTATTGGCAGACACCTGTCCTTCAAACCAGGACAACTGTCTTAAACATCAGTATCTCATCTTCCCCATACTGAGAGTTGGCAAGAATGCAACCTCAGCACATCTGCCAACTGCATCTCCACTGACTGTAAAGGAGCAGAGATCCCTAATTCAGGCACCTTTTGTGCCCAAGATGGGTTTATATGAATCCATCTGAAATACACAAATTATTGAATAATTATTGCATTTCTGTGGGCTTATCCAGCACCTAGGAGAATGGGTCTGCAGCTATTCAGGAATACAGATAAAAATAACAGTGTGCAGAAGTTGCATGGCTCGTGTAGAAGAGTCTCAAGCCCTTGTAGGAAAACTGCCCTGGGCAAGGGGTGCTTGGCAGGCTCAGGTGGGTTCTGCATCTCAGAGCCCCACCATCAGATGCAGGCTCCATGGAAAGCAAATATACCAGGTCTTTGAAAGGGGTGGCCTTGGATCCTAAATTTTCCTACCCAAGCAAAAAAAGTGAGCACTTGATAAGAGCACTTGTCTACATCCCACCACCAATAGTGAGAGGATGTAAATATTCAGACATGATAGAGTCTTTTCACCACTATGGATAGGAGCAGTACCTTCATCTGTATTTCTGGGCCCTGGAGTCACATCTGCTTTTTTTTTTTTTTTTTTTTTTTCTGTACAGTTATGGTATAGTAAGACAGCTGGCACAGTCCAAGGATTTTGTTTGGCTTGTTTAAAACCTGCTTGCATTCATGAGGTGTTGAAATTCACACTTCTTTTCAGCTGCTGAAGCAACATTCTGGGATGACATATCACAGAAAAGAGGCCAGCTGATTATCAGAGAGAGATACATCATAACAAAATAAATGAAAATAAAGAAAAATGGGCCACTGTAAAAGCAAATAAAAACAGTGCAAGGCAGTAGCACAAGCAAACAAAAAAGCAAGAAAAAATATACAAGAGCTCACACCACTCTTTCAAGCCACAAAAATACTCTAATAAGAACAGCAGTATTCAGTGGAAACTACACAACAGCACTATAGACCAGTTGCTTTATTCTTCCCTTATAAAAATGAATCTAATATTAAACATTGCAGCTCCTTGTTAGAACATGAAGAATTAATGCTGGCTGCACACTATGAATCACAGTGATTATCTATCTGCATTTAAATTTACTGGACTTTTAATAAACTGACCTAATAGCTAAAAATACAGTCTAGTGCCCATTTCTGATATCCCATTTCTGATATCCCATTTCTGCCCATCCTAGCACTTCACAGACAGTGATGGTTTGCTGTGAAGGTACCAGTCCCTTCTCTTTCCAAAAGTGATGTGATGCAAGCTCTGAGTGATTGGCATGGACAGATATTCAAGCAGACAGTTCTCTGAGTTATCAGTTCTTAACTTCTGCATTGCCTGGACATGATGACAGGAATCTAGAAGTTAATTACCTTGCAATTTTCCTTCCTTAAAATTGTTTTGTAAGACTGACTTCTGTCTCCTGCTGTAAGACTGTGGGAACACTACAACTGCTTGTGTCTGGTCCTGAATGGCACTGGCAGTAGCAAGCACTGAAAGATGTTATCTTCTTGCTGCCCACAGAGATAAAGCAAGAGAAAATAAAAAAGGGTGGATTTTAACAGAAGAATTACCACATATAGCATGGCTTGTCTAAAAGATATAAAGTTTCCCACATTGGAAGTCTGATTTAAACAGAAATATCATCCAAAGATAAACTGATAAGTGGCTGTATCTAGTTTTGCATAGGCAGCTGTCTAATACCATGCAGCCAAAGCTGATTAGATTGAAGGATTTCCTACAACACATGTAGATGAACCCCTTACAATATGAAATTGAGGGTTTTGTCATGCATAAAACCAAATTCAAGTATTCACATCCACAAGTCAAGCATGGAAAATTATAATGATTCTCACATAGTGACATCACTGCATCATTTAGAAGCTCCACCAAATACTTCTAATCTTGCAACACATTTGGCAATTCAGATAGTGGAAATAAAGCAACTCCATAAAGTAGGGATATCCCTGGTATCTAGCATGTGTATCTTCCTAAAAAAGTTGCATTTGTTTAAAATAACCAGCAGGTCTGACTTAAGAGCACACACACTCCTTGAAAGTGAAACAAGTTTTCTCAGAGAAGTGCTGCCTCATAACTCATGCAAAAGCTATTATTCCATCTAGCTGGCAACTTCATCATGAGAAGAAATAAGGACAATTATATTTTCAAAATTTTTTGTCCATGAAAACAAATAAACCTTACTAGCCCATTATAAACAAATTATGCTAGACTAGACTTCTGCAAAATGCATGGTGGTAGTAAAATTATGTTCATTATAAGTTGAACACTTTACCTGATCATGTGTCATAGGAATTTGTAACAAGTGAAAGAGCTGTAGAGGCAAATTTGAAAAATCAATTTGTTCACTGATACACTAAATTAACTATGTAAAAAGAGGGGCAAGTTTTTTAAGCTAATTTTCCAAACAATACTACATTTTTTCCCCTACATCATGCACTGGGGCACCATGGAGTTCATAGGGAGCCACCTCACTTCCCACATTAATCTGTGGTCAGTGAGGTGCTGCAGGACCTCAGGCACCTACCATAGGAAATCAGGCCCTTTAGTTCTGCTGCACAGCCTGCTGTTCCCTTTTTTGTATAAATCCACAGAAGAAAAATCCCAGCTAAAGGTCACAGCAACACAGATAAGTTTGCAAAAAAGTGCTGTCAAGAAGCCAATATTTTAGTGTCTGATAGTTCCAAGTGCATCATACTGACATAGCATGGAAACATGACACTATTCTAACATAACTTCTGATGCTCACATAATCTGGACATTACTATTCTGAGACACATTTTAAAAAAAGAATTCTACAGCCTTTTTATTATTTGGAATTTTATGTTGAACTAGACCTTTAGGCCTGTAACTCACATGAAGCAAGTGAGTGAAAACTAAAGAACTTAAACAGTTTTCCAGTGTTTTCTCATGCATCTTTGAAAACCATTAATCCCTAACACTGAAGGGAGGGCAGTAAGGGAAATCTGATAAGCACACTAGCACTAGTTTGCAGTCAGTTGACAATAACATTTTCTAACTTTGAAAGCATCATAGAAATGAGTATTTCCTTTCCTTCTCTATACCCACCAGTATTTTCTGGAGAGAGCTGCTCTAATCTCCTGGAAAACATCACACATTATGGTACCAACCACTGTGGGATGTGGTCTGTGCCCTTGGGAAAGCCCAGGATCACCAACTGTGAGGAGGAAAGGAAACTGAAAACTTCTGATTTTGGACAGCAACCATTAGAATAGCATGCTGCTTCTTTTAACCATTTCCTAACTAGAATTGGTAATGTACAATTTACTTTCTGGAGAAGAAGGAATTGGAACCAGAATTACTTTGTTCAGTTCAGTTTATTTTTAAGGGAGGAAAAACATCCTGTGTCCTTGAAGGCAAAAGGAATCAAGCAGCAGAAGAGGCAGGCTTTGTTTACAAACCAAATCACCTTTTTAGCTAGCAATCTCTAATCTAAATCTCTTTTTAAATTATTTTTAACACTGCCAGATTATTGGTGCTTCTGTGGCTGCAGTGATCTCTTTCTTACTGTCCTGTCTCAGTTTCTGTTTTTTCTGCCCCCCCTCACAGAACAATAAACATTTTCCAAATTGAACTCAGTGAAGCCTCTTTGCTCCCATAGTTGTGGTTACCTGGTCCATAAAAGATGCCCTTTCTTACCAGTTATTAATATTTACCTAAATATATTAAAACTATTTACTCCTCAAAATGCCTAATTAATGTTCAGATGTAGCCAAATGATAGCAGCATGCAATCTTGATTAAAGACATCCAGCCTGAGTTGGCCTATGAAAGTAATGCACAGAATTTCATCTCTGGTGTGCAGAGCTAAAAGCAACAGTAAATCACACAGCACCACAGTTCCTACAGCCACAGAGTGCTTGCAGTTAAAAGAGTTCAGTCGTCAGTGAAAGCAACAAATGTAAAAAACTAAATATAGCTTGGGGGCAGAAAATAAAGAAACTTCTAAAAAAAGACTGAAGAAATTGCCAGATCCTCAACTAGTGTCAATCAGTATATCTTTGGTGAAGGTGATGAACTTCTTTAATTAAATGGAGCTAAAAAAGCTGCCAAAAGCAAGTAATAGAAATTAGAATGGTCACAAAAGTACTGGGCAGGTAGGAATTAATGAAAACTCTTTTCACTTTGCACTATCTAACAAAAGAAAAAAACCACTTTAAATAATGTGCTTATTATTAATCAGATGAACAGAATATTCCAATATTCTACTTATAAAGGAAATAACCCCACTCTCACAAGCACTGCTGACTGTCTCTTCTCGTGATCTGCACAGACTTCCAAATTTCTTCAGACCTGTAATAATAATCCTAATAAAAGCATAAAGTGGCTGGGCTGTGGCAGCCACTTCTAAAGTGTGAGAAACAAAGAGGGAAGCATCCCTTCCCAAAGAGAGAGCAGCTGGGCAAAGAGAACAGGTTTTGTGGTGGGATAAGGATTTTTTGTTAATCCTTTGGTATGGCTCCAGCTTTGTAGGTGTTTTTTCCATGTATTGTTTAGCAGTAGGTCAGATCTCCTGTAGAGTATCCACAAGTTTCCTGCATCTCACCTGGTCTCCTCAAAATCAGAGTGCCTTTCTTTGTCATTGCAGAGTCTCACAGCTACATGCCCTTTTCTCCTGCTTCAAAAAATTATCTTTTTTTCCAATTCAAAACCTTTGAAAGACTTGTAAGTCTTCCCCTTTTTCCATCTCTGTGAGACCCTCTGGAACTGGTATTCTTTTAAATCCTGTTCCTGTTCTTTCTTCCTCTCCATCACTCTGGCAAATATGTGGTACAGACCCAGGAGCAAAAGGCCTGTTCCACATTAAAAACATGGCATTTGCAATAACATTGTCCAAAATTCATCAGATGTGTAGAATATGCAAGCCACCCCATATGTCTGGGATCAAATAGAGCTGAAATGCCATTTAAAAGAGAAAATGTATGGCTTTTTTTCCTGAGACAGAGTGCAGGACTGAGCCTACTTTCACCTCACAAACAGCAGCTGACCAGCCAAGACAATTGACAAAGATATTTAAGTAAGACTTGGATAATGATGATTTTGATTTTTCCCTTTTTACCCATAAAAAAAAATAATAAAGCTGCAGAAACAAAAGCTTTTCAAATCCCCACTGCCCTGTTGGACAGGGAAAAAAAAATACTAAAGACATTTCAGTCACAATAGTTTTGTAGTGTTTAGTAATTATGTGTGTAGACAGCAATACATTCAACACTGGACTACAGCAAAGACATTTCTATCTCAAAAAGCCAAGAACTCACATATCCTCTGAAATCTCTGTGGTAGCAATTGTGGAAGACAGAACATAATTTTTTATCTAGGCCATACATTCAGAGATATGAACCACAGAAATCAAATATAAATGGATAGTGCACCAGTTTGTCTGCATTGCTCTGGAAATGTGGTGAAAATGAATATAAGTTATCAAGAAGAATCCCATCTTCTATCCATTAGAGTGATTGAGAAAAAAGATAGTTGACTGTGCCTGTACTGAATAAAACTGGAAGACATTTTTAACAATAGAAACTACAGAAATCAGTTTAGAACTGATCCTCTTAGAACAGCATTGAGCTTTACTTACACATCAGCTCATACTTCTGCTGCCTACTGTGGATTTGCTTTCCAGAAACCCACTTCAAGGTAATTTTTTAAGGAAAACTTAATATTAAAAAAAAATCAGAAAATAGAAACTTATGTTTTTAATTATAAAATCTGACCTTTGGGCTCATTTGAGGAGTTTTTCCTTAATCATGTGAGTCAGTACATTTTATGTCAATGTAGATTTGATGACTTTGGTGGTTCTATGGTCTCCAAACCCTGGAGTAGGGAATAATCAGGCCACCAGTTTTTAAAGGAAAGGAAAAATGTAAGGGGAATCTGAGATACCCCTGTATGAGAACATGCATATAATTTAATAATGTAGAAAGGAACTAGCAGGTGCTCAGTTATACTACAATTATTCTGCTTCACCACAGACAGTTCTGAGGTCTATTAAGGCAGAAAATAGTTTGAATATTTTCTTTTCTTATAAGTTGTCAACTTTTTAACAAAGAGTCAGACCAAGTAGCATGTGCAGTCATTGTGATCTGTTCTGACCAGTGCTGGCTAATTAAGGCTTTAGCTACTTTATTTTTAAAAGATGGCTTGAGTTAGAATCTGAAAATGCTTGTTAGATAATACAAACAAGAACTGTAGATATGTTACAACTGAGAATGAAACAGCTCTGTACTTCTCATCTTAGTGGAGGCTGTAGGTGTCACTGAGTGCAGTTCATTTCACACTAACAATTTTTACTCAAGGAAGACAACATCTTTTTAAAGTGTGAAATAACCTGCTGGTAAACTCCAATGTTTGAAAAGGACCACTAAAAATGAGAAGGTTGAAGTCATAAGGGGTGGGCTTAAGTGGAAAACCTTAATGTCTGTAAATAGTCTTTTCCAACAAATCAGTTTTGTCCCATTTGAAGAAATATCAAATAGCTATGTGGAATATTTTCCCTTGAACTAACTGTCTCTCCTAAGACATCAGCAGGGCAAGGAGATTTGCCATTCCTTCTTAGCATTTTCCCCAAGGTTCAAGCAGGACTGGTAGAACTTGTATATGTAAATGTATATATATATTTATATACAAATGTGTGCAGATATATGGGGCAGCTTGTGCAGCATGGCTGGTGTGGTGTGGTTCAAGCCAGAATAATCCTGAAGATGTGCTCATCTTCACCACCAGGACACTGAATTATGTGTTGCCCTGTATGCTCCTTCCCCAGGAAAGATGGAATGTTGAAGAAATGCAATCAGGTGTGATGGCAGTAAGACCAGCCTGAGGAAATCCCATCCCTGTCCACCTGCTCCACCTCTCCAGGGAAAAAGTGGGTTGTGACATCTGAAGTCAGCCAGCGTGCCTTTTAATGACATGGTAAACACCACAAACTTTAGAACAGATATATTGAATGGCAGTCAGTAAAAAAATAATAATTTAAAAAAAAAATCTATCTTTTCATATTTTTATACCACAGGGTAAAGATAAATATGTCTACAGCAAAATTTCAGGTTGAAGCCCACTATATTATGGTGATCAACTCGATGTATACTCTTAAGAAAAAATATATATTTAAAAAGTTGGCTCAACTTCTAAGTTGAATATTCCAGATATTTGGCTACCTGTTTGCATTCACAAAGCTCTTTCTTGAAACTGTAAATATAGCACTATTTCCCCTCCAACGTCCAACTTTCTCTTTCTTAAATAGCAAAGTGATACTGCTATTTAGATTGCAGGAACAGCAAGAAGAACATCTGCCTGTTTAAATCTTCCCTTTCTGAAAACAAAGCTTGTTTATTTATTTACTTATAATTTGTGAAAACACACTTGATAATTGGTTTTGCAAAAACAACAATAAAAGGAACAAACCAGCATTATGAACTCAAATTACTACAACAGTAGTACAAAAAGGCATATATTCAGAGGTTAAAAACATGCTATGTTGTTAACTGGTAAATCAGGATGGAATCCAGCTCTTCCAAAAATGGCAAGGTCACATACTGTCTGATCACATTCATACCACATGCAGTTTTATTTCACTGAAAATCTTTGTCTTTTTAGTTGGTGTTGATCTAAGATGTTAGAAATGATTGCAGTGTACAGAAACAAGGGGTGGGGGGGAATCAGTAGTTATACATGTCTGACTCCTGGAGATAATTCAAATGGAAAAAAATCCAGGTCATTGGCCTTTTTAAATAGACCCTAGGCAATATTTACTCCTCCATAAATAGCACAGTCACATGAAATAAAACCGTGTTGGGTAAAGCCTGCAAAACAAAAGAACAATTTAGAGGCGGGCGGGCGGAGCGCGGCTGTGGCTGGGGAGGATTAGGGGAGCTGGCAGCGCGGGATCGCGGGGTCAGCCCCGCAAGGACAGCGAGCCCAGGGGCACCAGGGGGGCTCCTCCATCCCCTGCCACCGCCCTGCTCCCGAAAAGGATGGGGCAGTGTCCCGTTCCACCGGGCACACCGGAGCCCCGCCGCCTTGTCTGGGAGCACATCAATGAGGAAAGATCGCGGCGCTGCTCCGCGCCGCTTCCATCCTGCCACACCGCTGCAGGGAGGGCAGCGCTTTTCCCCGAGGTACACCAGTCTAACATGGAGGCACAGCCTCTGAAATACCATCTAAAATAGGTATTTTTGGATGCTACAGACAAATCAGTAAATTATTATAACATTGCATTTCTCTACAGCTCACATCCATCTCTCCTGTGTGCTTACTCACACTTATGACTCTATTTCAAGTCTTACTTCTTAAATTTTTTCCCCCAAACATCCAGCTCTGGAAATCATGGTTCTACATAAAAGCCACAGCTGTCTCTTTTAAGTCTCTTGCAGCTCTGAAAACACTTGAAAACGTGAAACAACAAAAACTTAGTAACCCATACAACAAATCAGTAGTATCCACAAGGGCATGTGACTTCATTTCATTCATTAACCAGGGAGTTGAAGGATTGATTTTAATTAAATCAATATTTGGGACTCTTCTGTACTAGTATCACTCATTCTGGTTTTGCAAAATGAGGTTAAACAATGCTGCTGGAAAGGTATTTTTTGGGATCTGAGCTTGGATTAAGGGATGCCAGTCCAGTCACCAGTGGGGAGCTGGCTTCTCAGCAGACTTGGCTCTGTTTCCAGTTGCTAAATCACAGCAGAGACACAGGAACATATAAAAATACTTTTCTGTCATTATTCTCCAAGGAGAATAGAACTACAAGGGAATAGAATTACAGTTCTAGATGCAGACACAATTCTTTACAGAATTACAAATTACACCGTCAAAGTGCTTGGAAACCTGGTACAGCAAAGCCTTTCCACCTTGGATTTAGGGACAGATACTCCCTATCCTTTCATTTCTCTTCACTACAGCCTATATATATCTGGTTTGCAACTTCTGGCCATGTTTTGTACTTTTCTGGCTGCCACATTCATTAAGTTTCCAAGCAGCTGATTCTTAGCATGCAGTAATTCTTGTTAGCCTGCTAAGAAGCTGACAGAATAAACCTTGCTGTTTGTTTAATTCCCTTCACTGAGCATTAGGAATTACTCCTGAAAGAATTCAGGCTTCCAGGTGTTCTTTTCTTACATGCAAGTATTTCATACCAGAAGTAGCTCTCTCTTATTTCCCAAATGCTGTGTTGAACAATCTTTAAAGCTGAAGGTAGTGCCCATGGGCACTATTTATAAGGGTCTGATTTGCCACAGACAAAAGCATGTAGGGAAGAGGTAGTGGAAAGGCTCCAGTGTTTTTTGTTGTTGACAGTGGCAGCTGGTTTGTGGGGCTTGGTGTCACTTTTGTATTTCAGTGAATACAGGTGCCATTTGTTACATTAAAAATATGTATGAACCCTCTAGCTGAGGACCTTTAGCCATTTTATATATATAAAATGTAAACAAATCTTCAGCACAGAGAATAGATTAATTAATACACATATGCTCATGTTCTGTAGATTCTTGCTAAGGAAATAACATTATGGCAAAGATGCTAACTGACTCTGAAAGCTTAGTTGTAAACCTATGTCCCTAAGGGATGCTTTGCATCTCACTGAGCCAGAAAGATGGCTGTTGAATTCTCACACAGCACTGTTTACACCCAAAATGACTGTTCAAGACACAAACAGAATCAAGGTGTTAAATTGGGATACATTTTCATTGGACTATCAGTTACAGTAATCAGTGTATTTTTGCCTGTGTGTACAAAATTCTTAAAATACTTCTTTTATTTGCATCACAATCACACTGGATTGTCTGACAGAAGACTTGGTTCAAAGGTTTTTAAAATAACAACAAGAATCAGAGCTAGTTTTAACAATCCATTGCCTGCATATACTCATACAAATAGTTTTGCCTGGAAAGACTGTAATGATGTCTTCATAGGGATGCTAAAGGAAGTCAAACTCAGGACCCCTACAAAGAAGATCTTGCCAACTAACCTCTGAATTCCAGCCCCTGGATTTCAAATTCTGCTCCGGGAGGAAGGTGACAGATGGCCCTGAGATAACTAATGCTGTATTATTAAGGATTTATCAAGCAGAAGACTTGGGAACACTTATGCTAGACATCTACTACCCAATGCAGACTACAGAACATGCAAACATACAATTTATCCTGAACTAGGTGAATATCTCACTTGGTTTTACTGGGACTTTAGTCTAAAAAGTATTTTAAGCTAGGACTAAGCCCCTCTCATTTGCAGACAGGCTGAGTGAGTGGCAGTTGTTCAGCCTGGAAAAGAGAAGATTCCAGAGGGCCATTAGAGCTCCTGCTGTTATTTAAAGGGGTCTACAAGAGAGCTGGAGAGGGACTTACTAGAAGGGCACACAGTGACAGGACAAGGCTTTAAAGGGACAGTGGGTTTAAACTGAAAAAGGGCAGATTTAGATCACATATTAGGAGTAAGTTCATCACTATGGGGTGGTGAGGCACTGGCACAGGTTGCCCAGAGAAGCTGTGGATGCTCCATCCCTGGAAGAGTTCAAGGCCAGGCTGGATGGGGCTCAGAGCAACCTGGTCCAGTGGGAGGCGTCCCTGCCCATGGCAAGGTGTTTGGAACAAGATGATCTTTAAGGTCCCTTCCAACCCAGGATATTCTATGATGCTATGAAAAACCCTGAAGAACTGCTGGGGTTGTGCAGTAAGTAGTAAGCATAAGCACAGTTGCAATCCACAAGGCTTTTCATTTTCATTTTCATTTTTGAGAGGGAAATAAAATTTTCTCCACAAATCTTCTTGGCTGAGAGTTCACCCACTTAGAGCATCCTCTTTACTAAAACATTCCTCCCACTGTCTCTGAGAAGAGTTACATTTCTGGCAGCTTGGCCTCCAAGCATCTCTATAGAAGAATGGGAAAGCAGAGCTGTAGTTAACTCCTCATCTGCTGGCAGCCAGGCAACTCCCTGCAGCAAATATCTGGTAGCAACCTGGTACTTGAAGCACCAGGTTTGCAAGCCAACTTGGCCAGCATTCTGCAAGTTACTGATGTGTCATGTTCTTGTTCACCTTTCCAAAGGTTTCTCTTCGGGGTAAAAAGATGATAAGAACCTGCAGGAAATAATCCTCTGGGACTAAATGAAAAGAACTGTAAATGTCACTTTCAGTAAAATCTGCTCCAGAATGTTGCTTCTCCATTCTGAATAATGATCATGAATGATAATGAGCCTTCTTCCAAGCTAGAGATATGCTAGAGAGGTTTTGCAGAATCAAGGCTTCAGTGCATATTGAGGGCCCTGATTCAGGAGTGGGAATAACTTGGCATAAAATTGCTATTCACAACATTCTCTGTGGACACCATGGACTTCGATGAATTGAATCTGGAGCCAGCAGCTTGTAACCTGGCATGGTCCCTGTGTGCCTCTAAATACACTCTGCAAACCAAGGGCTTCAGAGGCTGACCCAGAGCAGCCCTAACAGCTGAGTAGGAAGCACTATGTGCAGAAAGAGGGGAGGGCAATCTCCAGCCTTCTCAAACACAGTTATTTCAGACTGCTACTCACAGCTCTCCTTTTTTATCTCCAAATACCCCAGTCCAACAGGCCTATATGTTCCAATGATTTCATACATTGATGTACTTCCACTGACTTCAAGTATAACTTAAAGCAAACATTACCATTTCAGTTTGGGAAACCATAGCTGGTCACCAGAGATGTGGCTCATTCTTTTCTGAAACAGAAGAGTTGTATTAAAAAGGCAAAAGAAAATGGCCATAAGTACTTCTCATTTATTTGAGAGAATAAAAGTTTTCACCAATGTTTCTTTTACAAATGTTTCTGTTACAAATGTTTCTTTTACAAATGATACCTGAAGATGCAGTCTGAAATATCTTTCAGTGCAGTCAATAAGAAAATCCCATCATTGCAAGACTACACCTATTATTTATGGAGGTCTTGGTGTAATGAATTTCGACTGCCAGCAAATTTTTTACAGCACATTTTCAAACAGTGTTTCTAAGTCAAATCAACCTTGTAGAAAAGATTTTAAAGCTCAGGAAAAAAAAAAAAAAACCAACACTTTCACATTAGCTAGAACTTGCATAAAACTTCCTTAACAAACTCTGACATATTGATGAAACTCTGAGGTAGACTCTTTTATCCTGGGAACTGGCAGCAAGGCTTGAGTTGCCAATAAACACTACACAGGACATGCTGGGCAGTGTCAGTTTCTAAAAATGGGTGCAGAAGAAAATGACAGCTGCTGGAGGGCAGGCAGGAACTGAGGAACACACTGACATAGGTGCTTGGCCCCAGTGATCTCTCAGTAGGAACTGTGGGCCTTGAAGTGAAGTGGGAATTAACCAGGTAATTAATGCAAGGATTTCCTTTACTGCCATCAATAGAGGAGCTGGCAGTTCAAAGGACAAGTGCTTAAAGATCGTTGTCTGTAAAATGGATTTTGTAATAAAAAGAAATTAAAAGTTTACAACACCTACAAGAAAGATGAAAGTCTATTACACTGATACTCTATAATTTCTAGATATGCTGTATCCAGAATTGAATCTAAAGTGTACAGAAAAGGCTTCTCTGAGCTCAGCTCAGCAGGTAGGGGTTTTCGAATATTCTGAGCCAGAAAAGACCCACAGGAATCATTGAATCCAACTCTTAAGTGAATGGCCCATAGTCTCTCTCTCCACTAAAGATTATACTAAAAAGCAAAAAATATGAGAAGTGCACAAGTTAGAGACTGTGTTGACAGAAGAAAAAGAAAAGAGATGGAAAGAAACAGAGCAGTTTCCACCAAACAGGCTTCCACAGTCTTAGTCTTTTATATTCACATAAAGCTATAATCATTTGGCTTTTGATTTATGGTTTATACACACAAAGATTAAAGTCCAACTCACGAAGGCATTTTACAAATATTTATGGTGATCTTACTGTATTTATACCCTACCGCAGCTACTGAAACTTGAGCGTGTGCTTAAAATACTACAAATACTTATTTGCTGAATTGGTGTCCAAAACTGTACAGTGAACAGAAATGTGCTGATGCGCACAAAACTCAGCTCTACGAGAATGGCTACGAGGTGAGGCATCCCACGTGTCCGCAGCTCCGCACGGGGGCGGGGGGAATTGCACTGGGAGCGGGACAGCTCCCACAGTCAGACTCCACGGCACAGGATTCCTCTATTCCGGATTGCAGCGCACAGAGCCGCGGCTTTTGCGGCCGCAGTTCTCCTTTCTCCCAGCCCGAAGCACCGAGCCCGGGCGGAGCAGCAGGATCGGCTTCTCCGCGCGCATCCATCCCTGGAAGCGCCGCACGTGCTCGGCTCCGGCAGCGCCGCGCCTCCAGCCCGCCGCACCGGCTGCGAGCGAGGGAACATCCCGAAAGGAAAACACCCATCGCCGAACAACCGAGTCCACGCGGAGACGGAAGGAAAGCATAAAGCCGTCGGGAGGGTGGGGAAAAAAAAAAAAAAAAAAAAAAGTCGGGAGCGCAGGGGAGGTCGCACGGAGATGCGCTTGGGAGCGCTGCCGTGACTCCCGGCTCCCGGTCGAACACCCTTCTGGCGGTGCCCCCGTGAGCAGCACCCGCGGGCGCGCTCCGGAGCGCGGGTCCCGCCGTGCCCGCCGCGGGATTGGCCGGCGCGCGCCCCGCCCGCCATCCCGCCCCTTCCCTTCCCGTTCCCGTTCCCGTTCCCCTGCCCCTTCCCCCGCCGGGAAACCCCGCCCGCCCCGCCTTTCCCGCTTCCGGTTGGACGAGCCGGCTGTCAATCATCCGGTCCCCGGCGCGCGGCCCAACTCCCGCGTCCTCCCCGGGCCGCCGTGGGCGGAGCGCGGGCGTTCCGCTCTCCTCTTCTCCCATTGGTCGCTGCGGGCCGTCAATCATCTAGCGCTGCCAACCGCGGCCACTGCCACCGCCCCCGCCCCGCCCCTTCCCCTCCCTCCGCTCAACTCCGCTCGCTCCGCCAAGTTGCGCGGCCGCTGCCCGGCGGCTCCGGGGTTGTGGCGGCGCCACGCGCGGCGGCTCCCGGCGGAGCGCGACGAGGCGGATGACGGCGGAGGCGCGGGGAGCGCCCGGCGGCGGCTGAAGGCGGGCAAGGGGCGTGTGGAAGCGAGTGGCTGAAGCCCGTGGGCGAGTCCGGCCGATGACAGCGGGCTCGACTGAAGGGGACGAGGAGCGAACGAAGCGGGAGCGCGGCAGCGGCGCCGTCGAGCCCGTCCCGCGGCGGGGCGCACCTCGCCTGCCCTGAGGACAGCGGGACCCCGGGAGGGAAAGTTTGGCGCTCGCCCGCCCCCGCCCCGCCGGGCAAAGTTGTCTTTGGGTTTGTTTGTTTGTTTTCCCTTTCCTCCTCCTCCTCCCCCCTTCCGCTCCCCCGCCGGCTCCGCGCGGGGAGGAAACGGCGAGGGAAGCAGGAACTGAGGAGCGACCCGGGAGCCTCCCCAGTGGCCGGCGGAGCCCGCTCCGCTCCTCTCCTCGCCGGTGTGGTGTGTGAGGGCAGCCAGGACTTCGTTTTTGGTGGTGGTTTTTTGCTGTTTTTTTTTTTAAGCCCCTTTGTTTTTTGCCCGCCCGCTTCTCCCTCCGGTACAATATATGCTCGTGGAGAGCCGCCCCGCCGCCCAGCCATGTCGGCGGCCA
This sequence comes from Muscicapa striata striata, assembly GCA_030060385.1. Taxonomy (NCBI): domain Eukaryota; kingdom Metazoa; phylum Chordata; class Aves; order Passeriformes; family Muscicapidae; genus Muscicapa; species Muscicapa striata. Next base: position 3,511,580 of record JAREIS010000027.1, on the reverse strand, counting down.
TCTCTGCCGCGGAGAAGGTGGATGGCTTCACACGGAAATCGGTGCGCAAGGCGCAGAGGCAGAAGCGCTCGCAGGGCTCCTCGCAGTTCCGCAGCCAGGGCAGCCCGGTGGAGCTGTCGCCGCTGCCCCAGCTCAAAGGTACGAGCCTGCCCTCCCTCCCCTCGGGCTGCAGGTGCCGCTGCTCGCACCGCCCGCGCTGCCTTGGCCCCTGCCCCGCGCCCTCTGCCCTTTAGCCGTGTCCTCCCCTGCCCCCGGGGTTTGCCAGGCAGGGACCCCGCGGCAGGGTCGGCTCTCGCTCGCTTGTCCCGGGCGCTGACTCCGCTAACTCGCCACCCCCCATTCTGGCTGGTTCGCGTGGTTTTAAAGTCCTACTGAGGAAAATGCAGACGACAAGTTGAGTTCAGGAGGGCAGGCAATTCGACGCTAAAACCTGGGAGCGAGCGGTGGCTCCTCCCACGGGGGATTTTGCGAAGAGGAACTCTGCCCGTGGCACCACATCCTGAGTTACCGGGGAGAGCTGGGTGCTGCCGCTCCCTGCTTTCCTGCCGCTCCGGACACCGTGCGGACGGCGTTCTGCCTTCCTAGGAGCTGCCTCGGAGGCTTCCTCCTGCACAGTGTGGAAACACTCGAGTGAATGAAAGCTCTGGATGCTGGCATTGCTGGAACGGGAAATAGTAAAGACTTTATCCGCTGCGCTGCAGCTAAAATCTGAGAAGACTCAGATTTTGTCATGTGTCACAAACACGAAGCGAAGTTCATCGCAACCCTTTGAACATTAGAATACATTTCTGTATATTTTTAAAACTACGAAAAGTGCAATTTGGGGAGAGAATACCAAACTTGTTATTAAAGCATTTGTCAAGGACTTGAAAAATAAGGGAGAGCAATTACCTTAACGTGACCTAGCATGTTAATTTTGCTCCCACTGACTTTAAAGTCCTAAGGCTTTTGAAGCTGCATCATATGATGGTGGAAAAAAACCCATCTGATTTGCAGCAAATATCCAAAATCCGACTAAGATATAGCAAACTGAGAAATATTCCTAGGTACTAAGGGTTTGTTTTTTTTTTTTTTTTTTTTTTTTTTTTTTTTTTTTTCCCAGTTTGATTTTTTTGGCATTTACAATCGTGTCTCTAGTATTTCAGGGCAGTCACTTTTTCCTGTTCTTCGAGTGGCAGATGTACATGAATCATAAATCTGACTGTCAGCAGAAATGTTATTGACTAGAAATAAGCTTAGGCAGGGGAGTAACAAGGGCAGGGTTGGTTGGTTGTTTTTTATATGTTTGTTGCAGTGGTTTTAGTGTTAGTTTTGATAACAGTAGGGATGTTCTTGCTGCTTGTTTTGGGCTTTCTCTATGAAGTTGTATCCTGTCTTGGTCCACTACTTTGATTTGAGGGATTTACAGCCTGGATAATTTGTTTGAAATCAAGATTCAATTTCTCCTGTTCCCATGCTGTTTAGGCAATACATTTTCCTCGGAGCTGAATTTTAGAAACCACACTTGAGACTTTGAAAAGGCCCTTGGTAAATACTGCACATAGGTGGCAGACTTCATAAAGTTTGAGTCCTGGTCCAGCAGACAGTTAAACATATGTGTGTTATGCAGGGAACAATTCCAGCTTAAATCAGCAAAACCTCCAAGTTTACATTCTTTGCTGAGCTCGGACTTTAATAATAAGTTTTTAACTCTGCATTATTAAGTCTTGTAGTTTTGTCAGTGTGGTTTTACAGCTTTTTACTTGTAACACAGAGAAATTTTGCATGGCATCAGCAGCTCAGATGTTTGGAAATTTGAAGCCATAAACCACCAGAGGAATTTCTTCAGTTATGCAGGGTTTTATAGAATTGCCTTATTGCCTCAAGTTCTTAGAGGAAAATCCCTTCAGTCTTTATACTTATGATTCAGATGTGAAGTCTTGCCTTGGAGACCTGCTTCAGAGCAGAAACTGTGGGCAAAATAAACTTTTATGAGCTGTAGTGTCCCAAGTAGCCAGTTTGCAGAAAGTCAGGCAGCACTCCTTTTGCTTGTTTTTCTCCCTTAGGTTTGTGATGCTGGATTTGTCCTGTATGTAGCTGTGGAGATAGGATGATTTCTTTCCATCTGTTAAGGCTCCCTCCCTCCCTTCCTTTTCCTCTTAAAACTTCCTTGCCCCTGAAACCAAAAAAGGTTTAGAAAGAGTTTGCTCTCTCTACAAGTGGATGGTTTTATAAAACTATTTGTTCTAATCACATATGTCTTGGGAAAAAAAAAATAAAATTTGATTTATTCTTGAAAGTTGATATGGAATACAGCAATAGTTTTGATGCTGCCAGTGTAGTATCATCTACAGAGTCATGAGCCAGAATTCCCAAGGATGGGCTGAAAAAGGAAAGTACAGTCATTATAATGATGCCTTTGAGTACTTAGCATACACTTATGTAATTAGAATAAGTTTTTTCTTTTACAGACCTCTTCAAATAAATGTTAAACCTGAGGTTTTTCAGACCTGTATTGAGAGGAAATTGAATATTTTTACATGAAAAAGCAGTTTGGTATTAATGCTGCTGTAGAATACTTCATCTTAGTTATAGGTATTGTCTTGTTTCATTGCTTTTAAGAGAAAATATTCTGAAATAAGTATGAGCAGTATTTTAAAACTCCCCAGTAGGTTTGTCAGACTTGCCTAAAACACTTGCATCTGTTTTCCTGGAGGGAGAGATGTTCCAGAAGAAAACCAGAAATTGCCCATTCACTTTAGGAAGTACCTTCTAGGGTAGAGAATGTTGTGAGATTTTTCCTTTTCTCTAGGGGTTGTTTTGTTTGCCACTGGAATGGCCAGCTCAGATGGTGAGGCACAATTTGAGTTGTGTTATTTCAAAGCCTTTAGACAGATAATCTTAAAAATATATATTTCTGCAGTTAATTGTACTGCTGCTATGAATTAGCAAAATTTTGTGCTCTGGCTGTGTATTTCTTCTAGCAGTGGCACATATCTCCTCTTACTGGAGGATAACAGTCCCAAGCTGTACCCCAGTAGCAGGAACTTTTCCCTTCAGAGATGTTGTTAGGGGAGTGAGATTGAGAGGAGGGATGGTAAAACTGTGTGTTGTGATTAACACTCATCTTTGTGTGATGGTATCTATCCTGTTTAGATGAAAGCTCAGCAAAACCTGACTGAGATACTTAAAATAATTTAGGTATTTCTTCTTCAGTTAATTTAGGAGATTTCCTAAAGCATTGTTATTCAGGACAGTGTCTGTCTTACTGTATAATTTAACCACTAAATTAGAAATACTGAAGACACAGTGATTATGTTTAAAAGAAAAAAAAAAATACCGTTTAATCACCCCCCCCACCTCAGTCTTTTTTAAATTTACCTAAAGTTTGCATAATAAAAGAATTTTGAAGAATCTTCAGCCAAGATAATGTGCTGGCACACAGCAGGATTTTGTCATTTCATGGACAATTCTGAGAGTGTTGCTTTTAAAGGAATCTGGCAAAGGGAGTTATTTTTATTGTCTTAAGAAGTGATAATTTTGTCCCAATAGGAAATTGTTTTAAGAGACTACAATAGAACATGGCAGTTACCTTCATTTTTGAAAGAGAGATGCAATTTGACCTTGGAATCTGATCTGACTCTCTCCATGCTTGTCTCTTGTCACTTTTGATTGAAGTAGTCCGTAGAAATACAGGTGGAAAGTGGTGAATAGAAAACACAACTTGTTGCTTTTATTTAGTGCAGTTGATATGACCAGTCAAGCTGTAAAGCAAATAGATTTTTTTTTCCTGTGTACCAAACATGTCAACTGCTGCTGGAAAGAATAAACATTTCCTGGTGCCTCCTACCCTCACAAGAGAAGAATTGCAAAGTGATCCAGAAATCTTTCAGCCATAGACTAGCAGTAGTTAGGGGGATCTCTGTGGGGCTGAGAGTTTCAGAGGTGAAGTGTACTGGAATGAGAAGACATTTTTAGGGCTTCCTAGTGTGTAGTGTCAGCATTTAAATACAGGGTGTAAAATAGGTATTAACTCTGGTTATTTTCTGTACTTAAATCCTTGAGAGAGAACTTGGGTTTGGCTGCAAACCAGTTGCAGTGTTCAAGCTAAGCTTTTGTGGAAATATTGCAGGCAGGCCTGGTAACCTTGCTGACAGGCAAAGGTAAAATTTTAATGTTGTTAAATCTGAGGATCAGTTTGATCCTCACACTTTGACTGCTTTTGAGTCCCATAGTGTGTGCTTCAGAGTGACATAAATAAGTGGAATTGAAAACAGTGGAGAGGAATTTTCTTGTCATATTAAGTTGCTTTTACTCCCCAAGGGAAAATGTGCTTCAAAGTTTTAGAATGGTTTACTTTTACTACAGCCTTAATAAATATTTATAAGTGAAAGGACAGTTTTCTCTCTCAGATTTGCACTTGTTTTTTTGTATCCCTCATGATTCATTATTTCCTCTTCTGTAGTCCTCCATCCTCCACCTTTTGTATTCAACTGTGATCATCTTAGATGAGTTTTTCCTTAAAAGTGAGACTCTTTAATTCAGATGAAAAATGAGGATGTTCTGTGAGGAATTTATGTTTACCTCTTACTATAATCTCAGCAGGGTGCACTGTGAATTAGTCAAAACTTCCTTTTTAGTGAAGTAACAATCTTGAGAAATAAACAACCTCTAACAGAAGAAAAAGCTGTAGTAGTTCCATGAAAAACGAGCTGTTTGAATTTTTTTCTATATTAAGGAACTGTTCCTGGTTTATGGAGCGGAACATTTTAGTCTTTAATTCTTAACAAATTGACCTTTTTTATCCATAGACTTGAATTTTTGGTCTTAGAATATACTTCCATCAAAAGCAGCTCCTAAATATAGAGCCTATTGACGGTCTTCACATGAACTTTTCTATTTCAATCTTTCACATCTTCCGAGTGCCAGCTCAGTATCAGATTTCTTTTTCCATATTCATTGCTTTCTGGTTTAGTCAGATAGTAGTTTTGCAGGTGCTGTATTTAATGTTAGTTGCTGTAGGAAATACAGATGGAGTTATTGCTGCAGGCTATCTGGTCAAAAGATGATTACTTCAATCTATAGATTTGGGTTTTTTTAACATCTGTCTATCTTAAAATCATTCAGTGCTTTTGAAAAGGTGTCATACCAACAGTTCTTGATGGATTAATATTCTTTTTAAGCACAGAGGGGATATGGTGATGAAAAAAAGATGCTTCCACTGAGAAGGCTGTAAAATTTAACTCCTACACCCTTGTTGTTCTGACTGCTGTTTTAATGTAGCAGGTTAAAAGTATGGCTTTTAGCAGCATGTGGATTTGGAGGGTTGGAGCTGCAGCCCAATTAGATGAATAGGTAGTTAATAGCACCTGTTTTAGAAGACTCCCTTGGCAAAATGCTCTGCTAGAAACTAGATGGTGACAGATTCTTTTTAAAGTCTGAATCATTGGTTCCATGAGAGGATTACTGAACTAGTTTCTCTCAAGTTTTGCTGAATTTGTAGCCAGTGAATAATGTTGTTTATAAGATGCCTATTTCATAGTATGTTTCTGACTTGAAAGCAGAGTTCATCATAGTTAAGGTTGCCTTCAGTTTTCCTTCACAAGACCTTGTTCTCAGTTGCTTGCAACATTGCTGAACATTTTGGGCTGAAGTTTTCCATGCCAAGTATGGACAGATTCATTTGCAACTGTTCCTCAGGCTAATTTTCTTAGTTTCAGCAAAACCTATTCAAACTACTTTGAACACTAGAGGAAAGATAATTTGTATAGTGTCAATATTAAAAAAAAACAAAACATTAATTGTGTTGAGGTTTAATAAAGCTTGATGTACTTTGGAGCTTAGCACGTGGTTCTTAATGCAAATGACTGTCATTTGGTCCAATTGCAGCAGGACTGGTGAGTTGGTGTTTACCAAGCTGATATGTAGAGCTCCTTCAGGATCTGCTGTGCTGCTCCCATCTGTGCTCTGGGATGCTGCTGTGTGTAGCTTTCTTTGGGCTTCATGTCTGCAGTCCTGCTAGGACAGCAGCCAAGTGTAGGCAAACCTGTCATTTTGTACAAGTGAGAGCCCAGCAGTACATTACAGGTAGAGGCATGGTGTGGAACTGCTGAGATGATGAAAAAGCTTAAGAGGGAAGAGAGGGCAGAGGCCAGCTCCTCTCCAGGGGCTGCAGAGAGCTCAGTGTTTGGAGTCTCAAGATTCCTGTTGGCTGTGAAACTTTCTGGAAATGTTTCTTACAGTATTCTCTTTCCATTTCTTCATAACTTTTCATTGCAGCCATGGATTTTGAACGTCCCATGATCTTCCTGAAACTTCCCAGGTGTAGGGTTTTTGTTCTGTACATCAGGAATTGATTGCAGATTAGCTGGTTCATCAAGTGAGAGCTTTTTCTTGAGAATTTAAAATGGAGGAGAGCATAAGTGTACATTTGGGGATGGCAAGTGAAGCTGGGAAAGGCTGGTGAAGTGTCAATGCAGGATACAAGGGCTCAGTATCTTAAGGGTATGGAGGCTGTGGGAACAATCAGTGGGCTGATGGGAATTAAGTAGTCTGATCAGAATTCAGCAGACCTATATCCTGCTAAAATAGTAGCAGATACTGCTGCCATGGATATGGTGGAAAAAAAAAGGCTTTAGATTAAAAAGTAAAAAAATGGCACTGTTGCATTGCCTGTTACTATTGGGAAAAGATTTCTGTCTCCTTCTCATCTTAAGTTTCTTCTCTTTGCCATTGTTTCTCTTGATCTTACCAAGCAAAGCTTTGGTGAAATTGATGGGTTTTGTCAGCTTTGTTGATATGATAGGATTTAGAAGAGAAACACAAATTTTGCTGGGGAATTGGGAGTTGAGGTATAGTAACAGCAAAAAATACATTTGTACATGTGTATCCAAGAGCAATGCTGAATAGAACATAGAAGATGTTCTATTTCTAGTAAATAATTTTTTAGAACACTAAGAATTTAAAAGATTAAATAAGTTACTCCCTACAATAAGAGAAAAGCTTTCCACGTGCTATACAAGTTTCAAATGACTGATTAGAAGTTTGTATCTGAGACCATCTTGGAGATGTTGCTTGGAGAGTTGGCAAACTGTGGCTAATAGATGATAGAAGTGGCACAGTAGATTTTCTCAGAGCTGAAAAAGGAGGTGGGTTGAGCAAGTTTAGAGAAGGACAGTATAGCATGGGGCAGGAAGGCTGATCTGAAAATGATCAGGAATAAAAAGTCACAGCAAACAGGGGGAAACAGCTTCATTTCTGCTGTAGTTGTATTAAAGGATTAGCAGAGTGCACCACTGCATAAGCAAGTAAGCTTTTAACAGTGATTTAATAAGTTTATTTCTGTAGATGCTTGGTCCTTCAAAATACAGAGGCACAGTTTTTATTAATTTTATCCCAAGTAAAATTATATGGGATAGTATAGGGGGAAAGAAGTGTTTTTTAAAATATAGTTATGTCTTAGTGTTATTGTGTAATTTTTTTAAAAAGTGTACTGCATTTTCCATTACAAATTCTATGCCTGAAATATGACATACATGTAAGAATGAAATTTTGTTAAGCAGCAAAATTTTGGTTCCCCATGTATGTAGAAGCAACAAGTGAGAACTGAGCTTAGGTCTTGAATTATGTATGGGAAGCAAACTTGTACATTTCAGCATAGTTGGGTTCTGTAGGAAAACAGTTATTGTTGTTTTGAGAAGAAAAATTAAGATGTGAATATCAGCACCCTCTTGAGAGGCATGGGCTTGGTCCCACAGTAAAGTCAGAAAGGACAGGATTTGGTGATACATACTTGTTCATTTTCCATTAAGAGTAAGAAGCAAGATCAAAATAAACCAGATACACCAAAATGATGTAAATTGAGTTGAAAAATAGCCAAGAGATTTTGCCAAATGGGAGAGGACATCAAATGCAGGTTCCTTCATTACTGAACACTTCGTGTTTAAAGTTTTTGGTAGAAAGTGTAACTGTTAGAGTATGCTTAAAATTGATGAAAAAATTATCTCAACATTTTATTTGTGAGGCTAAATGTCTACTTCACTTAAATAAAGCAAAGAGATCCCACAAATGTTTGGTATTTGTCTGCTCAGGATGATCTGCTCTCTTTCAGGTTGGTGGGAGTTGGGTCAACAAGTGCAGCACAACCTTTCACCTGTGTTCCTGTCTAATTTAATCCTAGTTCTTGCAACTGCAGCATAATTATAAAGTATCTACTTATATTATTGATCCTGGAAGGCTTTGAAAAATAAGAAACACTTGTTTAGGCAATATGTAAGCTATGTATTTATCCAAGGAGTTAATTTAGTGCTTGTAACTTCCACACAGATTTGCCCAGGAATTCAAAGGAAGAGGTGGGTTTTCCTTGTCTTTTGAAAAGTTTGATTGACTGCTTCCTCTGGCACGCATTTCCTATTAAATTACTCCTCTGTGCATCTCCTTTATGTTTAAAAGCTAAGTGCTAAATTAACTGCAAAATGAGTTTCTGTACTAATGTTAAATTGTGTTTAATAGCAACCCTTGGTTTCAATAAAGGGTATTTTTATATTTCACTTAGCACTGGTATTGCCATGTGAAAATTACGTGAGCGTGTCTTCAGTTTCTTAAAAATAGGCAAACAAACTTGATTTGTATTGACTTGTATGTTCTAGTGTGATGTCAAACTGGAGCAACTTCATGATCTTACTCAAAATTAATTTTATACTTGGATATGGTGAAGAAGTGATGGGGAAGAATAAAAGTTAATAGATTTTTAATCTGTTAATAATATGCCACACAGATCCACTTATGGCATACTTCATAATTACTACTCAGTAATTATAAACTACTGTAATGTCATTCAGACAGGAGTTGTGCAGTTGACTTAATGTAAAGGGAACTTAAATTGTAAATACAGTTGCTATCCTTTCAGACTTACAAGGTGCAAATCAATTGGTTTCATTGAAGCAAAGTGTTCAGGTCCCTGTGAATTGAAAATGCAGTAGTGGATAATGGGTATTAAGCTGAAATTTTTACTGAGCCTGTGTGGCACACAACTTTGTCACCTGCTTTTCAGCTGTCTGTTTGCCCTGGTGAAATTTGTGCAGAGCTCTACAGCTGTGGAGGGCAAAACAGGGAGCAGAGCTGCTCAGATTATCCTTTTAATTCTTAGCAGGGTAGATGTGAAATGCTTCTTTGAGTCTATCTTGTCACACCCTCAAGGGTTTTATTGCATCTTCAAAATTACATGTGAAAATCCAGTACTTTGTCGAACCATTGCACTTTGAATAATAGTATTTCTTTAAGGACAAGTGCTTCCTTTTATAGAAAAGTGTGAACAATGTCATGTTTTGGGGACATGGAGCATCATACCAATTGTCCCTTCTGATGTTTTTGATTTGACACTCTCAGAAGCTTGGTCTGTAGTGTTCTTCCATTTCTGTAGTCTTGGGTTTTGCTGGTGGGCAATTTTCCTGGCACGAGTGGATTACCTGGAGTAACAAGCTGCTTGTGCAGCTTCTCCAGGTACTTTCACCTTGTGGCTCATTCAGTGTAACCTGACTTAGATTTTAAAGAAAGGGCCTCTTTACATCCACAGGGCTTTACCTTGATCTTTATTTGCCTTCTTCTTAGGAGGGCTTCTTGAAAGCATCTCTGTTTTACGATAACAAAAACCTTTCTTGCATTTCAATATTTAAAAAGCCATTTATGAGCTGTCTTTTCTGTTTGGGAAAGCAGTCCAATTCTTGTGGCTTTGTATCAATTTCTGTAATTTTAAGTTAAAGGTACTATCTATCCCATATTCACATATTCTGAGAAACAATTGCCCATTCAAGAAGTTAATTGCTGTCCCCTTTTCCTGACTGAATGACCTGGCTATGCATATGAATTTCACGATAGGATTTATCACTCTTAAACTTAGAAGTCTCTTCCTTAAAGAAGCAGGTTCCTGTTTTAAATTAATTTTTTAGAGGCCCTGGACATATTCAAAAAAGGCTTACCTGCCGTATGATCAGGGACTAAAACTTCTTTTTGGGTTTTAAATGAAGACAGCAAACACAGTAGCAGTGTGTGCCAAAACCATAAATGAATGCATTGGAGAGAATGTAGTTGACTTATAGGTGAGAGCAAGCTTGTTTGAAGCACAGGAACAGTGGGGGGGGGTAATTGTTTTTTTGAAAATATAACACTTCAGCTGTGTAAGAAGTGAAACTTCTTTGCCTTTTCTAATAAATACAGTATCACTCTGAGCAAAGCTATGGTTAGTCATGTGCAAATTCCTCAACTTCTCAGTACTTTCAAAAGCAACACTGATTAAACGGTGTCAGTCCACTGGACAATTTTTTCCCCTGCTTTTCCTTTCTCTTGTTGCATGGAACTGAATTTCAGCTAGATTCTGAATTGCTGGTATGCTCTTGAGGTAACCTCTGTATTGTTAAACTTGTACATTTTGTTAAGGTGGCTTCAGGGTGTTTTTTGTTCCTGTTCTAGTGATTGGTATGCTTGGTGAGTTTTTATTTGTTTAAAGAATCAGTGGTGCTTTAGTTCTTCTTTTTTTAGAAAGTGTGGTAGAAATAAGGTGAATTCTGGCCAGCCCAGTTACTAGAGTCTAACTTTAAGGACCAAGAGGATAATTTGTATTACTTCTTGCATCTTGTCTTCTGTAATTAAACAGTAAGAAATAGGGCTATTAACACAAAAGCATTTCAGCAGCGTGCTTTCTTACTCTCTGAAGTGTCTTGGTTGACTCAAATCTTAATTAAAATCAAGGGATTTAACATGGTGATAGCTGGAGACAACTCTATGAGGTTGTAAGAAAGCCTGGAAGAAGGTAGAAACAATCTACATAAGACACTTGCAGTTCATTATCATTGCAAGAAGCCGTGTCACAGAATTTGTGACAGATGTTGTTAGATCAGCGTGGGCTTTTCAGATTTTCTGGACTTATCTGTTGAGGTCAACTGCTGGCCATGTGGAGCAGCAGATGAGACTCTGAACAAACAATGTCTTACTGGGTGGGAGACAGCTTTCCAGGAGTACTTTTTACTACATGACTTGAAAATTATCTGTAGCCTAGACTTGTAGATAAACCACAGTGCTGTATGTGAATAAAAGGAATTGCTGATTATTATTCTCATCTAGTTTTACTTCTAATATATGATTTCCTTTTTTTCCTTTTTCCTTCTCTGGCATGTATCACAGAATTAATCTTGAAAACAGAATATTCCATCGAGCAGAATTTTTGATCTTCTTGCTATTTCAGAGGAAACTGAAGATATACCCTGTGGAGGGTGCCATAGTGTGCAAGTCTTGCCTGATGACAATCTGCAGAGTAGTTTACTTTAAAATGGAAGTACAGGAGAAGCTCAACTTGTTATCTTGATTGCCCCTTTGCAGTCTTGATTTCTGAAATAAAGAGGTTAAATATTAGTGTGAGCACATGGATTGACCGACTTGGCAATTCTGTGCCAAACACTTTTTGTGTTTGTCTTGTGTGGGTTTTTTGTTTTGTTTTGATTTTTGTTTATCTCCTAAAGGTAGTATAAATTTCCTTTCAGTAATGATTGTGAGTGTGTTTTTACTTCATTGTCTTCCAAATCTCTTCTAGTGGACAAACTTACTATTGAAAAAGGAGCTGGTTAACTTTTAAGATACATTATGTTGTTCTGACTCCCTTAACTGTCCTGCAAAGTCTCTTTACTGACAACATGCAGAAAAATTCACTCAGCCCCTTCCAGAGTTCTAGCAACAGCTGTAGATTTTGGGGTAACAGGCAATTTGAAAATACATTCTTTGAACTCTTGATTGGAGGGGGCAGAGGGAAAACCCACCACCCTGGTCTACCAAAAAATAGTGCTTATTCCTTAGGGTAACAAGGGTTTTTCTCATGTGGAAAATCTGAAAATGTTGATGAAAAGTTCCTTGGATGCCTACAGTGCTGCACAGAGCTGTGTGAGTAACCCCATCAGTTTCAGAGGGGCTGCTGAGCTGCCAAAAGCTGGACTTGTGGGAACTTCTCTTATGGGTGTATGGAGTTACTGGGGAATGTTACACACTACCAGGGCAGCCAAGTATACAGGGGCTACATTTTTTCTTTATCAAGGAGCTTAAAGTGATTTAAAACAAAACAAAGACACAAAAATAACCAAACCCTGCAACAAACACAAAATCCAAAATAAATTATTCTCGGAAGTGTCTAACGTAACTGAAAAACCTTACCTACACATTATCTTGTGCTTCAGTACTTGGGTGATATGGTTCCAGAAGAGATGGTAAGCTAACTAGTAGAGAGCTTCTGCTCCCCTCTCTAATCCTGTGGCAGGGCTGATGCACATCAGGCCCCTCCAGAAGCCATTTACACCTCACTAATATGACCATGTTATTGAGTTAAAGCAGCTTAGGAAGAGCCTGACAAGCTCCAGAGCCTGTGCTGATGGATGGATGTGACTGGAGCAGAGAAGGGGAAGGGAGGAGTAAATGGGAATCTCTCCCAGTCTCTGTCAGCTAGCAGCTTTGCTGCCTGTCCAGCTGCAGATGGAGACATCTGAGAACCTGGGAAACACTCTGTGCCCTCTGTAACATCAACTGCACCATCTCCTAACAATGTTTTGCCATGCCTGTAACATCAGCACTGACACTCAGATGCTAGGAGAGGTCACAGCAATCATATACACAAGAGCTCTATGGGACAAAACCAAATATTAAATTCAGGTCAAATGGGACTCCCCTTGCTTGGTTTGTGTAAGTTGGGCAGAGTTTATCACACTACCTTCTTTTCAGACTAATGGTGTCTCTGAAAGGAGCAGGCTGTACAAAAACGTTGATTCCTTTGAATTAAAAGGCCCAAAACCAAACCTTGTGCTCCTCTCTCCATGGCAGTGTTAAGGCTTAGTCCTGCTCCAGCAGATCCCTCCTCCAACTGAGTACAGCTGAATACAGTGCAGTAAATGTAACCAGACAGCAGAGACTAAATCCTAAACTTTGCACTGGGGAATGCAGCATAATTACAACATGATCATTTTCATGCATTCAATTTGTCAAGGAATTATGTAGAAGTGTAGAATTGTCACCAGATTCTAAGGAGATATGTGGTACCTCATTCCATAATATTGTCTTCTAAGTGCTTGAAAGGGCTGTGTATGGACTGCTTTCAGCTGGCAGACAAAAGCTCCTTGGTTGGTTGTTATTTGGCCTCTGCATCTTCCTGTGCTGGCTCTTTCAGGAAAAAGTAGAAATATTTAATTAATGAGACTAAAAAAACGGAATAGAAAATGTTTGCAAATGTTTGAGTGTTTGTTTTGTATTGGCAGGGGAACGGTGAATTTTGAACTTGCCATTTGTGTAGTTGAGAGAGTTTTTGTGGATTTAGAGTCTGGTTTCTGCTGATGAATCAATGATTATGTTGGGTTCTCTGGCTTTGTACTGAACGTATTCGGTAAACAATTGTGTTGAGAAAGGAGAATGTCTTTCTTTTCCTTCCAGGAGGAAGGCCTGTAAACATAAGAGAGAAATATACTGTAGGAAGACGTTGTAGTGTGTTTTTGTTTCCAGTTACGTACCTCGAGGTAGCTCTTGTCAATTATTTTCCTTTCCATATTTTGCATGGGCCTTCCCTAGAAGGATTGGCCTCTTGACTCTATTCCATGCTTAGATTTGCATTGATGACCTTACAAATCTGAAAGCGTTCAATTTAGAGGCAAATCTGTACAATCATACAGTTTCAATGTTTTAAAACTTCTGCTCAGGAAAAACTTCCAAGTCAAATTGTTTGCTACTCTTTGTCCTTTGTTATCATGCCCACTGTCTGTAATGGGGGGGAGGGTTTTGTAAACAGTAGAAATAGTCTGTGGAGAATTTAAGTATTATGAAGTGCAACAATCAAATTAAGTATTTTAATCAGGTACAAGCTCTCTACTATCTGTCATGGAAATGATCAGAGGCAAGTCATTATTAAAGTGGATCACAATTTGCAATAATTCTTTTGGTGCTGGATGTTACGTTTTTGTCTTCAGGATTTCCCATCATCATGCTTGATTCAGGGTTAGTTTATTGAGGCATTCAGTGTCTACTTTGAACCTAATTTATCTTCTGTGGTCTTTAGGGTATTTGAAGAATAACAGTTATCTTGATCTTAACATGTATGATGTAAATCTTCATGGAATATTAGATTGAAGCTGGTTTTAAAATCATGCCATGGGTTGTGCAACTGCTAAAGCTGAAAGCTCTAGTGTTTATGCAGTTATGGTGGCACAGTTTATTTCATTCCTAGAACTAGAATAAATTATTTTGATATGATTTTGTTGTGGTATCAAGTTGTCTAGCTTTCACCGTGCTGGGATAGTTAAAAGCAAGGCTTTGAAAAGTTAAGAACCCTATCTGACAAACAAATTTTCCTCAATCGCTTGGTGGTTCCCATGGTACCTTTCATAACATTCCTGGGACAAATGTGCAATGTGTCAAGCAGGGATTGAGCACATGAAGACAGATTGTGCTGATAGAACAGAGGTGGCTTTCTTGTTACTTTATTTTTGCCATGGTTGCACATAATTTTCATCTCTTGCAGATGACTAGGGTAATAAGTTGATAAAGTAATTGTGTTTCCCCTTGTAAGTACAAAGAAAGGATGTATGCTTAGAAGAAGATACTTACTTTGGTTATACTTTAAATGTTTTGATAGTAACAGAACAGACTAATGGGCAGGTTTTTCATTTGAGCAAACATGTCTGATTGAGAGAGATCAGGTTGCTAATGAAATGGACTGCTGATGCATGGCAGGGGAGAGATTCTCTTTTACTCTGGTGTCTAGCTAGAAGTGGCTAATGCAGGAATTTATTTGGTATCCTAGGGAAGGTAATAAGTGATTTAATTATTTTGTATTAATTCCAGTTACTGGCTTTTAACCTGAGGTCTTTAGTCTGTTTGAACCACGGTTAGAAGTATTCAGGTGCTATCTGCTGGTTTTTGAAATGCCTAACTAAATTTTGCTTAGTGATCATTAAATGATGACTTAGTGATGACTTCATTTTTAATTTAAAAAAAAAAATTATCATCAGCTAACTGTGTTGTATTAGCTGTGCCTCACTTGTGGACCTTTGTAACTCGGAGTATGGTTGAGTTTGTAGTGATGGAAAATAAGACTAGGCTTGGTTCTAGTCCGGCTATCAGCTTGGGGCTAGCAACAAAAAAAGCTGCCCTCCCAGTGTCGCTTCCTTAAATTAGGCTTTTTGGATTTTATCCTCAGCATGTCACTGTTATTGCTTTGTTGCTATGATACAATACTTACTCATGCAATCCGCTGTAGAATATTAGAAGATCTGAGCTGAAATGTTACGTAACTTACAAATGTTTTTACAGCTGATGTTCATTACTTTGCAGAGTGTAACAATTCGTGCCTTTGTAGTTATCTGAGTGAAACAAGCATCTTGCAAGGTTTTCTATTCAAAAGAAGAACGGCTAAAATGGCAGAATTGACATTCAGAAGTGTGAATCGTTCTCTTCATGAGGGGGTAGTAATTGCTGGCTCGTTCCAAAGCTCCCTGAAGTTGTTATGCTCAGCTAATAGGATCATACTGTCAGGTGGGGAAAGGGAGCACAATGCATTATTCTGGAGCCTGAATTGCCAGGGCACAGCGAGCACTGTGGCTTACAGTGGAGGCATGTCAGTCCATTTCAGCAATTACTTTTTGCTTATGGAAACGAAGCACTTTTGTCACATAACTACTGAATGTGAAACCAACTGTTGGCTGTGTTATTCCAGCCACTTAATGAAAGGTGTTTTAGTAGGAAACTTGAGAAACAGGCATTATCAGAGTGAACTTATTGACTTTTGTTTGATTAGAATAATTGAGAAACACTAAAAAAAAACCATGAGATTTTTTGTGATTTGTTCTAGTTTTAAAGTGAGACTTAAGATTTTCAGTACTCACTTGCTTTTTTCTTGTCTTGATCATAGCAGTGCTCATAGCAATACTGCAGTGAAATAATGATGCTAAGGGATGCAGTTGGGCTGTAGACCAGTCTTGAAAATTCTTCAGGGGAGAGCATTCTTTATTTGGAGATAAAATTGGGAATACTGTTTTTTCACCAGAGTGAGTGAAATGCCAACTGGCTGATAGATGAGGTGATGCCATATTGGTGCAGTGGCTTGAACCCCTGTCAACAGTTGAAAACAGAGCAAAACACACATTAAATCAAATTTTCAGCTAAAACCATGACTTTTTTGTGATTGTTATGATCATGCAGCTTAGGAACGGTTACAACATATTAAGGATATATTAAATTTTTGAAGAGTGTAGTGCTTGATAATCCCTCTCTTTTAGAGTAAATGTGAAATGCTAATGGAGGAATTCTGCTTATCAGATTACAGAGGTACTGAATGCTAAAATGAAAATGCTAAGTCACAGCCAAACACATTGTCTTAATAGGCCAAAAAATCTGGAAAAACCCTTACATGACTAAGATTGTCATAAATTATTTAGACCAAAGCATTAAAATTCAGGATTAATCCTTTCGAAATATTGGAATTCTTTTCTTCAGAGAAACGTTGATCACATGATGTCAGAAATATGTGAAGCATTTTGCATTGGGGTGAAAAGACAAGGTTCCTTCAAAGCAGATTTTACAGCTTTTAAGCAGGTTACATAATAAAGGATTAGGCAACAGAATGAGACAAATCGGATGAATGAAAGGTTAGTTTGATGTACTGCTTCTGGGTATGACTTTTGGTGATGGAGAGCTGAGACTTGTTAATGTCTAGGTATTTGAAATAAAGTTAATTCAAGTAAATATATTTGCTGCCATATCTTTGTCCATTACTCTTTCATGTACCAAAAGTTGGAGATGATGTTAGTTCCATTCTAACATACAGATATTTTCAGTTTTGACAAAATTGCTTGATAATTTGCTGTTAGTTTGCTGACTGTGAAGCACAACTTTTCCCCATTAAAAAAGCAAGTCATAGCTATGCAAATTCTTGTCAACAAAATACATTTAGAAATCCTGTCTTTGCTTCTACAGACTTAAGTGTTTGGGTTTGTTTTTTTTTTTTTTTTTCTTTTATAGATGCCACCTTCAATGAACAGCAAGATCTTTTTTGTCAGAAGTTGCAACAGTGTTGCGTGCTCTTTGACTTCATGGACTCTGTTTCAGACCTGAAAAGCAAAGAAATCAAGAGAGCAACACTGAATGAACTGGTTGAGTATGTTTCAACAAATCGTGGAGTGATTGTTGAATCAGCATATGCTGACATAGTGAAAATGGTAAGTAGAATACTCTTGTTACAGTTTGAATTTTAATAAAATGTCTTAATCAGTTTATTACTCTAATGGCATTTTACTCAGAATTGTGGTTAGTTATTCTGCTTATACAATGTAGTAAAATTTGTTAATGATAACTTGGCTCAGAAAGGCTTGTAAAAACAAACAACTTGCAAGTTTTAATTATTAGCTGAAACATGATGCATTCAGCTTAATTAAAATGAAAGAACTGGTGCAATGCAGACACTTGCAGTCTGGGTAAGCTGTAAAGTTTGTTCTCTTTCAGAAAATGGCAGTATTTCTGTGCTGCCTATCTTTATTTACTAGTGGCAATGGAGAGTTAGGGTAAAGTTTTCTGGTAGTAATTGCTGCAGGTAGTGGTGACAGCAGAAAGGTTTATCAGTGTAAGAAAGTAGCTCTACTTTGTAAATACTTTATGTGGCTGTTTGTTATTATTTTGGCCTTGGAGAGCTGTACTAGAGTAGCCTAAGTGGTTTGCTGAAGTTATAAACCATAGGATGACTTGTCCCATGCAATTGCTACTAATGGCTTGTTGAATAATGAACAAAATATTTGTGGTTGTTATCTGCTGACTTTCCCAGGTGTTCATGTGCATTTTCAAATGCTACTTAAGTAATGTTTTTGATCTGCCTATACTCCATGCACAGGGAATGCAATTGAAAGACACTTGAGAATAATCTGAAGTTACTTTTTTTCCCTAGAAATATGAAATGTAAAAACAATGACTTTAGTGCCCATGCATTTATGTTAATGGTTCTCTAAACTTTGGTGAAGTTTACATAAATAAAATGCTGACTTTAAAAGAGCTCTCAGGAACATAAGCAGAGCTAGCAGTTCAAATATACAGTCTGCAACTTGTGTAGTTCTCTATATAGTACAAGCTAACTTTTTCTTAAGTTTCATTTTGTTTGTTTTTTGGTGGTTTCTTTGTTGTTTGGTTGAGGTTTTTTTCTGGGCAACTGGTAGGGAAGATCAGATCTTTAATGTAAATAAGAGTGCAAGTTTTGCCATAATACTGAAGGGCTAGGATTATTGAATCCCTTTTAATCATTTTGGCTGTTTCAGCAGGTGCTTATTAAGTTTTACAAAAAAAATCTAGGACACTGGAGGGTTTTGTATAGTTTTGTTTTTTAAAGGACCTGGTTTTCTGTCCTAAATGTTTTTTACATAAGAAAATAAAGGACGAAGTATGTTCATCTCTTCTTAGGCTTCTTTTTTTTTTTTTTTTTTCTTGCTGCTGGTGGCAGCAAGCCTGAATCCTGGCAGTATTTTCTTATTCTGTGTGCCCTCTGTAGCCCCTTGTTAGAAGAAAGAATATACTAACTAGCCCATAGTACTAGCTGAAGGGAGGTTTTCTTTTATATTGGTGTTGTTTTCTTTTCTTGGAGATAAGGTGATGTCGAGCTGTTCTTTTGAGGTTTTTGTTGTTGTGCAAATGATTGGATTCTGTGGATGCTTGTTTTTCCTTCCATAACAAATTTCCATCTCCTTTCCTCCCCTAAAAAAATGACAGAAAGTGAAGAAGCACAGTGAGAGCTTTAAATGCTCAGTGAGAGCTTTTTGAGAGCTTGAGACAAAAGATCCCTCCAAGCTTGAATAGTATTTCTAATCTCCCTGGCAACTGGCAGCAGAAAAGGCCTTTGCTGTGAATTAGGACGAAGTACCAGCTTTCAGAAAAAAATCTGCATGGGTCTGTCTCTCCCTCCACATAACACCTGTGTCAGGCCTTTCTTTGTAGCAAAACTTGTATGAGATTGAAGAGTTACTGTTTCACTTTTGTTTTGGTTTGGAGTTTTTAGGCTGTTCAGTCTTCCTACATTAAAAGAAAAAAATATTTGAGTTTTACTGCAGAGTTGGAAGTGTGGGTTTTGGGATGAAAAAGTAGAAATGGCCTTAATGAAATCCAGCTATCATCTGGCTGGTGGTAGAGGACAGGTAGACTAAAAAAAAAAAAAAAATCTCTGAAAAAAGCTAGAGTGGCAGCAGTGGCAGAAGCAATTTCTTTCTAAAGCAGGATGGCTGCTGAGCCAAGTATCACACAGGCTCCTGCTTGAGTCCTGAGGCAGGGAGCTTGAAATGATACCGGTGGCATTTCAAGCCATTGAGGATGGAACAGCATCATTAAAAAAAAGTCTTTGTTTAAACAGATGTGCAGGACATGCTGTAGGTTGTCTTTTTGGTGCCCTGGGCAACCTGATTTTCCTTCAGCTGAGGAGAAGTTTTGCTTACAAATAGTTTTGAAGGTGTAGCACAGCAGTCAGTGCAACTCTGTTCTGGGTCATCTACAATTAGTGTCTTCTCTGTTTGGAAATTCTCTGTTCAAAGCACTCTGAAGCTAAAAGGAAATCAGCTTTTGGCATTGTGAGTATTTTAAGTTTTAAAACTTCCTGGGAAATTAGAAAGTTCTACCTTTTATCAGTTTTGGGAACATGACAGAAATGTCTCTTCAGTACATGTAACTCTTAATTTCCTTGTGCCTATCAACCTTGCCTTGTTCCCCAGCAGCATATAAAAATCTAATGTTATGAGATTGTCCTAACAGGCTGTTGAGTTGTGAATTCAGGATTTAAAAGAAATCAGGTATCCTCAATCTGCACAATCTGAAATTGGAACTGAACCTAGTATTTTTCAAATGTTTAGATCAAATGTACAGACAATAAGGGACTTTTTTCTTTTTTGTTTTAATATAATATAATTGCTGTATCTCAGTACACTAACTGTCACATTTTCTGATGTCATTTTTTGAAAACTTTGAGATTTAATTTAGAAAGCTGATGCTAGATTTATTTGGAAATCTATCCAGCTTTAAAAACCTTTTATGGTTTGTGTTTCTGAAATCAGAGTTTTGAGATAAGACACCACTTAGGAAAGAAAAATAATGTTTTAAATAATATTAGAGGATATAGAGAAGCATTTGCAAAAGTATTGCAAACAAAGTAAATTAATTGGGTTTTTTTGGGAGACAGGCTAGTGCGTAAAAAGAGTGCAAGGTTTATTTTAAGTTTCATATAGTCTCAGGAGATGCATAATGCTAGTGGAAGTACTGAATACTCTGAAAATCATACAATTGGTTTTCCAAAGGCCTGGCTCAGAGGCTTGCTGACTGTCTCTGCTGCAGAAGTGTTTTAGTAGCTTTGTTTTGGACATGAAACTTACTCACTGCTCAGAGGTTCTGTGCTAAAGGCTGACCAGCTCAGTTCAGCAAGATGCATCTAGAAAGAAAAAGAAGTGTTTTCAGGAGATGTTACCTGAACACTTGCAAGCAGAGGTAGAACACTCTCTGTAGGAGACTGATTCCTGTACTGGAGGGTTTTTTGGAATACCTGGTAAGAGTAGGCAAAGCAAATAAGAGAAACAGGATTGTAATGTTTGTTATTGAGCTTGATTAAAATGAATGTTCTCTGACTCCTGTTTCCCCCTCTTCTTCCTCCCAGCCTTTTGTTCTTGAGATTTGGGATCGCAAGTCTCTTGTGTTTACAACATTAAAGGACAACCATAGTGTTTGTTGTGGAGTTGTTTGGTTGGGTGGTTTTGTTTGGTTTGGGTTTTTGTTTTGTTTTTTGTTGTTTTTCCTGTGCATCAGGCTTGGAGACATCTGAGCCCATCCACACAGAACTTCATTGCCCTTCCAGTCCAGGACAGCAGCACCACAGCTTTGCTGTGTCCCAACAGGAGACAGTGACACAGAACAAAGGGCATAGGAGGATATGAAAAGTCATTTTATGCAATAGCTGTGTATCTTGTTTAATGAGGCAGCTGGTTCTTATGTGCAGAGCCAGCTGGGTGACTTCAGGATCTTTCTAAAGTCCTTGTGCTAGATTCTTCAAACACCTTGGAGACTCCATGGAATATTTGCAGGAGGATTTTCTGCAAACTGCCAAACAATTTCTTTTGTGCTTAGTAGGCTTGGGTGATAAGCAGCTGCTTGAAACAGATTTGATCAAAAAGACTAAAAGAGTGAAAGGTGATTGGAAAAGTCATGTTCCTGAAAGAATGGTAGAAAATGCAGAAATGAAATGAACTTCATGTTCTCTTTTGTTTGTGTTAGAGATTTAAATCCAGTATGTTATATCTGGTGCAAGAGATGACATTTTTCCTTTGATATCTGAATGGTCTTCTATCCACACTTCATTACACTTCAAAAATCCCTGAAGAAACCTTTTTAAACTTGTCCTTTTGAAATTGATTTGATGTGACTGTATCACACTAAAAGCAACTTAGATTAACTTTAAGAAGAAATAGCTACTGTGTTAAATGGAAAAGCTATAATGGTTATGTGTTTCTAATTTTCCAAACCCTTGAAACATCTTGAAATTTTCAGTGGTGAAAAATGTAAACAGAAATACCTTGAAATCAAGTAAAGTGAAGAACTACAGAAATAAGATATGTTTTTGGGATTGTCTGCCTTACATGACAGACATGCTCTCACTCACATGGAGAGAGGTCTCTTTAAATCATCATTCATTAGTTATATTTTATTTGTGGTCTTACATAAAAACAGCTGTTGGTGTCACATAGTTAAAAATTGTTTTTTATAAGGAAACTTAATGTATTTTTTTAACTTCCATAGTTTCAGGAAAGAATCTGGAATATGATCATGTCTAGCAACAAGCTTGTGAAGCAGTTGAGACAAAAATTACTTTCTTATTTTCACTGACTTGTGGCTGTTTGTATTTTGCAGTTTTATAAAAATGAGCTAATGATTTATTATGTTACTTGTTTTTAGATTGTTTTGTTTCATTTGATTTCAGGATAAATGCAGTACCTTAGTGAGTGTAAGCTGTGAAAGCATAAACAGTGATGCAATTAATTTTTTTTTTGCTTGCAGATTAGTTCTAATATTTTCAGAACACTTCCACCTAGTGATAACCCAGATTTTGATCCAGAAGAAGATGAACCAACTCTTGAAGCCTCATGGCCCCACATACAGGTGTGTAATTCCTTTACTTTCAAGAGCCTTGTAAGGCAAGAAATTGCCTTTGTTAAGAACAAAAACATTGCCTTTATAATACAATTGAGTTTTTACACTTGAGAGGGGAAAAAAGTGGTGCTTTTGTTAGAATGTATAAATATGGCTGAATGTAACTCTTCTAAATGGCTTAAATACGATTTTTTAAGCAGAGGGATTGTACCATTAAGTAATGGTGTATGTGTGTCTTGAAACTCTGATATTTTAGGTCATTATGTTCTTCACCAAAGAGATCTGTTTTCTGCAACTGAGCAACTTTTTAGTGTTTCAGTAAAGGAGAAGTTAATCATAACAGTTCAGTTTCTCCTGGCAATAACAAAAAATAGAGTAATAGCTTTTATTTGTCCTTTGAGCAAATAGAAGTCTCCTCCTTCTTCCCCTCCCTTTTCCCTCCCTCCATGCAAAAACTTCACAATATCAGCGTTGTTTGGTAACAGCTGCATGGTTATTCCATTGTTGCACTTCTGTGGCCATCTCCTGATCTTTATTGCACTGCTGTTTCAATCACGTGATTGACTTGAAATGCTGCTGAATTTATTTTCAATTAACTCTTAGAAGCTGTAAATGTCCAAGCACGTATCTAGGGTAGTTCTTTGCTGAATTTGTGTAAGTAGTATCTGTAAAAGAAAAGTGAAGTAGCAACTCCTAGCAGTGAGTAGATTAAGCTGCTGCAGATTTGCATACCATTTCTTCTCCCCTCTCAAGAGCTAAAATGCTACTCTGCCCCTATAGTGCTACAGTTCTAATGCATCCACAAATGCTCTTATTTAAAAACTGGGCTTCTAATATTGACTCTAAAAAGTATATATTCAGCATAGTATTTCAGACTTAAACCAAACAAGAATTAAGTTATCAGAAAAAATAACTCTACAGGTTAAAGGCTGTGATAATTCTTTTCTTATATATGACTGATTCTAATTTGTAGGAGAAATGGCTGTAACTGAGCTAGATGAGAGGCTTGGCTTTGTTGGGTGAGAGGGTGCAAGGGCTAAGCAAATGTCTCTTGTAGTCAGTAGCAGCACCATCTGACTTCTAAAACCTGTGTCTCAGAGGTAAAATTTGTAAATGCTAGCTCAGTTCACTTTAGGTCATAATTAAACTCTAGTCCAGTTGATAGAAAAAGACCTGTGGATTTTGTGATCAGTTCAATTGTGCCTTAGGCTTGCCTGAGAGGAATTGAAAGAGATTGGTAGCCTGTGGTATTATTTGAAATTTATTTTCAGGTGTCTTCCTTGCTTTTTTAATAAGGGAGTTTTTGCCAGGCTGTCTGGTTGTGGATTTCCCTCTCCCATGTCTATTGTTTATCCTCTCCTTGGAATAGATCACTTCTTGCAGCACAGTGGAAACTGTTTTGTGTTTCCTACTCTGTACTTTTACAGTTCATGTGCTTCTGGACCATAGAAGACTGAGTTGGATAACTTGCTCATTGCCCTTCAGGAGCACAAAGCTGCTGGAAATGTCAGGTTTTGTGTGTGGAAGAAAGGCTGTGTACAAACATTCTCCTCCCCAGCAAAATAAAAAATACAAATATTTTTGGCATAGTCTAAAGGACCGTTTAAGGAGGGAAGGTGTGGATGTTTTGCTGGCTGTGATTTGTGACAGATCAATTACAAACAAATTCCAGATTCTATCCTGATCTGACAGTCAGGTAGCCAGTTTTCTGGGAGAGGAAAGAAAAAAGAAATCTGAACCTCTACTCTTCTCTGCTTGAATCTGTTGACATAATTGCTTAGTAAGTTACCAGTGTGTGTAGCCACAACAAAAGCCTCCAGACCTTGAGTGAAATGAGTGGCACTTGAAAGATGTTGCTTTAAAGCAGTGCTCAAGATGGTTTGTAACAACCAAAGTAGGTTGTACAGGTTGGCATTTAAAGCCACTGTGCATTTTGAAGCTTAGGGAGTTGGAGAATTGGTGGAATTGGTAGTTTAAAGCAGTAATATTCTAGTGGTCCCTGCAAGATTGAATCACCAAAGCATTAAGAGTTGTATTTCATAGCTCTTTGACACAAGCAGACCATTTTTGAGAACAAAAAATACTAAATCCAACATCTTTCCCTTGATTTAGTATTTCCAAAGGTAATGTTAAACTCAAGAAAGCTGAGCATGCCTGTCTCTTTAGGTTGTGGCCAGAATCTAAGTGCCCCTAGTTTGATGTTCTTTATGCTTTTAAGTTTGCAAACACTAGCATACAGGAGAAGTTAGAGTTTGACATTTCCAGAAATGGCCACTGCAACTCGCTTCCTGGATAAAGAGGTCTTCATGTATCTCCCAAGGCACACAAGGATTTCCAAAGTTATTTGATACCCATATCTGTTTATGGAAAGAAGCCATAATTATCCTTGCTCCCCTGGTCCTTTGGGGAAAACAAGATATGCCAATTTAGTGTTCACTCTTAAAAAGTATTCTATCCCATGACAATTCTGGTGGCTTTTTCTCTGTATCCTTTCAGGTTTTAATAAATTTCCTCAAGCACGTGTAGGTCTTTGCATCTCTGTCTGTGCTGTCAGGATCTTCCTGGAATATCCTAGGATTTCATCTGTCACTTCCATAGCTTCATTGTGAGGATGGGTCTTAGTCATCCTGTGGTTAACCCTTTCTCAGCTTAAGGGCTTGCAAATGCTTAGCAGAGCTTTTTCTTCAAACTCCAACTTTGCAATCTTTGAGTTTCATCCTGTATTTATTCTTCTAGGGCTTCAGGGTCAACTTGTCCTTTCTGGTTGGTAAAATGACGTGCTTTTTTTTTCTATTTTCCCCCTGGTGGTAGCTTCTAATATTGTAGCATTGTCTAAGCAGTTATCACACATGGCTGTTCTTTGTTGTTGTCACTGACAGAAATATTTAATATAGGAATTTACTACAGTAATCTTGAATTAAATTAAGTTCCAAAATTAATCCCTATGAAGTTGTGCTGTATAACCTCCCTCTGGCCATATGTTGGCCATTTCTATATGAATTTATCTAGTTGCTAATTTGGAAAAGATCAGTAGAATCAGAATGGTTTGGGTTGGAAGGGGCCTTTAAAAATCACCTTAGTCCGAGCCCCCTGCAATGAGAAGAGACACCTTACATGAGATCAGGTTGCTCAAGGCACCTGCTCAGTTTGGTGTTATCTGCAGATGTGCTGAGGTGCTCTCAGTTCTACTGTCTGTGTCATTGATGGAGATATTAAACAGCCATGGCTGAGCTCTTTCTAAGACAGAGGATGGAGTATGGTAACATTTAAAATTCTACTATTGGACTGTCTATTATGGTGCCATGAGGATGGTGCCAGTGACAGGACAAGGAGTAATGGCCATACACTGAAACAGATGAGGAATTTTACATTGGGGGTGGCAGAGCACTGGTTCAGGCTGCCCAGGAAGGTTTTCTCTGGAGACGTTGAAACCCCACCTGTTCCTCTGTCACCTGCTCTAGATGACCCTGCCTTGGCAGTGGGGTTGGATTAGATGATTTCCAGAGATTCCTCCCAACCCTAACAGTCCTGTTATTCTGTATAAACTGCTGATACGAAAAGCTCTTCTTACAGAGGAGGACAAAGTGAGGGGCATCTTGAGTTTCTGAGCCTCTGCTTTGCAGGTACAGGACACCCTCCTTGATGCTATGCATAAGTCACTGTCAGCTCAAATGTTCTACATGACAGTCCTTAGTGTCATGCATTTCTCTGAAGTGAGATTCCTGATCATCATTATGAATTACTCAGGTGCTGGTTCTCAGTTTAACTGAGTTTTCAGAGTGGTAACAGTTGAAATTCGTGCCTGTGAGTACAAGCACAGCTCTGTGTGGGTTTTGTTTAGAAGCTCAATTAGTGATGGCATTATGTACCTAAATTGTATTGTAGTATTATTACTAATCAGGTGCTTAATTATATGGAGTTATGAAATAGGCTTTAGAAACATGAACAACTGAATGTAATCTAAGCATAAGGCATCTTTCCTCTCAGTTCTCTCTTAGTGAAGAGATACTGTGTGCTTCGCTGTGTACTTTATCAATCTGCCATTGTTATGGAAGTGCAGTATTTTGTCTTGGACTTTTGATGAGCCCTGAAATATGGGACCTGTGCTGTGGCCTCTTCATGCCACTCTCTGCTACCCCAGGCCTTTGGTAGCTCTATCTCCTGTCAGGTTTTTTATCTCTGGGCATTGTGGGATTGTAGCAAATGGGAACTTGAACTAAGTAGAAATAATATGCTACAAGCCATAATGGATATTATAATTGAGTTTCCAGGATATAGAAGCCTAATTTTAATCTGAAGTCTTTCAGTTTCTATGAATTCCTTCAGTTGTTTTAATACAACTTTTCATTTTCAGAGTTCATGGTCAAAACTTGATTTCAGGAACACTTAGTAGATTTTTCTTCGTGTCTTTAAGGAATTATGTAACATTAGAGCACTCAATTTAACTCTCAGTGCTGCTAAATGTTTGGTAACCTATTTCTCTGTAATAAGTTCTTAACATGGCAGGAATGTAACATTTGGAACTTGTTTTTTGTCCACTAGTGGTATTTTCAGTAGATTATTTATTAAGCTTTGACTCTTCTGGGATTTCAAGTGTTCTGGGTACTTACCGTAATTCTTTCAGTAAATTCCAGTAGAAGCTGTGGTTAAGCAGGGATGTGTTAGGCTTTGATTCCTTTTGTACTTTTTGAGCACATGAATAGTCCTATTGACTTTGGTGGTGGTGACAAGGATGAGATCTGTGTTATGGTGTGCTTACTAACTTCAGAATGTTCATTTCCATGTTTGTAGCTGGTGTATGAGTTTTTCCTGAGGTTTTTGGAGAGCCCAGATTTTCAGCCCAGCATTGCGAAGCGATACATTGACCAGAGATTTGTACAGCAGGTAAGAGGGGAGTTTTAAAGTTGAAAGTGGCATTTAAAGATCACCTCTCAAGCTTAATTTATCAGATGGACTCTTAAGGATTTTCTGTTGTCACAGGGTAAATTTCAGTTGTTGCAGCAGTGGTTTCTGCCAAACACTAGATAAACAGCACATCATACCACAGGGGCTTTATGTATGTAACTTCAGGAACACTTTGTTTTCAGATACCAACCTCAGTGTTTTGCAATGCAAGATACTTGGAGTTTGCAAAGTTCTGTTTTTCATGCTTTGTAACTTAATTCCAGTCAAATCAACAATGTGGTAATTATATTTTTGTCCTTCTATGTTTGTTTTTTTTTTTAATAGTTTTACCATGGGAAAACTTACAGCAAACTTTTTTCTTGTAAAAAGCTCATGTACTTACTGTACATGAAATGTATTTCAACACCTTCTTCTTGTGCCAAGATAGTGTAAATTCTCTTTACTATTGTGTACTAAACATGGACAGAAAATAAAGGAAGAAATTACTTAGGAAAGTTATGCTTTACCATTCAAAATAACTATGAGCAAGAAAATGAAGTGAGATTTCATGTTAAGTAAACTTCCCAGGGAAATATAGTTTACAATGCAATAACAATTTTTGGTTCAAGGTGAGTTCAGTGGGAATTTTTTTCACTGTGCCAAAATGTTTGTTTGCCAAATTTTGTTTACTTGTTTGCTCAGTATCTGAAGAGTGAGTGCTTCATGGCAGGCCATCACAATACAGCAAAGTAAAACCAGAAGATGAATGCTTTCACTCCCTACCTTCAGTGACTGCATTTTTCTACTTATTTTCTGGTTTTACTGTTCTTGTTTCTTAGTGTTTCCTTCTTCTCAGTTTTATTCAACTTAGACACAAAATTTAAGCCTGAAGCTCTTGGTGAGCTTTTGGCTGTGGGTATCCAGTTTACCAATTGTCCTGTGGTCCTTCTGAGCAGCATTGCAGAGTTTATTCCTCACATTTCACTTGATCTTTCTCTAGAGTACAAGATAGAGACAATGCAACCAACAACTAGCTATATATGGGAAAAAAGTGGAGTAGTGACCCTGAGAAATTCCTGCTAAATATAAAATTGAAATGAGCCCGAACCAAGGTCCTGAACAGCTGTTTCTAGTCCCCTGTGCTGCTTGGTACAGACATCCCTAAGCTCAGACCTGAGCAGGAAACTCTGGTGACTGCTTGAGCTATTACTGACTTGCTCAAGGCAGCTAACATTTCTGAATATGCTGTTGCTTGAGCATGCAGCCTTAAAAAAAAGAACAAAAATTACCATCTGTAATGTGATTGGAATATTTTTTTATGTCTTTGAGTGAGCATGGTCTTTTCTGTATCCTTGGAAAACTAGAAGAAGAAAGTTTGTGGAAAGTTTTGTTAGCTTCTTGTAGCATCTAGTCTGTATTAATAGGGAATTGGTTAATAATTGCATATCTTGTGCTTATTCTGTGACTCCCCCTTAATTGTAAAATTTCTTGTGTAGGAATGCTTTTGCTTTGCCATCAAGACACAAGTACTGTTTTGAGATAAGGATTTTGATTAAGAAATTGTAAATATATGGGTATGGATTCGATTAATTCTGATTTCTTAAATAACAAGTGTAAACCTCTTACCTACAGTTGGATAATCTCATGTTTGCA
This sequence comes from Muscicapa striata striata, assembly GCA_030060385.1. Classification (NCBI taxonomy): domain Eukaryota; kingdom Metazoa; phylum Chordata; class Aves; order Passeriformes; family Muscicapidae; genus Muscicapa; species Muscicapa striata. Next base: position 3,482,891 of record JAREIS010000027.1, on the reverse strand, counting down.
ATTACATTTCTATTTTGCTGGTATAATAGTAACTGGACTGACTTTGATGTCTGTTGTACACAGGAAAGTATTGAAGCTGATGAGTTTATTAGAAAAAATCAACTTTATTAAAAATGTAATTTTTGTACTATTGACATGTAAATAAAATGTACAGCATTTTTTTCCTAATGTAAACCTGTAAATTAAAGATAATATTCAAATCAGGTAGTAAAAAAATTTTTTTAGTCTGTCAAAAGTAATACATTTCAATTTAATTTTTAAAGTTGTTGGAGCTCTTTGACAGTGAAGACCCACGAGAACGTGATTTCCTAAAGACAGTTCTTCATAGAATTTATGGAAAATTCCTTGGTTTAAGAGCATTCATCAGGAAGCAGATAAACAACATTTTCCTCAGGTATGCTGTGTGTGTGTGTGACTAGGTTGAGGAATATTTTATCTTTCCTTCACAGTCTGGGTCTGCAGTGATTTATTCTTGAAATAAAAGACCTGTGTTCAGTCTGTGATCTTGCTTTCAAATATCTGAAGCTTACTAAAGGTTATTTCTTTGGAATCTCTGATCCTCTCTGGCAGTTGTTGATGGTTGTGTTTTTTTGGTTACAGGTTTATATATGAAACAGAGCACTTCAATGGTGTTGCTGAACTTCTTGAGATATTAGGAAGGTAAGTTTGATATCACACAGAAGAAATATAAAACGTTATTGTGAATGTTTGCTTCAGCTTTTCTGCTTTGGGAATGGGGGGGGAAGAGAATTATTACAGTAATGAGTGATGAAATGCAGTCACTGATAATCTAATACTGTCTGGGTTACCACATGAATATCAAATTAGGACACAGAATAAATTATTCTTTTTTTCAGTGCAAGTTTTAAACATGACAGGCAAAAAATATTTCTCAAGGGTCCTTGTTTGTCAGACCTATCCACTCTTGCTTATCTTCTACCTGATAGGTGATTTGTTCTTTGATTCAGAAAATGAATGTTAACTTTTGCCCTTGTGCAGAATGAAATGCTTTAATCTTCAGCAGGCTGGTTTTCCTTCAGTTCTATTCAGGAAAGCCTTGTAAATGCTAGGGTTTTTTAGTTACCCTTTTTTTTTTTTTTTTTTTCCATGTTATTTCACTAACTTCAATTTAGCTTTGAAGTTTTTCTCTGGTTGTTTTTTTACTGCCTTTCCAAAACTGTCATGCATTTCACAGTAGAAAATTGTATTGCTGGTCTAACTGAGAATACAAATATGGTGAAGCTATTGTGGAACAAATCTTCATGAAAAATCAAGTGATAGGGATCCCATTATTTTCTCAGACTTGCCTAAAATTTAAGGGGCAGAAGAAATTAACCTTTTCCTGAAGGGCTTTATCTGTTCTATAGCTCATCAACTCTTAAATATAAGATGACTGAATCAATGAGACAACTTTTAAACTTTGTTTTTGAAGGGAAAGGTTGTTCAGCAATCTCAAAAAATGTACTGTTAAAATTCTATAATCTATTCTTTTTTCTCTGCAAGTTGCTAGTGATTGTGGGTGAAATGGATCAGCTTCCTGATACATCTGTCTAGGCTTTACAGTTAGACAGCAAGATGATTTTATTTAATGAAGGTCATGATAAAAATACTTCAGCTCATCTAATGAGTATTATTTATCTTCTAGTGTGATTCTCTGGTATTCCTTACCAAGAGTCTAAACTCTCATGATACCAGCATTTTAAAGGTTGTGCACATGTAGAGCTATTTTATGACTTCAAAATAAATCAGGTTTAGAAACAATCAGAAATGGAGTTTCAGTTGAACTTACAGAAATTCTTGACTTGCTAGGAAAAAAATTATTTTTTTAATAAAAATAAATCCTGCTTATTCATGTTTTCAGTATTATCAATGGTTTTGCACTGCCACTGAAAGCAGAACACAAACAGTTCCTTATGAAAGTTCTGATTCCCATGCATACTGCAAAGGGATTAGCTTTGTTTCATGCACAGGTAAGCTTTTGCCTATTTTTAAGAATGGTGGGGTTTTTGTATTTACATTTGAAACTAGTAAAATTAAAAACTCTTCGTGTTATAATATCAATATTCCAAAATATTTGCAAATTCAGCCAGTTTTTAAAAAAGTCTTCCAGATCTTACATCTAAATGTTAATTTTGATATAATATTTGGCATATATTACAAGTGAAAGAATGTCCCAGTGAGTCAAAGACTTATCAACTGAATTTGGAAGCATTTTTGCTTGTTGTCTTGTCACACTTTAAGCTTCATTTAATCCCAGGGCCTTGTGCTGTTGTCATTTCCTTTATGTAATTTATATGCTGCATGTAAAAGAACCTTGGGTATGGCCAGGTATTTATTTCAGAAGTGTTTTTTTCTTTCTAAAGCTGCACCAGTGATGGGGTGGGAGGGAGAATGTTGCTGCCATTTATAAATGGTAGAAATGCTCAGTAGCTCTCTGGATCAGCCAGGAATTATGTAGATCCATGACACGCTGTCAGAATGCTGCAGTTCTTCAGCTGACTTTGATCCTTACACTTGCCACAGACATTCAGCATTTCACTTGAGGAATAATCTGTATCCTTTCCAGACATATGGCACTTCAAGTATTGAATATGGTTGATGCAAACTTGGAAGTAATTCTGCTGTGGCTAATTAAAACTTGCTTTTGTAACTTAGCTCACTAATACAGCTCCATACAGACTAAAGATACAAGAAAATGGGTTTCTAATTAAACTGTAATCATTATGACTGTATAATAGTCTGCAAACAGGATCAAGTGAAGGTCTGACTTAATTCCTAATTCTCATATGAAGTTTTAATCAAATCACTTGTCTTTGTGGTTTGTTGTCTTGCTGCTCCATGAAGTGAGTCAGGGAAATGAAAGGGCTCAGTCACCTCCCAAAGGTGTTCTCACTGACAGATCAGTACAGCAAGCTGCCCTTTTTCACTGGGATACATTTAATCCAGTCCATAGCTACTGAAAGGGCCCTATTAATTCAGCTGTACCTGAAAATAGCATTTGTCCTGCTGACCAGGCCACTCCTCTGTCTCTTCACAAAACACAGGTGCCAGGTGCACACACAGCACTGTGTGTTTCATTTTATCCCAAAGGTCTACACCAGTGTTAAAATCTGCTTTGCAGTCCCATGTGGCCTGGTTGCTTTGTTGCTGAGTAAAGTATAGCCTACCCTTGAAAGTTAAAGCCTTAAAGATGAATTAAGCTTGAGTCTTTGTGTCTTTGAACCTTAAAGCATTACTGTACTGAATATACACATATAATGGGATTTATGAGATTAATGTGTGACATTTACTATTTTTTTAATCTATACAAATGTATCAGTAGCCTAAGGGCAAAAGAAAATTAGACCTGTTGCAATTACAGTATTGTAATTATCTGCTTTGGCATTAGAGATTAAAAAAAAAAAGAAAGGGAATGCTTAAGTTCAAGCATCCTGAGTATTGAAATGCAATGCATTTTATGTATTTTTTGTCTTTGCTTTATATTGTGAAATACCATGACTTTTAAAAATCAGTCTTAATGGAATCTGGGATGGTAACTAGTTCAGTAGTAGGATTATTATATGGTTCTGCATACTCAACTATGTGCTCAGTAACTAAACTCTGAGTAATTATACAACATTAAATATCCTTGGCCTGAGCAGGCACAGAAACCAGGAGAGGCTGGGACAGCAGTGCTGGTCACTTAATCCCATTGTGCTTCCCCACTCCTTCCACCTTTCCACAGGCACTTGTTGGCCTTTGCTGCACTGGGACAGGACACTCAGCTGGACAACAGCTGCCTGATCTCCTATGGCCTTGGAATATGTTCAAATTCTTTCACTTGTAATCTTACACTGAGTGTTGTATGCTGTAGATGTGCAGTGTGTGCCCAATCAAACCTGTGTTACAGCTTGTTTTTCACTGGAAGTATGGCCTTTTTTACCCCAGCATAGATGTTTGAAAGTGATAGTTTTGTAATGTCAATACAGGAGTTGATGTTAAGAAAAGTCTGGATATGGGATTTGAGTTGGGGAAATATCTGCCAAGCTTAAAAATAATTTTCTAGGTTGAAAAGAAAAGATGATTTTTGGTATGCAGGAAGTTTTTTTAAGATAGAGCAGGTCTGTATATCTTGCTGCTTTAATTGCTGTTTTGTTTAGTTTGGACTAATATGAGATGGCTGTGTAGGGGTGTCTTGGGTTGGGTTGACCCCCATAATCTGAAGTGCTTCCATTAGAAGTTGTGATACTTAGTAATGCTGCAATGTCCAAACAGTGTCTGCTTAAACTAAATAACCATATGACTTACATTCCAGCTCGCCTATTGTGTTGTACAGTTCCTGGAAAAAGATACAACTTTAACAGAGCCTGTAAGTGTTTTTCAGTTGGATGTCTTTCTATTTTTAATTTCAATTAAATACTGCAGTGTAACCTCTTGAATTGTACAGCAGTGCTGTGTTATCCTGTGATTAAAGATGGATAGGTAGGATTTTTTTCGGGGGGGATGGAAATGAAATCTGGAATAATTAAGAAAATTCTGAGTTTGAAAGGGCACTTATCTCTTAACCTGTGGCCAAGATAGAGCACAGATTTAACTAAAAGTTTGAACTGCTGGTATCATGCAAAGTACCCCAAATGAGAAAGCATGTCATGACTTTATTATCTCCTCATAAAAACTAAAATTTCAATGGTTTTGGTACCAATTGCTTGTGCTTAGCCACTGCATGAAGTTGAAATATTTTAGGGAATAAACAATCCCAAAATAAAAGTTGAAAAGAGTAACAACACTTCATTTAGACAGAAAGAACTCTAAAATTCCAAATGTGGTGTTTCTGTCCTGCCTCTTCAGTTCCTGGGGTGCCTCTTGGCAGTCAAAACTTAGGTGCTTCAGGCATCTGTGGCTTTTGCCAGGCTGAATCTCCTGTGATACATATTGACAGCTCAGCTAAAAAGGGTTTATGCACAGGCTTTGGCAGGGCCCATGAGGAAGAACAGAGGCTCAGGGCAGTGCAGCAGCTTGTGAGGACACAGAGTGATGTCAGGCCAGCTATAGAAAAAACTGGTTTTAGTTGGACAGTCAGGAATAGCTCCATTAGGGATATGTTGATGTTTAAATACTTTACCACTTTTATGACAGAAAAATGAACAGCTTATGCAAGACCTAAAGTTTTCTTCTATAAAAAAAAAAGATAAACAGCTTTGGAAAAAGAGCACTGATCTTCGCTGAGTGGTCTTTCAGTGGAAACTTGTTTTCTGCACAGCTGTTTCAGCTGACCAATTATTCTCTAGGTGGTGGAGGGTGTCTGTGGATTTCCCTTGTGTGCTTGAAGCATCTCCTTCCCCCTGCACTGCAGTGTTGCCAGCCACACTGGTCAGTGAGCTTATTTTGTGGGATAGGGCAAGGAGAAAGGAACTGTAACTTGTATTCCTTAAGCCAAGTGAGGAAACAGCCCGGGCATTTTGACAGTTAAAGTTGACATGTGAGCAGAAAATGTGTAGTGTTACATAAAAACCTGCAAGATTGAATGAAGTGACAATGTGACAGGGTCAGAAGTTCCTGACACAAATTTACAGAAGCGTGGTGCAGGATCCAAGCCCAAAGTGCTATGTAGAAGGCAGGGCTTTAGAGCAGTGCCACAGTGCAGTTCTGAGACTCATCTGGACTGTGGTCTATACAACTGTGGTTGCTTCTTAATCAGTTAAAGGTGAATTCAGGGTGGAGAAGACACAAGAACTCACTGCAGAGTCACTGCTTGTGTTTGCTTTGGTTGTTACTCTGGGTGTATAGCAGAAGTTGCTGTATAAAGAAATTAATAAAATAAGAAGGGGAGCTTTAAGAAACTTTCTGAAATGCTTGGAAAGTAAAAGTTAAAATTTGGGGCAACTGGTGAGATAGCACTGGAAATTTTTCTTGGCTTTAGGTCAAGTAGTATTTTAAGAACTCCATCAGAAGGCTGTCTTCACACATACCTTACTGTTATTTTTCTGGCAGGGATTGTCACTCAGGGTCAATTTGGAGGACATTCAATCCGAGCTCTTGTAGCTATGGTAGTCTGCCTCAGGTCAGTCCTGATGTTTGCAGAGCTGACAAGAGGAGTTTGTTACCTAACCCTGCTGAGTGCAGTGGCCTTTACATGGAGGAACTCGGGCTAAATGTGCAGTCTTTGTACATGGGTTAAGTTTTCCTGCAGGTGCCTACCTTTGTAAGCTACTTCATGGGAATCCTGTAGCTCAGAGAAGAACATTCATCTTGTCTAGTAAAAGCAGCAGTCCCATGAACATAAATGTGCAGGTATCAGCTTTTTAACATAAAAGCATAGTCAAGCTGCAGACTGATACTCCAGCAAGGAGGAGCATGGAATAGCTATCTTGCTGAGGTGTGCACTGTTCTACTCAGAACATGCTATTCCTTTATCAAGTTGAGAATATTGGTCTCTTCTCCAGCAAAGTATATTTAAAAATTCTTGCAGTAATTTGTGCTGGGAAGTGTACTTTAATCCTACTAACTTTTTTTTTTCTGGAAAGCCACTTTTGATAGTATACGTAGTTGTTAATGAAGCAGCCAGCTGGAAAGCTGAAGAAAAAAAAATCATCATGACAAAAAGCAAATATGGAAGGTATTTAAATAATTGAGTAAGTTTTCCCTTTGGGTATGATCTATTAGGTGATGTTGTATCATAAAAAATTAGAGGTCCTTTCCTCAGAATGTTTATAAAGCTCTGAGAATGTTTCTGCTTCTGGAACATTGTTACAGCTTTTTTTCCCCCTCTTTTTAAAGCCAGCATTAATTTTGTAATTTAGACACCATGTGAGATGTTTATTTCTAGGAAAAATGCCTCCAGCTTTTCTTTGCTGTATTCTTTCCATTGCTCTTGGGGGCTGTACTTTCCAATTAATTTTCCCAAAGGTTTTGTTTTCCCAGTCTTGTGTAAGGTAGTTTCAAATGTAGATACTAGAATACATTTTCACATCTTTCTTGCTTTAGTTTCCAGTCTAACAAGTCAAACTGTAGCAGAGAAAAGGAAGAGTTGGAGGCCATGGCTCCTCTGTAGAGCCCTGTCAGCATTTATTGTTTCCTCTCAGGTTTCAAACCTTTGATGCCAAGGCAGGTGCTCCCTAAAGTATGGATGAGTAGAAGACAAAAAATATTCTGTGGGATTCAGCTACAGGGGGGTTAACTTCATTTTGTGTGCTTTGATGTGATCAGCATCCTGTCAATTCATGTGAGTACTGGGATGGGAGCAGAGTGTGAATGGATAATCACAGGCACACAAAGCAATAAGGGTCTGAGTTATTCTGATAACCTAAATAAGACAAACATTAAAATGAGTGTTTATTCAGTTTTCATTGAATATCTGGATAAGGAAAAGCAAGCCAGTACCTTTTTTTTTTTTTCTTATCAAGTACGTAGTAGAAACTTTTCCTGCTTTAATTTGTTTGTATTTTTCATACAGGTAATCAGAGGACTGCTCAAATTTTGGCCAAAAACGTGCAGTCAGAAAGAGGTTGGTTTTGTGTCTCATTTTGTGTCTCATTTCTGGTGTCTGCTGTGATGTAAAAACTTGTGGGGCAGATTCACAAACCTTCTCTCTGCTGTGCTTTTCAAGGGATGTTGCAGAAAACCTGCAATTCTTGAAGCTTCTTGAGGCACTCATCCTTGTCATATGACTCAGTCTGGTTTCTTCTATGTAGTTAAAATGAGTTTAAAAGCCAGGAGTTTGATTTATCCCACCGGATTCCATCCCCAACAGCTCTTTAAAAGTGGGTCCCTTAACATTGTTGTCTCTTTTTCTGCAAGTGGTGATACATTTTTCTGTGCCAGCTACACAGAGTTCTTCTGGTTGCAATTTTATATGGGAATTAACTGCCTATCACTTCAAAAGCTACTTTGGTGATCTCTGATAATCTCTGCAACCATTTTTGAAATAAGATGCCCTAATTTTTTTTTTTAACTGTAAAACCCCATTTTCTGCAGAAGCAGTTTGGTGAAGTATTCAGTATTTACACAAAAGTCCAAGAGGAAAGCTGTAACCTGTTAGCTGAGAGTGATGATTCACTTCTTTTAGGCTGCAAAACCCCTGTGAATGTCTAAATTCCTTGTAATGACAAGCAGTGTTCTTTGCAGAATTCATGACTAATATATATGCTGTATTTTGTTTGCTTTTGTTTACAATAGTGATATGAAACACTGTCTTCCCTTTTTTCCTTTCTAAATAAACAGGTAATGTTTTTAGGTGAAATTGAAGAAATCTTAGATGTTATAGAACCAACACAGTTCAAAAAAATAGAAGAGCCTTTATTTAAGCAAATATCCAAGAGTGTATCAAGTTCACATTTTCAGGTAAATAAAATAAGTATTAAAAAAACCCAAACAAATCTTGTGGCAACTTATTTTATGGTTGTTATGAATCCTTAACTTTGTGTTTCAGGTTGCAGAAAGAGCTTTGTACTTCTGGAATAACGAATATATTCTTAGCCTGATTGAGGAGAACATTGATAAAATTCTACCAATTATGTTTGGCAGTTTGTACAAGATCTCCAAAGAACACTGGAATCCGTATGTAACATTTCACTTTATCTGTAGCACCATAAATAAATTGTCCACTGTTTCAGGTTTGGATTGAGAACTTGTACATGTGACTTCATTTTTAGTTAAATCAGATGAAATCCATGACATTCTAGGTGTTACATGGAGTGTCACTTCCAGCTGTGTTGTTCTTTCACTGTTCTGCACTGTTAAGATGGAGACCTGGAATTTATTGAAAAAGTGTGAGGAAATTGGATGATGGTCTTTATATTGTAATCACATCTGATCCTTTGTGTTAGTTCAAAATGCAAATTATGCTCCTTAGACCAAAACCATTTCCAAGGGTTGATTCTATTTGTGCTTTGCTGTCCTTTAATACTTCAGATGAATACAATTGTCTGTGTCTTCTTAAGTGTTTATTGCTGGTCAGTGAGATAAGAAGAGGAAGATCCTATCAGAGAAGAGCAACCCTTATAAAGGATGGTAGCACTGAGAAATTAGTGACTACTTCACTTTATATTTAGTGCAACAAGTTAAATATGGATATTCCTGTGTTTGAAAGCAGCAGTAATGGTAATGAAATACTGAAAAGCAAAGCTTGCTGGTGCCAGCATCCTGAATCAAGTTGCAAGTTAGTATGCAGAACATAAAGCTTGTACAGGCAAAAGCCAGGGTGAGCAGGAGCCTCCCACAGCCCTGCAGTAAAACAGATGTCCTGTTTTAAGCCCTTGGAGGCTTTGCAATTATTCTGGTTTTATCTAGATGGTGTGTCCAGTTGCAAACATAGCAGCTGAGACTGAATATAAGCTTTGGGGAATAGTCCTTTGACTATCAATGTATTTGGGACCTCAGTAAATTTGGAGGATGTCCCTCTTTCCCTATCTGCAGGCAGAAGTTGCACTTTATGGAGGAAGTAAAAGACACAGGATAATTACCTACTTGAAGACAAGGAAGTTTGGGGAAGAAAGTCTAATCCTTTGATTCTCATCTGTTTTGGAGGGCAGCAAAACATGCTTTTATCCATCTGGTTGTCTTAAATGGACTCAACTTCTTGCTCAGAATCCAACTTTTCCTCTCAGAAAACCAAAACCTTAAATAAGCTTTTGTCCTCAAACCACATGAAAGCCAGAGTACCAAAAAATGAAATTTAAATAAATAAGTGTATAAACAGGCAAAGGATAACTGTGCATTTTGAATGGAATGAGCACAAAGCTCTGATGAACAGCTGGGAGATTTCTTAGTGCCATGAAGGCCAGAGGGCACTGAAAAGGCAAACCTGGTTCTTTGGTCATTTCCTTAGGAGTTTTTTTTTACTCCTTTTTCAAGGTCACAGGGCTGCAGCTTTGCAGTCAGTGGGGAACTTGCTAGTGAGAGAGAAGACAGGGAAAACAGTTTATCTACTTTTTGCTTAGTGATTAAGCTTAATGACAGACATTTTAATGTTTAGTTTTATTGGTTTGTTTCTTTGTATAAATATGAGTGGGTTTAAAGGAGATAACACAACAGTTAAGATGGTTTATTGAAATATGCATACTTTCACAAAAAGAAGGGAATACAGGCAGCTATGTAACACACAGCCAGTGCTGCTCAAGCTGGTGAGTTTCTTAAGGAAACTGAGGTACCCAAATCTTACCTGATGTTACTGATTCTAGTTCTCTAGCAAGACTCCTGCTGCCCAGAAACAGTTAGGAGAGCTTTGCTGTGCTAAACCACACTAAGCCTGTGGTTTGTCTGCTGCCTTCTTGAAGCTACAAGCCACAAGTTTTATTTCTCTAGACTCTCATATTTCATTGCTCAAATGGTACAGAGTTGTTGTTTTTAAAACTTGGTTTATTAAAGGTTCACATAACTGAATGGATTTAAAGTACAGCCACAGCATGAATAATTATATCCTGTGCAATTACAGAAGTCAGGAATTTAAGATTAGATAGCCATTTCAAAAAAAGTTTAACTATACTATAATTTCCTTTGTAAATTAATAAAATGGAAAGGATTTTGTTTCAGAAACTCTCTGACCTTACAATAGTATCTTGAATAAGAAGCTCGGAATCCAAAAAATAAATCAAATGCTTGTTTTCCAAAGTTAATTTTGTCCCTGAGTAAATCTAATGGCTTGTGCTCCCTCTGTTACAGCACCATTGTGGCACTGGTGTACAACGTGCTGAAAACCCTGATGGAAATGAATGGCAAGCTTTTTGATGAGCTCACAAGCTCGTACAAAGCAGAAAGGCAAAGGTACTGAGCCCTTTCCCAAGTTCCCACTGCTGAGTATGTCCAAGCTGTAATTTGGATGTTGCTCTGCTGTTGTGGCTGTGGGGCTCTGTAGCTGCTTAGTGCTGGGTGCCTGGCAGTGCCCTGGGGGAGCTGAGCCCTGGGAGGGACAGGAAGGCCCCAGCTCCCCATCCTGCCTGGGCAGAGGATGTGCTCCTTCCTGGGTGGTGAAATGGGTCTCAGCTGCTGCTGGCTGTGCTGCCTCTGGGGTCTGAAGAGAATGGAGCTGGAGAGCTCTTCATAGCTCAGCAGAAACATTGCTTACCCTACTAACCTACTCAGCAGCACTGCTGGAGTCAGGGAGGCAGGGCACAGGTGACCCTTGGCCAGCTGAGACCACTGCCAGGCCTCCTTGGTAGCTGTGTTCTTCCCCCACAAAGATTCTCAATCCCTTAATTTGTGTGCATCTGATAAAAATCCTCCTTAAAACAGCAAACAGCTGTGCAAAGCCTCCCTACAGGAACTGTCTGCATTTGCTGGAGCAAAGGTACAGTTTCACCACTCACCATTACTTACTTGTTATGCTCTCTTTTTAATTGAGGAAACTGTAATTGCCTCTAAAAATAGCTTTGGAGAAAAACTTGAAAGAGGTATTGGTAGATGCAAGCCACAGTTAAGTTACTCTGTCTCTAGATTGTGCTTAAAACACATCTGAAATTGATCTTTCTCTATTTTCTTCAGAGAGAAAAAGAAAGAATTGGAACGTGAAGAGTTGTGGAGAAGGTTGGAGGAGTTAAAGCTTAAGAAAGCAATGGCAGAAAAGCAGAACAGCACTCACAACGTGCTCAATGCACACAATACAAGTGCCAAATAAAAGAAATGACCACCTCTACTCGGCAGACATTCTTTTTTTGTACCCTTTTGAAATATACAAGGATTTGCAAAAGAAACCTCATCAGTATAATGGAAACAGCCAATTTTTTCCTCTGGCAAATGTAAAGATTTGAATTTAAATACAGCAGTTAAGTGATGTCATTACCACAACATCTTGTAAATTTGTCCAATTATACTGTCACTTCCAATGTTTCATAGAACTGAATTATCATCCTTAATGAGTGAAATAATTATGGGAGTGGTGAGAATTATGACTTGAATTTTTGATTGTGTTGCACATAGGTGGTATAGTTTGCTACGTACACATTTTTCCTTGTTTTATATGTGCTTTTCACATTGCTGCATACTTTGGTTAAGATGATAGAAAAGGCTTCTAGTTGTGCTGTATTTTCTCAAATAAAACCAAGGTACGTTACCAGTAACTTGAGATATTCAGTATATGCCCCTTACAGCATTGAAAGGATACAGAGCTGTCCTTGAATTCCTGATTGGATTCAGATTTAGATTTATGCAATGCTCACGTTAGAAAGGAGGAGAGGGAGGGAGAGAATCAGCTGCAGCAGGTTGGGGTGACCAGTGCCTCTACCCCATTCCTGCTGCCTCTTGGGTCCTGGGCTAGTTAGAGATTTGCTCCTGCTACAGCTGAGGATGGAGCTTCCTCTGGAGAGCCCATCAATGATGCTCCTCATCAGCCCAAGGACCCTCCAGAGTGGTGCAGTCTCCAAGAAAGACCTGTCTTGGATGTTTCTGCATTAATTTTAACATCTCATGGACTGAAGAATGAGACCAAAATTGGCATTAGTTTATTTTTTTTTCAGTAAGGAGGGAAGAATGTCAAGAAATTGTTCCTTGTTTTCTTTAAAGAAAATGCAGTCTGTTTCTTAAAGGTGGAAAGTTGACAATAGAAGTCTTGTCTGTTTACTTGATCAAGTATTTTTTCACATCTTTTATCAGAGTACCATTCCAATCTCTTAAATTGCAGTTGTGTGGAAAAATTTTGTAATGAAAGATCTTTGGGGAATTGAGCAGCATTCAATAAAGTCTTTATGTTTGTATTTAGTGCTGTACCTCACATCTTTGTGTTTCTGAAGACCAGGAGAATTAGAATAGCTGTTATAAACAACCTTTTTAAATGTCCAGTCTGGCTTTTCACTGAGTGGAAAAAGTGGGGAAGTCCCTGCTACTATGTTTGAGTCAACTTTATTACACTTGTTGCTTCATTTTTGTCTTTAAGTAGTTGTTTCATGGAGGAAAGTTCTCAGTGTGTGACAAACTTTGTTCAGCTGTCCTAGAGCCTAAATTAAAATAACTTACACAAAAGTTGGGGAACCAAACACCTCACAGGGGTTAAAGGAATAAATCACTGTCCTTTGTAATTGTTACAAGTTTTTCCCAAAGTTACAAACAGGGACATCAGTAATAGAAAATAGAAAAAACAACACAGGAGCTGTAAGATAGCCTTCCAAATTGTGCAACACTTGCTGTCAGGATCATCCTATAAATAGGTATGTAAAAGAAAGGTTTCTTGGCTGGCATCACTGGCCTGCTCTTGTAACATTTCCTTATAAAACAAAACATCTTGACAGCTGAGATGTAGTGACTGAAGTGGACTGCTGTGGGAGTTTATTGAGGGGGAAAAAATAGTACATACTGCAAAAAGGAGTTTATCCTTTATTTAACTGTGCTTTCTACTCACCCCACAGCTGCAGCTATGTTGTCTTCCAACTTACCTTCTCTGACCTCATTAGCAAAAAAACCTGAAGCAATGCAGAAACTGGCTCCAATTGTTTCTAATTTTTCTTTTATTTTTTGTAAAATCCAAGAAGTAGCTGCTGTAATATCATTTTTCAAGGAACAGTTGGGTGTTCCTTTGGCTGTGAGGCATCAGGAAAGCTCAGTTGTTAGGTAGCAAAGTCAGTGAGGGTTTTCTTGATGTGGAAAGGTTAAGGGTGGGGGATTTTATCCATCTCCCAGCCCCTGCCTGGTTTCTATCCCCTTCCCCATCACCCAGGGATGGAGTAGCTCTTTTTGCTTCAACCATGCAGTGTTTGGCCTTTGCTGCTCCTGTCCAGCTTAATCTCATTCCCTTGCTGTGCACTGGCCTGAGCTGTTCAGGAGCCAGCATTGCTCCTGATACTGAAGATAAGGTGGGGACTGGACACCACCTTTCTCCCATGCAAACATCTTTGGCCCCTGATTAAACATTTTCCCCCAAACAGCCAGTGCTGCTACTGTGCTTATTTTACTGCAATTAGTTGTTGCTCCCCTGTTTAAGCCTGTGTCTGATCAACACAGTGCATTAATTTGCTCTGGAAGCCAGCTGAAAGTAGGAAATTCTGCCCCAAAGCTTCCTCAGATGCCAAGAACAGGGAAGAAAGGTGAGGGGGTGCTTTTGATACACTTACTGAGCACTCTGCTGGAAGAGGAAGGAAGAAGCAAACTGTGAGTTGGCATCCTTGCAGCAAAGCCTTCAGAGCAAACACACCGTGGTGCCCTGCTCCCTGCAGCCTCCACACGTCCAAGTCAGGCATCTCAACTAACAAAGGACTTATAAGGAAGAAAAAGACACCAGCACCCCAGCACAATTGGTGAGCAGGAATTCCCCACAGAACAGAGAAACACAGTTCCATGCCCTGCTGATGAAAGACTTATTTTCCACTTCCTTAGGAAAGACTTCCAGAAAGAGGGATAAACAACAGCCTGAGACAGACTTTGAGATCAGCCACCAGCTCAGCCCCCCAGGATGTCCTGGTGCTTGATTTGAGGTTGGACTGATCAGTGGTTTTCACCTTACCCTCATGCCATAACACTCCTGCCCTCCTGCAAAGCTCCTTCTGAACCTGAGAGCAGGTAGTTTCAAAGAAGGCACACAATAAATTACTTGAAGTATTTCTTTAATATTAAAGTCATTGTACTTTGATTTAAAGATGACATGTAGTAGAACTCCAGTGTATTTTGTTTCAAAGCCTACTTTGGAGAAGAGAGGCCAGGGTGTTTACCTTCCACTAAGTGCCATCAAGGCAGTGGCTGTGCTATGGGAGCAGCTCACAGCTGATGCAGAAACTAAAGGGTCTGGCTGAGAAACGTTCAAACACTGTCCACTTCTTCACAATTTACTACAGTGATGAGTCTCTGAACATTAGTGAATTCCTTCCTTTCCCCCTGGTTCCCCCATACACCGAGGTAAACTTGTTAAACTTGGACTAGAAAAGTGTGAGTTTGTTAGACCTAGAGTTAGCTCCTTCTGCAGTTCCAAGCCAGTTCACTAGGCTGTTCTTCCAGCCAGCATCTGTCTGGAAGGAAACATACCTGGTTTTCAGCTTTAATTGCTGATTGCAGTTTATTCCAGTTATTTTCTATCCCTCCTGCTATGAACAGTTAAAAGGCAGTCTTAGTCTCAGCTTATGTGGTTTGTTACTTGACGAGTCCTCTTCAGATGCCTTCTTCGGATTTTGATCATCCACTTAACACTTAACTTGGCAAAGTCTGCTGCCTTGAACAGGGCCAGAAAGATACCACAAAGAAGAGCAATCATGTTCCAGGGATTTGCTGTGATAATCTGAAAGAGATGACAAATATTAGTCCCCTCATCTCATTCCACATAGGTGGAGAGGAGTGAGATGTGTGGGAATAGGCTCTAAAGGCCAAGGAGGTGCCTGTGTCCTGCTAGGACAGCAGGAGTGCAAAGGACCAACCCCTGTCCCACACAGTTCACATTCACACTCTGGTTTTGGGCCAGAACACACAAACACTAGATTTTGCTGCTGCTGGACCTTGGTTGTTGGGTAAATACAATACCATATTTTATTCTAATTAATTTATTCTAATAACGGATTAAAAATACACCAGGCTATTTTTATTATTCTTATTTCAGCCTAGGTTTCTTGTCAATTAATTAAAAAAAAAAAAAAGTCATTAAAGATTACCCAAGCAGACTTATTTAAGCAAAAAGTTCAGCCCTGACCTGAAGCTACCCTTTTGCTAGAACACAGGGGGACAGGCTCTTTTCTAAGCTACAGGCACCTCTAGCTGCAAGCGGAATGCTGAGTGCCACCAGCCCAAGGAAAAGCATCAGATGGTCCTGACCTCCACACAGAATGCATTACTGGACATAAGGAAGAGCCTACATTGAAATTTCAGTGTATCCTCACTCTTCCCTGCATTGCTTCTTGAAGGGAGATCACAGAGGCAAGTGCATGCACACACAAACCACGAGCGTGCATAGTCAGACGGTGATTCAGGAAGGGACTAGCGGGTCACTCACGTCCTGAACAGTCTGTATGAAAGGATCTTTCCATTCAAACACCACAAAGAACAGCTGCTCACTCCTTGGATTAGTTCTCTGGTCAATGTAGTTAACCACACTGGTCTGGGGAGAGGGAAAGAAAAGTGCAGGTTACTTTCTTCAGCAGTACAATGAGTTGTGCAACAGAAAGGGCCTGAGAGAAGGTGAAAATACCAGACTATTTAGGGACTTCCACCACAGCCTTTCTCTACCTAGAACAATGGGCTGCCAAAATATGGCAAGGGCAGTTTCCTCCCTGTCTCATGTTCATATTATTTTCCTATTTCTCACTCAGTATCACAGTACAATACCACTTCTACATTGCCTCTCAAGAGGGGACAATTAATTTCCAAAACTCATTTACTTGCAATAATACAACATTTGGAAAATTCTCATGAATTAATGTTAAATTAGTTTTACTTGCCAGAGAACCACATAATGGTAGCAGGAAGATCCCTTCTTTTTGAAAAATGGGTTACAGAATAAACTAGAGCATTCCAGCAAGTGCAGAATGAACATGGAAGGAAAGAAGCCCAGGTGTAACAACCAAACCCATACTTCCCAGTAGTGCCCATTAACTAGGTCACCACTTTAAACTAATGCTGCCCAGCAGAGAGCTGTAACACAATTCCAACAGGGAACTGGGTTAGGATACCAGACTATGTTACAGCCACATGAAACCAGAGTCTCAAGAACCACAACCAGGACAAATATTAAGACATCAGGCCCCAGGAAGACACTTGTACCACCTGCCCCCAGCCTAGGGGCACAAACTGCACAAGGTTTGTACACAGGCAGTAGCCAACACAGTTTGAACTGCCCCTGCTCCTAGGAGCCAACACAAGAGCCCAAGAGCCACACAGTGACCTCAGGAAAGCACAGTGGTGGAAGGACTTCTCCCTTCTCCAAACCTCAAAGGAGTGTTTACATCTTGCTGTGTGCAGAGGGGAGCACTGCTGCTCATCCTGTTTAATTCTGTACTGGAAGCAATGAATCCAGCAGCACTGTGACTTTGTATCAGGGCTGTGACACTAAGATGAGACAAATGATGGAAGAACATGCCTTTCTATGTTTTGTGAGCCCAGTTTTCCAGGCAGAGGATGGCTGAGTTGGAAGTCTAGGCAGATCACTCTCTTCATCTCCTTACATACACTGTATGAGGGATGACCTGCCACAAAAGCCTCCCATCTCCCATGGTGCAGTTTCTTTACAAATACTCAGGGTTTCTCTAATTCTCCACAGTCCCAGCCCTGAACAGATTTTAGGCTGCAGACAAGCAGAAGCAGGAGCTAGAACACTGTTCATGGCCACTTGGAGCACATGGAGCTTCCCCAGCTCCTGGTTTCTGGTCAAACACATTTGCTGCAGACTTGCCTCACACTTGTACAGCTCATTTCCTTATTGCAGGGTACCAGCCCCCCAACCACACTCACCCAAGAAAACTGCACACCAGGAAACAAACAGCACACAAGGCTCAACAAAGGCAATGGGAAAGGAAGAAAATACAAATTAATGACTGCTGGGCTAGTTAGCACAGTGAGTGACTGTTCTGTTTGACCTAGTATTTGTATCCATCCTTCTGGTATGCCAGCTCCCAGGTTGGGATTTGAAAGGCTAATGGACTTCCTGGTGCAATTTGAGGAGATGCTGTATTGTCAAACAAAGCAAGTGCAATTTATGTCTGAGCTGTGTCAATTGCTGCTGTATTATTAATAGGGATCTGATTCCTGGTTCCTAGGTTTTATTAAAACAAACAAACAAACCCACAAAACAAACAGAAAACCCAAACCAGCAACAGCGTTCATTTACTCTGATGATCAGAGTCCATAACTGCTGAACTAAAGAGATGTTTATGGTCACAAAAAGCTCTCTTTTTTCTGAATTTGAGCCAGCCTTTTGTTTCCACTTTGAGACATGTTAGACTTGGGCACACAAAGGAGGACTTTCAAAAATCCTGCACTTAGTAAGCACCAAATAGCAAATGATACAGAGCTGTAGGTGATGAAGGAGACAGACAGCTGCTGGCAGTGCTTACATGGCAGCAGCAGATCAATGCATTTTTTCCTCTCCTCCACACCAAGGTATTAATTTGGGACTTGCATGACTCTGGCATTTGCCTCTTGTCCTTCTCTAGTGGAGTAGGAGGGTACCCTCTCACAGTCATAGCTCTGGTCTTCCCTTAAAGCTGTGCCATGTAACACCTAACTGTGAGAACTACAGCTGGAACTGAAGATTCTGCTTCATTTTGCTCTCCCCAAAAACATTCTTTCCATGAGTACCATGGACTAATAGAAAGTATAATCTCTAAAAGAGAGACCCTCTAGAAAGGATAGCACTTAAAATTTTCTTTTCTCACCACTGCAGAGGTTTCCTTTCCAACCAACACTGGAAGCTAAACAAACTCAAAACACAATGATTTTCCTGTTCATCAACGTGACCAGAAGAGGAGTGAAAGTCAGGCTCATTTCCTCTTTAGATAAGCTTGCATCTTCCACCTGCATATTTTCTAGTTTTAAATGATGCAGGAAGTGAAGTTACTCCAAGTTTCTAAGGACACTGAACAGCTAAGAATTGCAAACCCAAACAAAATGCAGACATGAGAACACTACAAAGGATACAAGGCTTACCTCTTCATCCTAACATCAGTGGCAATCTAAACAACACCTCTTTCCAACAGTAGCTGTTATTTAGACAATTCCTCTGGCAATTGTTCTCCACCCTGAACTGTAGGTAGCTGTGTTAATATTTCTGTGTCAGTCTCTTGGGACCCTTACCTCAGACTACAGGTGTCATAATCCATTTGAGGCCTGGATTTCTGGCCTCCTTGTTAGGAGATGTTTTCCTGAGCTCTGTCACAAGGCCATACCAACAGCTGAGCACATCAAGACATTTACACTTCTACAGAACACCTCCTCCTTGAGAAGCAATGTGAGTAACTAGAGTGAAAACTGCTCAGTGCAAAGTGGCATTGTGGATGCAATGAAACAAAAAAACCAACTCCCAAAACATTATGAGTACTTCTTTTCTTTGTTTCTTACCTCTTGTTTGAATTCAACAGTCTCACTGCCATCTTCTTCTTTTGTTTTGACCAAGGACATCTTGACCCAAGTTCGGAAGCCTCCAGAAAACTTCCAGCTGGAGTAGGAACTTTCACAATCCTTCATGAATTTTGCTTTTTCTGGACTAAAGGGAAGAAAAAAAAAAAAAAAACAAAAACAAAAAAAACCCCAAAAAAACCCATTACTTTATTGACCAAACTGAGCACTGTAGGAAGGAGAGTGTCAGACTCACAGGCACTTCAAACTATGTTCACAATTCCTTTTACCCTCCACCTGCTAAATTCAACATATTTAAAACATTGTGTAGTGATATTTTCATAAATGGTAGCACTTCACTGGTGCATCCTTCACTGCAGAGGAGACTTACCTGGAGCCTATGACCCTGGAATTGTGCCTGCCTGAAAAGAGTGTTCTGCCTCACAGGGAGCTTAGCTCTGCTCATCTGTCACCTCTGGGACAAAAAGGAGCAGAGCCAGGACCTCAGGAAACAACTCATAACTGTGTTAAGAAGCAAGAGACAGCAGGAAGAGCCTAGGGGAAGGACAGGGTGCTTCACCTCATTTCTGGTAGCCAAACAAACCACTTGCAATGCAGACATGCTTAAAATGCCTCAAAATGTACATTCAGGATATTCCTATTATTTTGGAAACACTGCAGCTTTGGTGTAAGGCTCCCACCTCCAATAACATGGCTGTTTTCCCAATATGCAATCACAGCTATTTGCAGCCCCCAGAACAACAGGATTGCTTTGTGTGTTTTGGTTGGGGTTTTGTTTTTCAATACTGTGACTGTAAATCTTTAAGGCTTCCAACACCCCTCATGCTGCAAGTAGTAAAGAGGTAGCTTTAAGGCATATCTGGTCTCCATCTCTTCTCTAGCAGCTGCACAGGACATGGTGAATTAACCATGCTATTTACTTGGAGCTCCTCAGTACTGTGATTTTAGCCATTTTCATGTCATCCCTGTGAAATAAGCCCAGCCCTGCAGCTGCTTTTCCAACAAGGTTTCATTTGAGAAGAAGAGGTAAACAAACCACTTGTGAGAAGTCATGAATCATTAAAGGCTGCTTTTACTAGGATAGATTTCAGGTTGTAGAGACATGCCAGGATATATTGGTCCTTAAAAGATGGGAGAGGGTTTTGATCCAGACTAAATCCAGCTACCTAGGAAAAGGGAGAGTGTTCTTTGCTTTTAAGGCAGAGGGTGTGCATAACCAGGTGTTTAGGAGATTAAGGTGGTCTTCCAGGAGAAAAATGCAAAGAAGTAAAGAAGAAAAGCAGAGGTGAAGAAACAAGCTAACAAGCTCTTGCCCCAGAACAGGCCAATCAGGAAGATCTGTCTGGCACTGACCAGACTTGCAGTTTTCCTGCCTTTTTTTCTTAGTTTTCAAACCTGGGGCTTCTTTTCTTTCTACAAACCAAGGTGCCTTGTCTACAAGGACCAAAGGACTGCACTGATATAAATATCACATTGATGGCCACTCTGTACCACACCACCTGCTCAGGCTTAATAGATGAATACACACGTGTCCACAGGAGGGCTAAACCCAGCAGAGCCATTCTCTCAAGTCAGGGCTTCAGGCACTGGACTCAAACACAGAATTCCACTGTGCACATGCACAAAAAAGAGAAGGGGCTCTGGAAAGAAAAACTAACACACTTTGCTACCTATCAAGACAGATGCTGTTCCCAGAGAGTTGTAGGAAGTTAGGAATATCTTTATTTTGAGGTCAACTAAATGACCCCAACAGGATGGCACCTCTCTACCTCCCCACAGGAAAGATGTGGGTAGAGCCTAAGGACAAAGCCCACGGCCTCCTGCTCCTCAGCAGAGCAACACAGGAACACCTAATCCCACAACTGGGATGTGGGCAGAGCAGCAGCTGAGGGGACAGCACAGGGAGCACTGAGTGCTTTGCCACTCAAGAGGAACATACATAATTAGCACTCTGCCAGCCAGTCATATGCCTAATGGCTGGCTAAATGCAGCATCCTAGGAAAGCTTTCCAAGCCAACATGGAAAAATGAGGCAGGAAGTTATGACACAGAGCTGAACATTACAGCCACAACTTCCATGGTAGGCATACAGCAGCAGTATGCCTTGCCTTTGACAGTAATTGTAGGCTTGGGAAAGAAGGATTAATAATATCTTAGGGGAAGCTGTGCAGAAGTGGTCTGAGAGGCATCTCCATAATCCAGACCACTGCTACAGAGTGAGGGGAAAAAAGGGGGGTGGACAGGAGAAGCACAGCAGAGAGGCACAAGCTTTGCACAAATTATAGCAGAGGGCAAATAACACAGCTTTAAAACCACACACAACCAAGTGAACACATGACAGGACAGGGATTTTAAGCTGAAAAACAGTTCTCCAGGCAGTTCCTTTTAATTCCCTCTTCACACCAAAGACAGACAACCCACACAAACTACACCACATTTTTTTGTTGCTGCTGGGTGTTTTTCCTTTTTTCTTTTTCTTCTTTTTTTTTTTTTTTTTGATCTGTGGGAGTCACTAACCTATTTCTGTACTGGATCCTTCTAACACCAGTGTCTATGGACCACCCATGAGAGCTAGAGAAGTTTAGGACATCCCACCAGCAAATTCAATGCAACAGCAAGAGCCAAACCCACTGATGGCTCAAACCCAATCTATGTTTATTGCTTTTGTGTCTCCCCAGAGCAGGAAACTCTCAAACAGCCGTGGCATCTAATAAAGGTTGGTGTGGTACCAAAAGTCTCAACCCTTCCATGCTGTATTTCTCTGCATGCAGCAATCCAGATCAGAGACATGAACATGGAGCTCTGTTCAGACCCTTAAATAATCTCTGATCTCTTCACACTGGTATCCATTGTTTCATAGGACCATAAGTTATTTGACAAGCTACACTAACAATAGTTTTGTCAGGAGTATACTCAGAGGATTTTCTTCTAAACCTAATTATCCTAATGACAGTTCAGGAGAGGAACTTGTATTTTTAGCCACACATTTTGGGTAATTTGCAAGAGTTTCATTATTTCCCTCCCTCCAATTAATATGGTACAGACAGCAGCTGCCACTGCCTTAAAAAAAAGAAAAAGAGAAAGAAGCCAGCCCAGCTCAGAGGCCAACAACAGCACACAGTGCAGCAGTGTTCTGTGGAGACCAGAACAAAACCAGTAAGCAGTGCCAGTTTCATGGAGTCTGATCCAATTTTAACAGAAGAGCTGCAGAGAATAAAGCCCTTGACAGAAACAACTGGACCTTGCTTGAGTCCTCAGCATTTACTACACCATGAAAAATCTCTTAAAGGTACAAGTCTTTAGAGGTCATTTTTTCATTGCTTGTGGCACCTCTGATAAAACTGTACATGAACTGCTGGGCACAGTGTGATTCTGGGCTCTCATAACCAGTGAAACACTTTGTCAGGAAAAGCAGTTAACAGAGGCCAGTAATTGAAGTTTTCAGAGGCTGTATGGAAGGACACACAATAGTTTCTACAGATATCTTAACCCAGACTTCCCATCAGCTAAATTTAGCATCTGCTGATGAACAAGAAATCATTTCTATTTTCTCTTCTGCTGGAAGCTGGACAGAATGAGTGCTCTCCACAAACACAGTGCAGTTTCACATGCACTTCTCACAGTCAGGAGAAATGTGAACTCCCAACCTGCCCTGGACCCAGGCAGTTCATGCCAGGACAGCAAACACAGTACTGAGCAAGACAAGCCATGTCATTTGTATCAAGTTTTGGAGGATGCTGCAAAAAAAAGACACCACTGGCCTGCTGCTCACAGCTGGTTCTTTTTTAGCATTCCATCTAGACATGCAGAAAATCCACCACTAAGGCCTTCATCCCTTTGCCAATGTCACCATTCACCTGGGTTAGTTAAAACCAGCTTTAACTCCCATTCCTATTACCTGCCTCAAGCAAGCACAAAGGCTGCATCCCCAAACAAACATCCCCATTTCCCACGTGCCTTCCAAAGCCTGAGGATGCACAGACTGAGCTGTTCATCCTGCCCTGAGCCAGGTGCAACACCAGGGCTGGTCTCAGGCACTGCCTGAGCACACTCATTTGTGTCTGGCAGTACAGAAAGAGCTAAGCACCTTGCTGCAATTGGTCCCACTGTAAGTGTTTCTAATCAGAGCACAAGCCATAAAACCAGAAAAAAAAAAAAAAAAAAAAAAAAAAAAAAGCAGCACCTTCTACACCACTACTCTTCACTGGTACTCTCTCACCCCAAAATATCAATGCCTAAAATACCCAGAACACCAGCATTACTGTGTTTCAGTACAGTTACAGAAAATAGTTAAAGATTTAGGATGTCTTCACTGAAGCAGAAATGCTTTGTAAAAGGCAAATCCAGCTAACTGGTCTTTGGCCACTCAGAGGTATCATACCAGTCTTTGATCCATTTGAAAATCATCAGTATGACCGTGTCCAAAGCTTCTGAGAAGGCTTTGCTACAATAAAATCTGTTCTCTTCCCTCCCTCACCTCATTTTGCTCTGCACAGATCCCCTATCCCCTGTCCATTTCTCACTGAGCATCTATTTTCAAATTAAGGCTTTCTATCAGGTGTCACTATGATTAATATTTCCTGACTAACTATTAATCTAGATCTCAGAGAGAACAGAACTTGAATTTAAATTAAAGCAAAAATTAAGCTGATAAGTATGAAATTTATTCTCAAGAGGTGGACAAAAGATCAGGTCTTTCAAGAGTGTTCAAGACAGGATTAATTCCATTCTTGTTAAAATTAGAAGGTTGATTAGGTACTCCAATGATATCAATGTCAAACCAATACAATGCAATTTTGAAAACCCCATATATGAATTTACACCATTCTGCAGAACCTCAAACAAAGCCAGTAACACAGGGAGAAGTTAATCTTTCAATGAAACCACAACATAGCAATCTAGGGATCTGACCTTCACAGTAACTGCTTTAAAAACCCCTAAATGGCACAAAAATATTCATGTTCTTGGTGCACTTCCTGACACACTAGCAAGGACAGCACACTTCCTGATCACCCACAGCAGCAGACAGCAGGAAGCCAGCACAAACTCCAAGCTTTTAGAAATTGCAGCAACAAATGGTTTAAGCACAGCTGAAGAACAGTTTTTTTTGCAGAAAAAGCCCTCAATACATTTTTTAAAGGTCAGGTTAGCAAACAAAAATCCTGCCTGATTTTTTACTGAGAACACCCTGCTTTCACAAGTATTGTGACAGTAAGCTCAATGCAGCCACAGGCTCATCCTCCCTTTACATACCTGCTGACGAACTCTTGGAAAGAAGAAAAGAGCAGGTAGTCAATGGCACTGAAATCTTGGTCTGTTTCATTTAAATGGAACTGCAAAAACACCAGTTCCCTTTTCTTCACATCACGAGGGCCTTGAACAATCAAAGCATACTTCTGTAAGCAAACAGAGATGGTGAGAGCAGCAAAGGAATTCTCATTTCCTCTTCATTAATTTGCCATCTGGCATTAATACTCTATAGAAATCTAATACACACAGAGTTTCTTGGCTGCCACTAAATATACATCTGTTAAAATACCTCACGAGAATGCCACTTGAGTCCCTCCTTTTAGTTTAAAAAGGAGGTCTTTACATCAAGATTCAGGGTTTAAATATTAATACTTAAGTATTAAATATGTTCATTTGTGGATTTTGGACTTTTGTTTATACAGAAGCAAGCTCCCCTGCACTTTTAAGGGCAATTTAAGACATACTTATCACTCAATGTACCCATATTGCTGGCTCAAAGCATTTCAGTGTAATGAAACACTTGGTGCCCATTTAAGATTCTTCCAAGAGTGAAATAAACATGGTATGTAATTCCCAGCAGGAATTCATGTATGAATTCCCAGCAAACACATAAGAAGAGATTAGCTATCCTCCTTTAATGGATACTGACACTGCTTTCAATCAAAGCCAGATTTACAATATCAAGGAAAATGCTTCCCAGTTCATTAAGGAGAAGAATGAAGTGAGTTTCACTGTGAAAAATGACTTATTTTATCCCATTAAGGGTTTTGTGCTGCACACACCCACAGGACAGCTGATCTTCCATAACACATACATACACTGACTGGGTATTTTACATTTCTGAAAACAAAATGACAGATGGCTTACAAAAAATCCAAAGCAGAAGCAAGGATTTTTTTACAGCATGTAGTACATACTTTTACTTTCCAACAAGATTATGAGCAGAAAACCCACATGAATAAGCTTTGTTCTATTATATTGTTATTACCATAGTTTGATTAGTAAAAGGATCTGTGTAGTTGATCCTCTGAGTGGTGCATTCAATGTCTCCTGGCTGACCTGGATTTATCAGAGGTGGAATGTGATCATAGTAATGATGCTTGCAGCTAAGCAGCCGAGCCTTGCCTGGGTAAAAGGCAATACCTGTTTGGGGAGAAAAAACATTGGAGAGCACTGATTCTCTTCCTGAGGACATAGATTTTCATTCTGGAATTGAATCTCACAGGATACTGAGCCATCTTTAAGATGCCACAAAATAATCAAATTAAACCACGCACTTCCACATTTTTCTGGAGCAGGACAAAAGCACCAACTGCATCAGGACAGAAACCCCATGATGCATTGAAAAAAAATCAGGGTTCATATTCTGTTACAACAATTCAAGGTTCATAGAAGCTACCAAGTTTCCCTAGTCTTCCCACAGGCCAGCAGCTAATCCATCAGTCCCTCTCAACCCCAGATGAATCTGTAAAATATGTTAGGGGACATCAAATGGGACATGTAAAGCTTTAGGTTTCAGATATTAGCATCTAACACATCAGGTGTTAATTGGAAATAATGTACATACCATACATGACAGATCAAAGATCACTGGCCAAGCTAATAGGAGTGAAAAGATGCTCTTCAGAATGCAACATCTGTTATCTGAATGTGACATCGTGATAAAAATCAAAGCCATCAAACACACACTAACTGCTACATCCCTTGTTATTTACATCACTGGGTAGAGCAGACAACTACTCCACCTGGATGGAAATCCACATATGCCATAAACCTCCTGCTCCAGTCCAACAATGCATTTAAACAACCTCAGCCTCCTCAGCTTTGGAGGGCTAGCAAAATACGAGAGCCAAACCTCAAAATCCTTTTGCATCACCTATGCCATATTTATTATTGGAAACAAGCTTGCTGGAAGATAATCTAGTCCAACTTAAAAAAAAGAGCAAAGAAAAAAAGAGTATGATTTATTAGATATCATTAACTCTCAACTGAGATGACCTGCCCACCAAAACGTGAGACGTCAAAGCACTCAGCACATATCAAATGCTTTATTCCTTTCTTCAGAGCTCCATGCTTGCAAACTGCCATTTCAGTAGAGCAATAAGATAAAGGACGACATTGATTTAGGTTCTCTGACCTGCAGAGATGTCCAACAATACTTTTGGATTTATATGCATGCTGCTCTGCTTATGTAAAATCTGCTTATTTTCTTCCTGTCGCTGTATGAAAAGCTCACATGGGGAAAAAAATAAAAAGGGGAAAAGCTTGAGTTTGATTGCTCTAACAGACAGATTCATATGGCCCAAACATAAGGCACTACTTCCAGAGCTGGGCCTAACTGGCCATAGAAAAAACCAACTACAGTAACATGGCAACAACTCAAAACACCTTTCAGCCACAACTACTGAAGTGGGTATTTGGAAAATGTGGTAACACTTCAAACAGAAGTGTTATTGTTAAACTGGAAACTCACTGATGACTGACCGAGCTGCACTTGCTACCATGGCTCTGCTTATGAATGGCTACTGGACAATTAAAAAGAATAATAACAACAGAACTCACTATTCAAAAATGCTCCTGTGGAGCAATTCCTCCTACAAACTGCAACAGCTTCTGCTGCCACGCTGCATTTTTATGCCAGCACTGTTCCCTGCAGTCACATCACATTTTCACTGCCTACTGATGTAATACCACATTGTAAACAAGGCAGGGTGGAAGCAGAAAGTGGCATTGTGGTTATTTTGTGGTTGACTTGAGGAATTCACATTCTTTACTGTGAATGGCATCTCACTGCCCAGTGCAACACTGAGCTTCCGATACACATCCTATGTGTTACTCTGTTTGAATGATACAGTATGGGGAGTATTTCCAAAAGGAATTATCTTTCTCCCTTAGAAGAGGACTCATTCTAGAGTCTGAAAACACTTCCTGTCTATGAAATGTTACATAATTCTCCACAGCTGCTGCCATTCATGTTATTGGCATGAAAGCTCCCCAAAATCTCCCATACAATGTTAACATTTCTGTGCAAAGTCAACACAACTTTTTAATCTAAAGTGAGGAAATTAAAGATCTGGGTCAAAGTATTATATGCACTCTGGGCTCCGGAGAGTGAATGTCAAAAATTTAAAACAATTCAAGAAAAACATGAACAAGAACTTAACCCATTTTGCTTGTTACCACTCTTACCAGGTGCATCATACAAGGACACTTCCTTGTAAGTGACAGACATCACTGGGTGCTTGAGCTTCTCCCTGAAGTCACTGATGGTTTGGTAGACAAGGAACACAGCTACAGCCATGAGCAGCAGATAAATAAACAGGAGAATTACTGAAAAAACATTCTTTAGGCAGGTCTTGCTGAAACGCAAAGAAGGGGTAGTGGTACCCAGTTCACCATCTGGAACCAAAGAGAATATAGATTGGGACTTTAAAATACAGATAGCTTTGCTGAATTTTCATTTAAAGATCAATCACTTGGAAAAAAAAAAAAAAGTAAGCCTCAAGCTCAGCTTGATTTAAAAAACCACAGTTAACTCTGGGTTTGATGATCAGCCAGGCAGATGCTTCCTTCTCAAGTATGAGGTGTAATCAACCTAAGACTGTGCCTCCTTTTCACATGCCAGAATTTGGCACTCTGCTTAAGGCCACTGCAGGCAGGAAACAAGGTTTATTTTTAAGGACAACTGAGAAACAAAGTTTGAAGTTCACAAGAAAGTCTGTTGATGGTCAATCTTTGTTTCTGGAGAAAAACAACTCCTTTCCCCCTCATTTCCAGCCTGAAGTGATTCTTACACACACTCAGCATAGGCATCAGTGGAGTGATTGAATATTCTAATGCTCATGCCCAGCTCTATGCATTGCATCTCCATCATGGTAGAAGTCCCTAGATATTTGTGACCCTCTAGCTCATAACTCCTTGTGCATGTTAAAAACTTTCTTAGAAGGATTCTTCCAATTACATCTAGAAAGAGACTGGCCCAACACTCCCAGAGCCTCCTTTCCTTCAAACCTTGTTCTCTTTAGATCTTCACAGTAGTCTCACTCACACACAGACATTGCTTTACTCATGCTCCTTGCATTTGCCATTTCTTTTGGCAACACTTCTAAGGGAAAGGTTCCTCTACTCTTGAGTTACACATCACGTTTTGTCATAAATGATATACACCTGAACACACAAAATTTTAGTTAAAACTCAACGTAAGAGAGGAGATAAGCAGCCATGCTTCCTGCTGAGTGTTCTGTGTGCTGTCATTTAATGAGTCAGGCCCTCTCAGGCCATACCACACGCTGCTCTCCAACTCTAGGGTTTGGTGTTTGTGCCTTCCCACAGCAAACATCAACCTTTTAGTGAACCCTATTGCACACATAACCACTTACAAATGTCCATGGGCAAGTTACATGTCAGAAACAGCAGCCAAGGCAATTAGGACATTAACATGCATAAAATTGCACTGCTGAAACAAATATGTCTTGAGCATTTGGGCTATACTCCTGTCAGGCTGGCTAACCTCAGCACCCACACCTGAGCTGCACTAAACCCATTTAAGACTACCCCACACCCTCCAAAAACAGCCTGAACACTCTAAGAATCTATTTAAAAGCATCTATTCAATATTGTATCTTGCTCATGTAAATCTGGCACAGACTCTGCCTGCAACCCACTGCCACTCAGGTGAAACACAACGTAAAGGAGGATGACATACTAAACTATCTCAGAGTCAGATGTGCTGAAGCTCCCAAAAAAGAAATATTCTCCTATGAGTCCTTGGAAAACCTCCTTGGATATCCAACAGTACTGATTCATAAGTAAGTGAATTCAATAAGTAAGTGAAATTAGTGAAGTAAGTAGTGAAATTAGTGTTTTGTTTACTTTTAGAAGTGCAATAAAATAACAAAACCAAAACAACCAAAGCCATGTGCAGCAGCAGCCAACAGGCCCTACAAATCAGTAAATTTTGGGTCAATAGTTCTCACCTGGTAAAATAGCAGAGCTGGAATCTTCAGTAACTTCCATCTCTCCTTCTCTCTCCTCTGTTGGATTTTCAGATACTCGCTCCACATCTTCACTCAGCTGTGTAGTTAAAACAGTGGTTCAATTTCCAAACATGCTCCCAACTTGCAATTGTTGGAATTTCTATGACACAAATAAAAGAGGCTCCAACTAACCAAACACACAAAAACATGCCCCCAGTCCAAGAGCACCCAACATCTGCTCCACTTGTTCACAAGACAAAAGCTACATTTCTGTAGACTTAGAGCCAAAAATTAAGTGACTTGCATGCTACAAATTTAACCTACTTCTACCCTGCTGCTTCAACAATAACATCACCTTTCTGTTCAAGTTCAAAGTAATTATTTCCCCAGCAGCTCCAGCACACTTTAACCCCACAATTAGGACAATGTTCTCTGACAAGTGGGAACTCCATTCTGTCATTGAAGAATGTATTTTTAGGCATAAAGAAACCACAGCACATACCAGCAAACAGAGCATTAGCACTTCTTAATAAAGAGGTACAAAAAGCACGAGATGCATTTTGACAGGTGTTAAGGCAAGGCACTGAAATACAGTCTCAGCCACACAGGTGGCTGGGTCATTATGAGACAACAGTCAAGCATCTCTAAATTTCTGGTCCTTATTTGATCTTACTGTGCAGATTATTATATATTAGTGGTTATGCAACTAATTAGCCTTCCAGTGTTTCTGAAACACCAACAGAGACCAGATATTTTCTTGTTTTGCTATTCAGAGCTCTGGGCTCAAACTGCCAGGCCACTTCTGTCAGAGTCAGAAGTTTGTCACATCAGATATGCATCACATAACACTGTGAAGTACTACAGATTTTATACATCATAAATATAAAGTATCTCTTGTATGTTTTCCAAGTTTTCTTTCGTGGTGGGAACTGACACAAAGATTACAACAACACAGATCCTGTTTCCTGTTTCAAGGAAAATGGGGGCACAGTTAATGCTGCAACTGCACTGAATGCTATTAAACACTACACCCCTAACTTACACAACAGTAACGTGCATGTACCCATAGGGGAGTGCTTTTATTTCACCCAACTTTAATTCAGTACTGAAATAATCATTATGCCATTACCAGATCATCATTAGCACCTATTAGGAAAGAGTCCACTCATTCTATGTTTTCAAAGTCTGACGTAGAGTCTCCATCACCTCCTGCTGTATTTCTGTATTCATTTCCACCACACAAAGCAAGATGAAAGCAGTTACCCAGCTGTTTTTAGATGATTAGTACATAAATAAAGCATGATTTCCCATAGCATGAGGGAATAAGTGAACAGGTAACTTGTAGGCTAAAAACTCAGCTCACGGGGAAGCTCATACCAGGGTCCAACTGAAGATACCTTTTTCAATTATCATCATAAAATAAGGGAAAATTAAAACTCTGCTCCTTTATGTAGAAACATTCTGGTTCTGTTTATCTGACCCAAAACATGGTACTCTGACCCAAGAAAAGTACTCACTGAACCTCTTGTACTAGTTACACTAAATCAGCTAAGAAACCACTTCCAATTATACATATGCAAATTGCTGATATCAGAGCTGATCCAACAAATGTCATGTAAGTTAAATAAAGCCACTGCAATTCCTCAGCTGACCCCCACATCTCTCTGATTCCCCAGGTACAGGCATTTCATTGACTGAGGTTACTGGGAGGGTAAGTGAATTCTATTTCTGATGGCAAGGAGATCCCAACACAATTTTAAAAAATAACAAAATAAGCAACATTTCCTATCCTCTCAAGAGGACCTACAGCTATTTTTTTCAACAAGTAGAAGAAAAATTATCTTAGAGGTAATTCCCAATCTAAATGATTCCATGATAAGCTCAGAAAACACAACTTTTCAGGACTCCTAAGAAACAAACCAAAAATGCCAAACAATATGCAACTATGTTTTCTTATCTCTGCTCAGAATGTTTCACAAGCTTTTCACACATAAAGCCAGAGAAGGACAGCCAGGCAAGAGCAGGACTACTAACATTGCTTCAGATGCAGTAAGCAGGTTGAGCTGATGTGTAAGACTGTTCCCTGAAAACAACTATATTTTACTGCAGATCCTGAACACCTGAATGGAGAAGAGGTCACCAAGATCAGTGCATGGCTCAGCCACTGCGTTCTGAGCAGCACACAGCACCCTGACTCTGTAAGGCAGGGCAGCACAGACCTACAAACCCAACCCCAGTGACTGGGAAGCCAGCACAGCACTACTGCAGCTGATTCCAGTTCACCCTTGTCACTCCTCCTGGATTCAGGGACTCTGCCAACAGCAAACCTGGAGCATGCCAACCAGGTTCACCCTCACAGGCCAGCCCTTCCTACTTTTGATAAGGCATTTTTGATAAAGGGTGAAGCGTGGTGCCAATCAGAAGGAGCAGAGATTGCAGGGCAGTTGAGCTTTTAATAGGATGCAGAGCCAGGACAGGATGTCAAGGACAGGAAGGGCATGAAGCAGACCCTCTTCAGCATTCTTCTGGCTTCAGCACACACAGCTGAGAGAGAAACAACTGCAGGAACCCGCCCATGTCCCAGCACGGGACACATCTTTTTCAGTCCTGTACACAGAGAAGCACTGGACAAACAGAAGCTCAGAAAAGACAATTCCAGCCATTTGAGAGACCCTGCCAGGGGCAGAAGCAACAGAGACTGCTGCAGGTGCTGGAGAAGGAATGGACACACAGGTGCTGCACTGAGCACACAAGTCAATCCCATCTTGAGAGTGATGGGCTAAAACCTTCCTACTGGATAAAACTCCCTTAAATAAAAGGAGAACTTGTTTATACAGGCCTTTTGCTGATCCGCTGATTCATCACCTTCCAATGCCTTCTAGCCTGGCAAGAAAACCAGAAGCTGAAACTAAACAGACAGTAAATTAGAATGCATTAAAGCTGAGCCTCAAACTACCCATCACGTGTAGAGGAAGGAAAATATCTACATCCCTTTTGCCTGCAAGACACAAACAAAAGTGCTCGGCTGTAACTCTCTACCGCTGCTAACTCGGCACAAATTGCTTGTGGCTCTACTAGGAGAGACAGGAACGAGCAAGGAAGTCGCGCTGCTGAGCCTGTACATTGATATGCAAACCAGGCGCTGCCTCGGGCTTTTGGCAGCGTGATAAAGCGTCCTTCAGCTTCGGATGCGGAGCTCTACTGCCCAAATCGCTTCTCACTCCCGACAGACCATTCCCTTGTCAGCAAACCCTGGCTGCACGCACCTCACACACCTGAAACTGCTGCTGCCCGCTATTCTAACCACGTCCCCAGGTAAAACATGTGAGCACCCGAGCCGCCCGGTGCTTCCTGCAGGGCGCAGCTGCCGCCCCGGGCACCCAGCCCGAGCCGAGCTGTCCCCGGCTGTCCCCGGCTGTCCCCGGGCACCAGCGCCCGCCGCCCCTCAGCCCCGCCCGGCCCCCCGTACCTCCTGGTAGGATGCGGGCACCTCCGGCTTTGGCATAGCATCGGCGGGAGCGGCGCCGCGGGGCCGGGCAGCGCCCGCCGCACCGCACGGGCGGGGCAGCCACGGGCCGAGCTGAGCTGAGCCGAGCCGGGCCGGGCCGAACCGCCCCGCCCGGGCAGGGCCACGCAGGCGCCGCCGGGACCCCCGAGCCGCCGGGCCGGCCCTTCCTTCCCTTCCCTTGCCGGTGCCCGCCCCTTGCCGGGGCTGCCGGGAGGCGTAGTCCGGGCTCGGCGCTGCGGTCCGGCCGCTCGGCACACGCCTAGGGGATGCCGGGGAGGTTTATAGGAACATCCTCCCCTCCTGGGAGGCACTGAGATGGGGAGAGGAGCCTTCTCTGCTTCGCGGCCCTAACTCTGCTAACACAAGCAGACTTGGATAGTCGGCTCCCTCTAAGCTGTCCAAAATATTGTCCTTTTAATTGTTTTTAAATTTTTATTTTTTTTTTAATTTTCGTGTGCTGAAGGCTGCTATCAGAACGCCGGAACACCAGGCGTGCTTGTCCTGCAGGACTCCTGAGGTGACCCCCCCCCCACGCTGTGCCCGCGGCAATGGGACACTGCAGGAAAATAAAAGCCAAAACCGCGGAAGGGCTGATTCACGAGCCACGCGACCACAAATACCTATACAGCTTCTTTTTTTCTTCCCCAGCGTCGAAATAATTGTTAGTATTTCATCATCAAGAAAAAGCACGTGCAACATTTTCGTGCATTGAGATGCAACACTGTAAGGGAGTTCCTGCTGATGATCATTTCCTTCTGCCTAAGGCCCACACCTAGTAAGTTAAAAACCAAGATCTGAGGTTCTTTGACAATAACAGTCCTATTTATTATACATTTGAATCATAGCACTACGGTCAGGAAGAGTGGATGCTGCAGGATCAAACACCCAGGCTTTAAATCCTTCAGATCCTCACTTGTCAGCACTGCAGTGAGGGATGTGATCCTTCACTATGTATCAGAACTGGAAAAAGTTTCTAATTTTCTTAACTCTATATAGAATGATAAACATCAAGCTTGTTCTTCTGCCAGTCCTGAATGTTCCCCCGTGCTGTATTTATAGCATAAGGAAAACATAATCTGAAAATTTCCTATTTATTTTCTCCATTCTTTGGCTATAAATGTCTGGGTTTTTGAAGTCACAACGATGAACCCTGCACCGTGTGCTCTGATTTTGTGAATAAACATTGAAAACAGCTAGCAGAGAAACTTCAGGAGGGGAAGAAGGAGGAAAATTGAGAAATCTTTTATTATTAGGTGTCTGTTATGGTGCCGCCAACTCCATTTCTAAACCATGTCCTTAGGTGCCACATCCATGCTTCTTTTAAATACCTCCAGCAAGGCTGACTCCACCGCTGGGGCAGCGTGTTCCAGGGCCTGACCACCCTTTCTGTGGAAAAGTTTTCCCTAATATCCCATCTAAACCTAAAAATCTACCAAAAAAAAAAAAAAAAAAAAAAAATCTGAGGCTGTTTCCCCTTGTCCTATCGATTGTTACCCGTGAGGAGAGGCAGACTTGCGCTTGGCTGAGACCTCCTTCCAGGCAGTCATGGAGCGCCCTGTTCTCAGCGCTGTTCTGTGGGATCCCGGCGCTCCCCGCCGTGTTCCTTTCTTTTACCTCCCCCGTGCTCCTTTAACTCCAGTCCCGCCCCGCTCCCTTCCCGGGCCCAGGCCCGCCTCAGGCCGGGGCGGTGCGCGCTCCGCGCCATGGCGGGCGCTGCGGGCCTGCTGCCCGGCCCGATGCTAATCCTGCTGCTAATCCCGCTGCTGCTGCCGCCGGCCGCCAGCCCCGAGCCCCAGCTGCGCTTCAGGCCGCCGGCCGAGGCCCCCGTGCGGCTCTTCACCGAGCCCGAGCTGGCCAGATACGACGGGCACCAGGTAGGGCCGGGCCGGGGCGGGCCGGGCCCGCACAGCCCCGGCTCCCGTGGAGCTCGGCTTTGTCGGGCTCTGCTGCTGCGCTGCCCCGCCGTCCCTCCCGCCCTGTGCCTCTGGGCATCTGTCGGTTCTTGGGCAGTCTGTGCGGAGTCTGCAGGCACCCAGTGCTCCAGCCTGTGCCTCTGGGTCCGGCCGGCAGCTGCCGGGGTTGATGCTGCACACACAGAGTTTGATTATTGGGTGCTGTGTGCCCATTGTACTCGCTCCCTGCTTGGCACGGTGCTCCTGCTGGAGAATTTCAGATTGCCACGAGCTGGGACCAAAGTTAATTTTCTCTCAGTAATTCATTAAACCATATACTTAGGGTTTTTTTGTTTTTGTTTTTTTTTAACCCCAAGATTATCAAAATAACAAAGACAGTTTTATCTTAGGAGCGTTTAGCTTCCTATGACTGAAAAGCCCCAGCAGCACGCCAGACTCAAAACTATAAAGTCCTGAAGTCCTGTATTGATACACATCTGCTTCTCTTTTGAAACACTCACTGTCTGACCTTCTCAGGGTCTTCTCTAGATACTTTGAAGAGACTAACCAATGTCTGACTAAAATTACATTTTATGTATAAAACACAAAGCAGAAGCACTGGCTTATTAAGTAAAACAGATGTCAGCAGATTAGATTTACGTGTGTTTATGTATTTATCCTTCTTTCTTAATCAAATAATGCTGTTGGGTGCACACCCTTTTATTTTGGGCAATATCCATCTGCATTAGGAATAGAAAGATGCAGTAGACAATCTTCAAGCAGACTAGTGTGCAGACAAGAAGTGACTTGCAAAAGGGACTTGTCTGCCATGGTTATGCTGTTTAGATTAAAAAGATTCTCTCATTGCTTATGGTTGAATCCTCAAAGAATATTAGGGGCAATTTAAAGCACAACAAGAAATTTCAAGAGAGAGAACATGGGTGGTGGTATAACAAGGTTAAACATACAACAAAGAATTTGTGAGAGCCTGTGGATTTCACAGCTGAAACAAACTGCTTTTTGCCTGTGCTTAAGTGCTCAGGATGTATTGATGGCTTTCCCTCCAGGAAGGACAGCCCATCTACCTGGCAGTGAAGGGAGTAGTGTTTGATGTCACCTCTGGAAAAGGTTAGTGTGCTTCTCCTCTGCTGTCTACTTTGCTTTCATGTCATTATTCAGTCATTTCTTTTTAAATATTCCCAGTGTATTGGAAGCTTGCAGTTCAATTATGACAAAAATATACACTTTTTCCTCTTCTAAAAAACTTTATTTTCCTCCTCTGACAGCTCCCCTGCTAAGGTTTTGTTTAGAATTTACACTGGTCTGAGATCACAATGTGTAGACAGACCAGCCAGCACTGTCCAACAAACTGTTGCTGTTTGTGCCTTCCCTGACAATTAATTTGAACTCCTGCTACTTAATCCAGATTTGCTGTAAAAAGTTTGAAGGGACCATGAGGGTCTTAGACACTTGCCTTGATGTCATCATAAGTAAACTAATGGCTTGTTACTGTGTTTGTACTAACCTTGTCTGGGCATACACGGTGGGTTGGCTGAGCTACAAATCCTAAATTAGACAAGACTTGCAAATTCTGGAATCTACAAATGTCTCATGAGAATGTAAAGCACAGCTCCCTAAATAATAGGTAAATTTTAAGAATGCAGTATAGGAAGTTTAACAGCTGTATAACCCCAAGAAGGAGGAAATCCAAAGTCAATTCTGGAAAGAAGAGTCTCAGACTTGAGTTGTTGCCTTCAGTTCACTGACATTCAGTTCACAGGCTGGTGAAGGGTAGAGGCTGAACATACCCTGTGCGTTGTCAGATCATCACTGGATTTTATTTTTTTAAATCTGACAGAATTTTATGGAAAAGGAGCCCCATACAATGCTTTAGTTGGAAAAGATTCAACAAGAGGAGTTGCAAAGATGTCTCTGGATCCAGCAGATCTTACACATGACACAGTAAGAAAATGGGCCATCAGTTTAATTCCACTTTGCAAATTTTTATTATTATGCAAGATGACGAGTGATAATTTTAAATTGTTTGTATTTATATAAGTTGATTCACATATTTGAAATCAAAATCGAGTTGTCTTTAGATACATAAAATATATTTACTGGCCATGAAAGGTGCTAACAGTTTTCAAGAGCAAAGTTTTTCATTTGTGGAATCAATACAACATCTGTAAGCATGTAAAAGGGGAATCACCTGCTGTTTCAAAAGATGCTCACAAAGACAGTGAATCCCTTTCTTTGTCAATTGCTTTGGTGTATCCTGATGTGGCAGTGAATGCTATCTCTGATGGTGGCTTGTTGCTTGTTTGACCTGAATACCTTGAAGTTTTTTCAAGGCTGGATTTGAATGGAAAGAATACAGTTACAGGCTGTACTATCAATTTTGCTCCTCATGCTCTGCAGTGTAAACCCAAAAGCTGACCCTAACGTTTACAGTAATATTTTTTTTTTTTAAAAGCATGTAAACATCTCTGTTTTTATTTCTTTGAGACAGGACTTTAATTTCCCTATTTTCTTTAGACAGGACTCACAGAGGAGGAACTGAAGTCCCTGGATGACATCTTCAATAATGTTTATAAAGCCAAATATCCAATTGTTGGCTATACTTCTCGGCGAATTCTGAATGAGGATGGCAGCCCCAATCTGGACTTTAAACCTGAAGATCAGTCACATTTCAGCATTAAAGATGAGTTTTGAGGAACATTTTTGTACCTAGAGAATGCCTGTGGAAAGGGCACAGCAGAATAGTAAATTAATTCCCTGTGTTGTGGAGTTCATTACTACAATTAGCTATCATGAGTCAGTTCTCTGCTCAGAAAATATGCGTGTGTGTGTACACACATATCATAGAGGAAGCAAACAGATCTGTAGGAGTGTCATACACCTGGGCTGTTTGCTGGGAATTATTTAACCTGCAAGTTCTTTCTGCCAGGATTTCTCTGTTAAGAAGTGTATTATGTAAAATTATATTCCTTAGAATAAAGCTTTTAATAATTGAA
Organism: Muscicapa striata striata; assembly: GCA_030060385.1. NCBI lineage: Eukaryota > Metazoa > Chordata > Aves > Passeriformes > Muscicapidae > Muscicapa > Muscicapa striata. The sequence goes on along the minus strand of JAREIS010000027.1, from coordinate 3,445,301 downwards.
ATATGACTGGTCTTTTTGTAAATCCCGAGTTGTTTCCTACTCCTTGGAAAAGTGTAAATGAATTATTTGGACAAGCTAACATCAGTTCTCTGTGCTTCATATGAATGTAGGTATCACAAGTACAGACAGGTGCAACAGAGGCTTACATTTTAAAAAGCATTTTGGAATTTAATGTTTGATGGATTTGAGAATACTGGATATAAAGCCACTCAGTCTCCTCAAATGCAGTTACTGTGGAGTATTATGCAGTACTGTGCAAAACCTACATCTGTAAACTGAGAAAAATGGATCTTTTCTTCCCCCATGAGGACTACTGTGACATTTTAAATAAGACTATTATGTTAGGTTGGGATAAATGACACTTTACTTTTAAAAAATAATTATCAAAGATGTCATCTATATTAGATTATGATGATTTCCTTCTACCTTCCTCCAATCTTTCTCTGACAAAAAGAGGAAATCATAGCCTACTGTTTGCCACATATTCTTACAGCACAAGTTTATTAAAACAGTTTAGTGTCCTATGGATGTTGTTAGCATTTTTATATTTACAATTTCAGCTCTTATTTTTTATGTCTCTTAGTTTTTCTTTGTTCTTACCCTGGCTTCATCACTGCTGTTTTAATGAAGTGTGCAGTACCATGTTCCTCCTCTTAACCTGATACAAAACTGCAGATCCTGCAGGGTAAAAGCAGACCCTCTTTATGGCATTTCCCTGCCAGTCTTTCAGCAGCAAGAACACTGCAAAAGCTGAGCTATATAAATTGCTGCTAACCCCTGACTTTCACTAACTTAAGTAGAATGGGAATTGTCCCATATGTGGATTTATCTGCCACTGTCACCATTCTGATTTATATGGGAAAAACTAAGCAGCTGCTCCCAATTCTGTATTAATAATACAGATATAATAAAAAATATGATTCTGTGTTGTTCTATTTCTTAAGCTTTCTATGAAGGGAAGATTTTTTTAGATGATTCTCCATCTTCTGGTTAGTAGGGGACAGCTGCCTGGCAATTGAATAACTAGAAGGCTGTTTCTATGTATTTGCCCACACTTTCACAATGTTACAGATTTTATTCTGGATTTTTTTTGTGTCTCACCATTAGACCACTTCATTTGCAGGAGGGACTCCATGGGCCCCACCACTGTTGGATGGTGCTCTGAGTAGAAAAAATAAACTAGCATATAAGAAATTACTATTGCTTCAGATAATTATTTGTGTGTTACTATTTATTATTGTTACTGCTGACCTTTTGATTAGAGGCCAGCAGCAGCTGGGAGTTTGCTCCTTGATGATACCTGTTGTCTTTGTGGGAGTGCATGTGGGTTTGCTGGTTATGGTGGTTGGAAATTGCCAGCATTTCACAAATAGTTTTCAGTGCCTGCTAGTTTTGCCCTTCTCTTCCTTTCCTTGCATGCTTCCTAATGGGGCAGCTTCAGTAGTTGTGCTGCTGTGATTACTGTAGAAGTCCTTGCTTCATCTGGGATCACAATGTCCAGGTTTCAAAAAAAAACAAACCCTTGTAGCTGGATTGCAGCTCATCCCCACTGAGTGGCTTAGTGCTCTTGTTCTCTCCCTGCTTTTCCTGTCCTCCCTATGAAATCACCTTTGCTGATGGCAAAGCAGGTACCTCAGCTTCTGCTTGTATTAAATTTCAGGTTGTTTTCAGTGAGGAAGCTCCTGTTTCAAACAGGAAATGGTGGTATAAAACCCCCTCTTGCAAAGCAAGAGCCTCAGGAATCCAACCTGCTCTGACTCTCTGTGAGGGGGATGCTTTAGTCCTTCCTTTCTTTTATTAAAGACAAGGTTAGCAAAGCCGAGTGCACTATAGAATGCAAAACATTTCCTTTTTGGTTTTATTTCCATTTGGAAACTGAAGGTTTCACATTTAATCACTTCCTAGGCTATTTCACTTGGGGTTCCCACTCAACAGAAGTGTTACAACAATAAGGGTTCAAGTGGACACATCCTTAACACATTTTCTCTGACTGCTTTTTAAAATGCAGTACCACAATATTTCTTTTAGTGTTAATTCAACAACACTGTTTTATGTCTAAGGTTGTTTTATTTGGCAATGGCTTGAAATTTGTTTTGTTTGAAAGCAAACTGTCTGCCATGGCTTCTTTGTTCAGGCAGCTGCATTTCCCTGACCTTTGTATTATTCCAGTAAAACAGGTGCCCTCATAATCTATAAATTGCACTCAAAACAAGCAAGCTGTGCAAAGCTCTATTGTAGCCCTCCTACTCCACACCTCCTTTGGAGAGTCTAGAATTTCTTTTCAATTTGCTTGCTGCTTCCAGATAACATTGCAAATGTCATTATTTTTGTTGTGTGCTTCCAACATGCATCTTGCTAACTTAGGTCTAAGGTTTCAATTAATTGCTGCACCAAGAATTGCCTTCCTTTGGTATTTAATAATAGTTTACTCTTCAGAATGTTAAGAATTACCAGATGGGTTCACTTACCTAGATGATGCATAACCTGAGCTGGTGTTTCCCACCTGGCACTCTTTTCAATAGTCCATCACTTTGACCCTAGCACATTTGTGACAGATAAATTCTATCACCCCTACTTTAGGAAGGACTTCTCTTACTAACAACTGAAGCATTAGGACTGCAAGTATAAGCAACAAAAATTCAGTAAAGAAATTTAAAATTTGCATTTGTGAAATGCAAATCAAATATTCTCTTTATTTTTCTCCAATTGTTGAGAGTGCAGCAAAGAGAAATCCTCCTAAGAATGTGTTATTAGTTATTGCATCCTATTCTAAACAAGACCACCTAGTGGAACACAGGGGCTCTGAATCCTGGAGATTGAGCAGCTGAGATTTTCCAAGAATTTAGGATAAGACAAAGTTATTTTTGTCTATCCATAATGTGGATATGGACACCACTTTTTTGTAGCCCTTTGTCAAAATATGAGTCTTTCATTGGCTTAAATCAGGTTTTGTATTGGTTTTCTTCTGTAGAAAAGTCCTTGTGATCCTTTGAAAACTGAACTTAGGCTACTAACTTTGTGGTCTGATGGTACCACTGGCTGTGAATTCATCACAACATCAGTGTAGGAATCAATGTGGGATCCCAGTTCAGACTGCACTTGTCAGACCTGCCAGACTTCCCTGTTTCAGTAAAAATTAAAAGAGGATGCTTATCTGTTTAAGGATGGTGCTTTGGAATGGAAGTAGCCTCAAAACAGTTTGTAGATCACATCCTGTTATTGTTGTTTCAAAACCACTGTCAGGCAATACATTCAACAAATGATAGTTTGGAAAGGTATTAAATTACTGTAGTTTTCCCTTGTAAGATTCACAAGAACCTATAGAACAAGAAAAAATGGTTTAGATTACTTTCACATATGTATTCTGTCTCTTATAGAGGAATGTATTTATCTGAAATGGGCTTAATGTAATTTGCATTTGCTCAAGAGAAAATGGAAGAGCTGTGGAAAGATCCACTTAGGAAGCCCAATGCTAATTTTTCAGCTAATCTGGTTGAACTGAAAGGAAAAAAAGTGAAAAAACATCTGACTGCTGCTGTGAGTGAAAAAGCTGCCATTCAGAAGGATTCAGCTGCACATCAGGAAGATGTGCTAAGCAGCTCTGATTAGTATTTGCGTATTTTCAGATGAACACTGGATATCTTGAAATCCCAGAACTGACGTAAGCGATGACAATCACACACTTTGTTACCCATCATGCATTTATTCTTTTGCCTAATGTTTTCTTGTCCATGCAGGAAAAATATACAAACCAAGCAATTCATATGACAAATCTGTATCCCATAGGTAATATTCATGAAAATGCACATGAACCTATAACCTGAAAGCTTTTTACAGAATGGCAGTTTTCAAACAAACTAGTACTTGTCTGTGAATGCTTTGAAACAAACAAAAAGTCACTAAACTTTCACATTTGTAGAACTTTACTCAGAGCTCTGTGTGAGTGCCAGTTCAGACAATTAAAATGTACAGTGTATTTGTCTGCTTTGGCAGAAAAATCACTGCTATGTCAAAAGGTGATTTTTTCCCCTCTAAATTCAGTCAGACTGTCAAAGACCTAGGTGTATGATAGGTGGGCATCACTGCTAGAAGCACTATAATAGCATAGGCAGGATTTTGACCTTGGCATGTCCAAAAACCCCCTAACCCAGAGAACAGAATAGGTGGGAAATGAGAATTTAGTGTGCTACTGGGCCAGTTTATACTGGCAAGGTAGGTCTGGCAGAGCAGGCCAGATAGCAGTGCTTCCTATTTTTGCTTCTGTCAAATATGGCCAATGATAATGTAAACTTGTACCCTTATCCATCTGTTGGGCTTTACATAACACCTTCTAGTTTAGCTTTTTTTCCCTGTTCAGTAGAAAGTGTGAGTCCTGATTTACTTGTTTACAAAATTTACATTTATATCTTGGCTTGGATAATCTGTTGATGAGAAATCCAAACAAAGAGAAACAGAGATTAATGTTCTGTGAAAAATAGAGCTTGTGCACCTGGATGAACTGCAGAGCCACAGGAAATACTCTTGAATAAACAATTTCTTTTAATGTTTCCTGTAAGTTATTTGTAGCTGTTGCTATCAGAAATTTTGTAGTGTTGATGAATGTTCAGCTTACCATATTCTGCAGTACTTCTTGACATGACTCTTTATCATTCTGACATGAGATATTATCCTTCTGATAAGTTAAAATTTTAGAAGAAACTGGGTGCAGGCCATCTTGGAGATAAGCCAGCCAAGAGACATCAAAATATGACCTAATTTTCCCTCTCCTTAAAGAAACCTCTCTGAAAAAGGAAAAGAAATCACTGTCCCAGGATCTATATTTTAGCTTCCAGTTTTCCCATACTGCAAAGGCAGCAGATAAAGCCTTGAAAAAGACTTGAATCTAAACCCTTGCATTGTGAAAAATTTAATCTACTTCTTGATGTATCTCCTGGGGCTCTAAAGATTACATCACCTCAGATAGTGGCGTACAAAGAGTCAAACACATGAACTGAATCAAGCTAGGCCTAAGCTAGTAGGAATGTCTGAATGTAGAGCTGAAACTTAGAGCTTTCACCCTTCTTTGAATGGAAAAAAAATCCTTAAAGGTAGCACTTGTTTCAGCCAATTTGGGCAGACAGAATTAGATGATGACTGAAAATTCCTGCTGCCTTGTTCTCTGCTGTTTTGCAGGGATTCTAAAATCATTTGTGTTGGATACACAGAACTTAGTTACCAAGCAATTCACTGCCTGGAGGGTAGCTTTATAGATTAAACTGATAACTGGTTCAAAATAGCCATGGCAGATCAAGAGTATCCTAGGAAGGTTATTAGCCTCACTGGGGGCTGTGGCTCCATAGCCTTTATTTTACACTGCAGATAAAAGTCCAGGTAAACTCAAAATTGTTCATTACATTTATCCCTTTATTAATTTTTAAGTTTGAGCAAAACTCCTAAAAATGTTACTAATAAGAATAAATATAATTCCACAAAAAAGTAAAGTGTTCATTCTGAACTGTGCAGCACACCTAAATATACTTAAGGCAAAAGTAGTAATCTAAAAAAAACATGTTTAAATTGAGATTACATTCTTAGGTAACACATCTTGGAAGTGCCTCAGGCATTTCAAGGATTTTTCCTTTTTTATTATTTAACTGTGCTCTGTACTTTAAAATAGATGCAAGACTTTTTAAGAATAGGGCAGTAGGACTTTCAAGGCATTTGTGAAATATTTTCATGTTACACAAATGTGCACCTGAGATACACAACAGACAGATCCAGCAATTTAGACAAAGGCAACAGTATTACAGTCCTTTAAAACATGTTGTATTCCATGTATTTCTTAAACTGAACAGGTCACAAATAACAACAAAAATTATAGGCAACTGAATAGGGATAACTGAAAAACTCTCAGTATTAATGTGAGTAAAAGACCAAGCTGTCAATTTTAGTGCACTTGAAAGGATTTTAGGAACGTGAGCTTAGCAGGGATGTTTGGTATGTGCTGAACCTCCGTGACTCTACACATTAAATACTATTAAATACTATTATTGTCCCTAAATTCCTTCCCATTCCTCTGAGTGGTCTCCTTTGAGCTTAGCATGTCTTACAGCTGGAAGAAAACAGGCTGTTGAAAGGTTCATATGTATTCACTGTGTATCAATGGAATACAGTGATGTGAGGCAGAGCAAAGGAAGGGGAGTGAAACTCTACTTACAAGAAGCAGCAGGAGATTCTAAATAAATCACAGGAGAGTGCTCTTTCAGAAGAGGTGAAACTTGCCGATGCTCTCAGACACAAGGTTGAACTTGAGAACAGAAAAGTGTGACATCCTCCTTGGAAACAGTTCTGGGGAAATCAGCATGAATTAAACAGCTCATACTGCTGGCTCCTTGCTTGACAACCTCAGTCTCATTTTCCAAAAATACAATGCCTTTGGCTTTGATACCTTGCAGGTGCCTGGATTAATGGAAAATCACACTGCTGCTGTTCAGTCCATAACTTACCAATTTTCCCCATTCTGTCTTTAAATGATGCCCATTGCAGTTTAAGAAAGAAGGCTGGAACTTAGCCAGTAAAGAGGTGACCCAGGACACAGAAATGAAGGTGCAGGTCTCAGCTTCGTTACAGTTTTGCCATCCTTCATAATAGGCTTCCTAGCTGTTACATAAGCTGGTGAGAGTTTTCCTTGAATTCCTTGTGACTTTTATCCCTTCTGTGACTTCCAGCCTCTTAAGGAAGGTAATGTTGGCTGGACCTTTGGGCTGGTGGCATCCCAAGATGGTTATAGTATCAAGTATGCTACTTTATGGATCTCTTAACTTTTACTTTCCTCACTCCAAAAACATATCACTTTGTGGTGCTTCATCTTTCACCTATAGCGAGTATGGTTTATCCCATGTTGATCCAAGTAATATGTATTTATGGGAAGCTTTAATACATAGGAAAATAGTTACAAACTATTATTCTACAATACTGTAGAATATTGCAAGCTCTGTCAGAGGCAGTGTGTGTGTAAATTCCTCATGGTACTGTGAAAACATGAATATAAGCTAGTCTAAATCTTTTAAATGTATCTGGTTTATGTCACCCTTAAAAAACTCCTCCACTAGGCTGTTTGATTTAAGAACAACAGAAATAAATCAGGGTTTTCCTGGTACTAGCTGAAAAATCATCTAACTGAATGTGTTTTCTTCACAGCTGGGAATCTGCTGTGCTGGTCACTTGTATTTTTCATTGTGCACACTGCTGGTAGTCACATCATAATCACTGGAATACCTGCATTAATTATTTACATAAATACTTTTAAAATTATATATATATATATATTCTGTTTTCAATGGAATTGACTAGAAAGTAGACAGCTAGCACCATGTAACTTGAGAGGTCTCCATGAGCTACTGGAAAGCACTTCTTGATTTATAGACAAAGTTTGGAAAGCCAAATGAATTCTGTAGAAAGTTTATATAAAAGCATTACTCTCCATAACTTCCTCTAACTGGACTGTCCTTTCATTTATATCTTTTTCCATCAACTAATTTAGACTGACTCATTGCACCTAAAAATAGTTTCGATTTACTTTATCGTTTTATACTCAGAATAACACCACAAAATGGATCATGCCTACATGCAGTTATCTGAGGAAACCTGCTGTTATTTCAGTTCATTCTTTTTGGAGTATGGAAACCACTGAACCACATATTAAGTTGGTATAAATTTAAATAACCATGAAAGTCAAGGAAGATATGTGCAAGGATCTGATCCCCACTTAAAAATGTAACAAAGATTACTGTCTAGGACCTGGAGAATGTCTCACCTTTAGATACCCTTTTGGAAACAGCATGACCATAGTGCTGTTAATGGGATCATCCCAGACCTCTGTTGGTGTTACTTCAAATAAATCCAGGCTTCTTGAATTTTAATTCTTTTGCATTTTTTTCCATGTAGCAGGAGGTACACGCTTTACACCACAGGAGCCAAAGGATGAACTCTGTGAAGAGCAACTTCTTACCCTGTTTGGGACAAACCACAAAACAGAAACAAACTCAAATGGAGTTCATTATTCTGTGCCCTGCAATGTGGGTGTTTTTGAGGGTTTTTAAGAGAAAAAACCCAAACCATAACAAAAAACCCAAATCAAAACAAAAAAGGGATTAGAGGAACTTGAGAAGGAAAAGTGAGACTAAACCTGCACACCAGAGAGTTGGCATGAATTTCAACAGTAAGGCTTGTACACATTTGTTTACACATTTTCAGACTGCACAAAACTGAAAAAATATTACAAAGCACTTAATCCAAGGGAGAACAGCATAGATATAATTTACCTGTTATTTATCTACTTCCGAAAGCAGATTTTTTGCCTCAAGCTATAAATCATTAGGGCCTCTAGCTTTCAAACAGCGCATCACAAATTGGCTTTCCGGTTTATAAAAATCATCCTAACACGCCTCAGCACTGTTTTCTTTCAAGAAAGCCTACAGAGAGCCAGCTGTCTGAGCTGGTTGTGTTGCTAAGTAAGATTTGTGCATAAGTGTCTCTCTGGGAGTTTTGTTTTGGTTCTGTCATTTAATATTCATGACAACCACCATTAACCTGCCAGCTGAACTGCCTTAGCATCCTGCCTCCAGACAAAGTCAAAAGTTTATTCCTAGCCCACACAGCTCCTGGAAGCCTGCACTTCCACGTTACTGGCTATTTTAGCTTGCACTTCTTATATTTAAACAAACACAATTAAAAACAAAACAAAACAAAAAAACCCAAAACCCAAACCACCAGAAGAACTGCTAGGGAAAAGATAAAGCAAGAGCAAGAGCGTGTTCAGTACCCCTAGTTAGTGATGACATGGTTAAGCAATTAATCTGATCATTCCAGCCAATACACCAAGGCTTTGGGAAAGCTGACAGTTCAGCTGTGTCCATTAATAATAAAATGTGATGGGGTAAAAGGCGTGGGGGGAAATCCTTGCTTTTAAGCAGCATGGAATAAACTGTACCACCTTAAAATTATTCATAGCCCACTGCATATCTGTCAAAGCAATATACAAATACTGGGAGTAGTAAATAATTTCAGTGTCACTAAGAAGAAATATATTCATGCTAAAAGCAAATTCTGTAATTACATTATTATTTTAATGTACATATTTTTGCATCAAGAATGTCAGAATAATCCAATGATGATTAACACTCTAGACAATTCAATTACAAACAGCAACTTGGAGAAGTCCAAGGGATCTTAAGTTTCAGCTTCCCCAAGCAAAATATACAGCAGGACTCCATCTTGCCAGTGTGGGGCACACTGAAAAGCTCTTGGAGAATCAAGAAGATGAGGAGGAGGAGGGAGGAATCAGTGGTAAAAAGAGAATAAGAGGAGAGAAGGGACCTCCACAGTCAAGAGAGAGAACAGAAATTTTAATGTTGACAGCCACAGCAGAGTGAGGGGAGTCCAGAGCCAGCCTCACTGTGTGGCCGGTTCCTGCCTCATTATTTCAGACTAGTGAAGTGGGGAAAGAAGAAACACATGTTTTAGAGTAAACTGTTGGGAATTAAGTATTATTTTATATTGCACATAGTGATTAGAAGAAATATATCTTGGATCATATTTCTCCCTTTAAGTTCCTGTGATGGTTTTTGTTCAACTGCAGCTGAATGGACAGAAGGAGGGAGGGAAAGGCTTACTTGTTGCCTGAAGGAGAAAAAATGGATTTCCTTATTTCACTCTACACCCTGCAACAGAGAATCAGGGATGGATTTGTCAAAACCAGCAGCTGAGGGAATTAAGAGCTCACTCTTCAATCAAGACTACAATACTATCTTTGCTAAAGAGGCATATATTTATTTTCTAGAGGGATCCAGTCCCCCAGGGGTGTTAATAGCAGCAGTGTACTTCCAGAGTCAGCTTTCAAAAATAAAGGTTTGTATAAAACCTCCTACATAAAACCTGAAATAACAGATTTCTGAAACTTGCCACAACTTTAGGAATGTTTCTTCCCCACTGACAAAGAATTTAGGAAACATGAGGAATGTGAAATACAAATATCTAACATGATGAACAGCTGTCTACATATAAAATGAAATTACCAGAACATGGAACAGTAAAGAAAGATAGAGCTAGGCCCTCTTCATTATCCAATGGGCATCCCAAGTGGGGGTGCAATATTGTGAATTAAATCACAGTTCACTGGCTCTTCCTGTGTGGAAGCAGCTCAGCCCTGATGGGGACAGCCCCAGCAGTTTTCACCTTCCTGTGCAGCAACAGCACTGCTCAGTCTTCTTCCAGCCTCCTGCTGCCTTCTGTAAAAACAACTCTGCTGCCTTTAGGCTGCTCTAAGGCTCAGCCAGCAGAAAGCCCATCAGGACTCAAAGCCTGCAATGAAATCCCAACAGGAGCACCCCATTTCTAGCATGTCCTTTCCTAAGCATGATTCTGTGAGCTGTGTAATAATGTTTTCCTGCACCTTTAAGGAGAGGACAGAGTTGTTATTCCAAGTATGACCACTATGAGGCATGTATATATTATCCTGGTTATTATATATAATATATATCCTGTATATATTATATTATATATAATGATTTTATATTTTTAGTAAAAGTTATGAATGAAGTGCCTTAACATTGGGGAGGGGGGGTGGGGAAAACAGCAAAAATAAAGGAGAAGCATCTCCTACTCCATACTAAATAGCAACTCAATACATGAAAAAAAAAAATTATTTCTCAGACTTCTTTCTGGAAGCCAATTTTTGAAAGATTTTCTCTTCTTCAAATCCAGCCATAACTATGGCTTTATGACAGTGTGTCATAGCTGTTCCATTTTCAAAAAGCCAGTGTGTTCCCATTAGACTGCTTGTGATCTGCCTATAGCCACAAGCTACACTTAATATTGTTTATTTTCTGTAATTTGTGAGATCATGTTTCACCCTCAAGTACATTTCATATAAGTATTGCTCTACCCACTGTTGATTCAAAACAGCTAAAGGAAGCAGGAACAGGACAGCACAGTAATAGGCAACAGGCCTGGAGAGAAAGTTTAGAGAAGATTGCAGTTCAGAGAGGAGCTGTTTCTGTATACATAGAAATCACCTACAGGCAATTTTCCTCGTTTCTAGGAGCCTAATAACTTTGATATTTATGAAACTCTTAAGCTGCTCCTTTGGAAACAATCATAGCAAATGCTCCTCCAGGTGGTTATGAAGCATTTCTTTTTTCTCTAGAAAGTTTCTTTAGAAGTAATGAAAAAAATAAATTAAGAAATTTATTCTTGTAAATATACCATTGAGGCAGCTACAAGAGCATTGACAGCTTGCTTCACATTTCAGTCCACATTTTTCAGGAACTCCCCACTAGGAAACTGCTGTTTTCACTATATTTTTCTTTCCAAACAGTTTCCTAGATGGATGCTTTCATAACAGTACTTTTATGTTTGTTTGCTTTGTTTCTATGCAACTTGAAATCATAAACCAATTTTCCACTAGTGTACATCAATAGAAATAAAGAACTCCAACTGAGCTATGCTGAATTTCACTATTTTAGAATCCAGTCCCCTCTCTTTTCCCTAGACCACAGTAACATCCTACAAGATCAACTTTCATGTTTTCTATGCTGCTCAAAAACCTACATATTTTACATTATTTAGATTAAGCACCAAAAAAGTACCTCTTTGATTATGAACATCATTACATATCCACTTTTCTTCCATAATTCTAGACTTAAATGGACACTTGCTTTTCGTTAAAAGAAAACTTTGGAACTTCAGAGCTCTGGACTTCACTGTACATCTGTTTACATTATTATCCCTTTCCCTTCATTTCTCCTTTTGAAGAATAGTAAGACTTCCACACTTCTGGGAGTTTTGACAAATACTATTGCAAGATACAGATGAGATAACTACTTATGAACCTGAAGCAATTCTAAATCTAGCTAAAAGCTATAGAAACAAACCATATGTTTTCATGATGCTTATTTGATTTTGCAGGGGGGAAAAAACCCTAACATCCCACCCCCCCAAATTCGAAGTAAACATAATTTTCTAATTTAATGCTAATTTACATAATTTAATAGCTCTCCAGGGGTTTCACTGCCAGCCTAAGATAACAACCATGCAATCTGGCTGTTGCACGGAATAACCATTTCTGATTATTGTTTTTATACATGGGCAGGATTAGGCAAACAGCTTTCTCAATACAAGCCTGGAAAAGCTAAAATCCATAAGGACTAAGGGCTTTTAAATATTTAATATAGCAAAATGCAAATTTGTCTGCCCTAGACTTTACAAACATGGCAATGAGCACCTTCCCAAGTTTAATGCTTGGTTTAGACTGTTAAACAGCACTTCTGGTGTTCCTTAAATTTCACTGTCTGAGATAAGAGAGACCAAAACTTCTTTTCCTGTCTGTTTTCCTGAATGGCCTCAGAGAGACCCAGCAGAAAATGGAGGGGAATTGATTCAGTTTGTAGTCCTGGGGAAGCAAATTAAAAAAAAATAAATAAATCTGAACCACGTGGATGCAAACACAAAAGCATGTCTATGTAGTTTTAGCAAAATTGTGTGGCCCAGTCAGAAATGTTACAAATGTAGGTAAGAAAACACCCCAAACCAGTGAAGCACTTTGTAGAATGATCCTGAATTACAACAAAGAGAGAAAAAAAGGGAGCAAGGGTTTTCTGAGTACAGCCCTGATTGAAGAAAGACTTGGGCTACTGCCAAAAGAGCTGTTTCCTATTGTCTTTTTTCCTGCTACATTCAGGAAAACAGGACCTCAGTTTAATCCTACTTTGATTACAAAGAATGTACACAAAGATACATCACTTTGTATAAACATTTCTGACATAAATAAACTAGAGGAGCTCAAATATTGGCCAACCACTAAAGTCAAAAGTTATGTAACTTCTTTCATATATACTGAGAAAAAAAATACCCAGCAAAAAAAAAAAAAAAAAACAAAAAAAACCAGCAAAATCCTGAAATATATCAGACTTCTAGCAGTCAGAATTTATCTAAGTTGCTTTTTACCTTAAAGAATTAAAGACACAATATGAATACAAGGAATCATATTATTTCACAATATAGAGATAAAACTTTCTGAAAAAAGTGTGGAGAATTAAGGAATGGAAAAAATTATCTAGTCATCACATTACCCTGAATCTTAGAGCTCTCTATTACATTCCAACCTAACCCCAAATTCCCCTATTAGCCAGGCTAGACCACTGCAACACAAATTCCCTGCACTCACCTTCATGGGTCGTACTGAAAGCCCAGCCTGAGGCACCACCCTGCTCTCCCCTGGACTCCCCATCTCTGAGAGCTCTGTGCTGTGCAGCAGTGCAGAACTCTGATTCTGCACAAGGCAGGCACCTTGAGCTTCTCAACCTGCACAGAAGCGTTTTGCTGCATTCATGTGTTTTTGATGGCTCGAACAAACAGTAATGTGCAATAATGAGCTGGTAATGTGCCCACAGAGAGATTTCCACTGCCTTTCCAACGCAGCAGCTGAGCAAGACAAAGACCTGGTCGTGTACCCTTGACTCACACAGGAAACCAAAATTCTCTCCTAATGCCTACTTTTTCAGAGCAGGATTTCGTTGGAAGTTCTGAATGTATGTCTCTCTCAATTCTGTTTCAGAAGAGAGAAAGAAGAGAGTGCAGACTCTTCCAGAAAAGGGAAATCTAGTTCTTGTTTATATGAAGTTGCTCCCAGCTTAACTGATCTGGACCAGAAACCCCTGGCATGAAAAAGAACATTTACCTGGTGCATTTCCTCTATCCAGTCTAACAGAGTACTTGCTCACCTATGTAACTATTGAGAAAGGCATTACAAATTTTAACTTTTTTTTTCAAACAATCCTCAGTTATCGGCAGCAGGTTTAGTACAGTGGCACAGAGCACAGCTGAGAAGAATCGGGAAAAGAGTGCTCTTGTAATGGAAGAAAAATGCATTTCTCATCTCTTAGTCTGGCTGATAGCTCCCAATGTCTTGTGTGGAGAGCTGTGTCACATCATCCCAGTCAGCAGTGAGCAGCTGGCCTCCCACACTGACCCATTTCTCTCTCCCAGATGCTGATTCTGGTCCATGAGAGCGGAGCACCAGAGACATCCAGCGGCTGCACCGTTTAAATGCATCTTCAAACAGAGCAGGAGACAAACTCAGCCACCTTCCCAGCCAGTCCATGACCCTGCCTGTGTAAGAAAACATTCATGAGCCAAATACCAGACATACAAACAGAGAAAAAAAAAGATTCCAGTGGCTGAAGCACTACTTTAATCTCTGCTGTGCAGTTTTCATGCAGACTTCCTCACTGCATTCTCAAAGTCCCACCCGTGGGTCTTTCTTTTTCTCTGAGGCTTTACTTCATTATTTTATTTCTGAACTCTACATGTGAATTGGGATAGGTCTATTAACTTCCAGGAAGCTATGATGTTCTGTGTCAACCCAGGATCTCAATCCAGAGCTTTTCCATTCAAACATGTATTTCATTATCTTCTATTCAAATATTTTCTTTAACCTTAACTCTATTTGTACTACTTATTTTTATCTGCATAGTAAATAGAGCTCCCAGTTAATACTGATAAAAATTCCAGAGAAACAGTTGTAAATCCTAGTATTAAGTAGTTTGATCTTCATGTAAGAGCAAGGAGAAACAAATTATTAACTTTACTAGTAGAAATTAGTAGTATCTACAGTATTTGTCACTAAAAATTCCATGTCTTTCCTGCTATATCTAAACTATTTCTTGTACATAAAAATATAGCTTATTTGGAAAGAAATCAGCACAAAAGAGCTTGTAAACTTAAAAATCTGAAGACAAGATGAAGAAATAGAAGGAAAACACAGGGATAATTTTTTTACTAAGTATTAGCAATATCAATTTAGAAATAATTTATTTGGAAAAATCAACTTTGTCACTGCCACATGCTCAGTACCTAATTTTTTAAAGGGCCTGACCCTTACAAACTTGAAAGATAGGAAAGATAGGAATGAGTTAAGTCTTCCATATTTAGTGAAGTAGTGAAGGCAGGCAATTGCTGACTTCATTGGCAACAATGCAGGGTGAGAAGTTAGGAATACAGGTAAGGGATGTATTTAACAAGGTTTTAAAGAGAAAAGAGCATCAGTCAATAGGGTAAAACCAGATAATATGTTACGATGAGCCAAAATTATTAGGATATGCTACTTATGAAAAAATTGACATATCCAATTAGTCATATCCATTAGTAATTAATAACAGACAGGAGTCAATGCTGGAACCAGGACTGGTGATCTCTTTCTGTCTCTTTTTTTTTTCTCTTGAATTAATCTGTTCCTTTCTCTCTTCCCTTTCACCCCATCCCTTTATCCCAAACTCACAGGTGGGGAACCACACATGTACTGAAGTCTAAGCAACCCTTCAAGGACTCAAACCCCTGGATGCCAGTGAGCTGTCACACCCAAGGCAAGCCAGCCCTGCAAACAGCACAAAAGGATGTGGTTTTTCTGAGCAGGAGGGTACTTGGTAGAATTTTCACGTGTACATCACTACAGCTGGATGGACACCAGACAGTAATAAAATTATTACTATTATATATAAAATTATTACTATTATAATAACTAATTTCTAGTTACTGCAAAAGATTTTTTTTAATTTAAAGGTTAAATCAAGAATTGATTAATTATCAATTATTTAATCACTTAGCTCTAAACAAATTGAAAAGCATATTCTAATATGCTTACGTGAAAAGTAAATATTTTTCTTGCGTTTTCTTCTACTTTGCAGTAAGAATTTACCAAAAAGCAACTTTAAAATGGTGATCTGTGTTTGGCATGAGGTCACCCTGATTTTGTACAAGCATTTAAAAAATACAACTCCTGAGATAGGGTTCTCTGAAAGAACTTGGGTCCTATTTTATTGGGAAATGTATTACTGGTCTTATACCACATAATCTTTGCACTGAAGACCTTGTTCCAATCAGACCCCAAACACTGTGATAAAGCAGCTGTTATTGTCACTCCATTCTCCATACAGAAAATGGTAAGAAAAAAAGCTACATCCAGAATGTCATCAACACTTTACAGTTGAAACAGAGCAATAACTCAGATTCCTTGACCTAATGTTTTGTACTTCTCCAACAAATTTTCCTCCATTTGAATTCAAGGAACAATTACAAATGACTGCTGAGACAGCACACGAAACCTCAAAACTAAACCTGAAATTATATCAGCAGTCTCAGTATCACAGTTCAAATCAGCTTTGTCACAAATTTCCTCTCTTAAGAACTTATCATAGAATCATGAAATGGTTTGGGATGGGCAGGGATGCCACTCACTATGCCAGGCTGCTCAGAGCCCCATCCAGCCTGGCCTTGAACACTTCCAGGGATGGGGCATCCACAGCTTCTCTGGCCAACCTGTGCCAGTGCCTCACTAAAGAATTTCATCCTAATATCTAATCTAAGTCTCTCTTCTTTCAGTATAAAATTGTTCATCCTTGCCCTATCACTATCTGCCCTAGTAAAAAGTTGCTCTCTGTGTTTTTTATAGGCTCCCTCTAAGCACTGGAGGGCACAATGAGGTGTCCCTGGAGCCTTCTCCTCTCCAGGCTGAACAACCACAGCTCTCCCAGCCTGTCTGCATGAGAAAGGAGCTCCAGCCCTTTGAGCATCTTTGCAGTTCTCCTCCAGACATTCTTCCTAAATGTTTTTGTCACTTTTAGGCAACATTTGCAGAGCCAGAACAGCACCACTGCCATTCAGGGGGCACAGTGAGCAGCACAGAGGACACAATGGGCAGCACAGAGGTCAGTGCCTGGCAGCCCCTGACTTGGAGAGGAGGCTGCGAGCAGAACCGTGACCACGAGAAGGCAGCAGAACACAGCCTACTGGAAATGCTTCCCTGCCGGCAGGGAGACTCCTGGATGCAACCCAGCTGAGGAATCTGCCTACCTGAGAACTGAATAAAATCTCGAGAAAAGCTTCTGAGAGTTGACCAGTTAACAGATCATACACAGAATTGAAAGGATCAATGAGTTTCTATTAATAAAATTACTACAGCAAACAGCAGGGGATAATTATTTCTCTTTATTCTTTAATACCATTAGCTTCTCATAGTGTCATACGACACAACCCTGATCCCACTCAGATTTCTGAAATCACATCACTGAACCTGCAGGTTCCTCTTGATTTCTGGCTGAGATGAGCCTGTTCCCTTAGGTCCCAGGAGCTTCACAGCATCACAGGGGTTGAGCAGGTATCCATCTACATAAGGACAGCACTGTGTGCTTGGGCAGTAACAGCACTGGAAGGACTGGATAAAGAGCAAAATCTTACTATACTACACCTGGAAAAAGAAAGGCAAGGAAGCTCTGTACCAGAGGCAACTAAGGTTAAGGGAAAGCTGTGAGATACCCAGGCAAGGAGTGCACAGGCTGTGCAGTGAAGAAGACAAAGACGGTCCAGAAGGGCTGATGTAGAGCACAAAGAAAGGCAGATTTGAGGCCAGTGCCTGGAAGGGACACACATCCATGCAGCACCACAGGCCACGTGCAGATTTCCTGTGGCAGCAGTGCCCAGGGCAAGTGCAGCAAAGGACATGAGATGGCTGCACCAAAGGTCAACAGCATCATACAGAAAAATTCAGGTTGCTTAGGGATTTTTGTCTCTCTACCAGTGAATAAACTCACATCCATTTCATTCTAGCACAGCGTGCTCTTTCAGAATTTAGAAGCAAGGTGATTCCTGTTCAGTCTGCTACAGAAAAAAGGGATCTGAATAGGGATCCACAGGCACTCCAAGCTAGGTCTCTGTTTTGAGCAAAATAACCACATGTAACCCAGAAATTCCCAGAAGAGTTGGTTACATGCTCTTTCTGCTGCTCTGCACCACAACAAGGTGTATTTTCACTTCTAAGCAACAGCACTGCTTGAACAACTTGGTCCCTCAAATTTTCTCTTACACCACAACCTTACCTGTGCCAGGACAACTGCTGGTACAGGCACACGTTGAACTGTATTAAGGAAAATTAACCTCTCCCCCCGTCTCCTCCTCCCAAAGAAGCTTTTTAGAAAGAATTAATTAGCTTCCCAATCTAGCTCACTGTGCAGTCCCATCAGCTGTTACACTGGCACAGTGAGTATGTAGGTGATGGTGGCAGCAGGCAGGAATGAGTGACACGCAGATGACACCACTGTGAGAAAGAAGGGCTTGTGAAACCACATTCTCGTGGAGACTGAGCCTGATCATTAATCACTGAGGAAGCACATTTAACTTTGGCACCAGTCAAACTACTCAGCTCTTAACATTTTAACCTGGGTGCCTCGCCAAAACTCAGGTGGTTTTTCCAGTTAGAAGATACTGGTATAGATTTTGACTCCAAAATAGTGCTGCTTTAATTAAGTTCACAAATAATAATTAGTTTTAACTGTTAGTTTTAATAACTGGTATTAATTTCTAATTTCAAAGCATTTCACTTTCACCTTGCTGACTGGGCTTTTCACCCCATCACTCACAGCACAGCTGCAAAGGTTGCTGGATCAGCCTTTGCCACAGCGGAGGAATGGGAGGGAGCAGCCAGGGAAGGAGTGGGACTCCACTGAGCTACTTTGCTCAGTGCCAGACTGATCTCAGGAGGTGTCTGATGCTGTTTCCAGGCTGTGCTCCACAGTTTCAGCCTCTGAGCTGTGCCAGCTCCAGGTACTCAGCCTCCTTGAGTACTTGCACTGCAGCTGAAGGGTGAGAAACCTCCCACGCAGAGCAGGCAGAAACATTTATTTATTTATCAGCTCTACTTTCAAGATAAAACTAACAAACCCTTTAGGGTCAGATCTTTCCCAGCTGTGCAAGAATCCAACAAATGAGACATGAACGTGCCCTCAGTGGGTAAAGCAGGATGCTGCTCTGAGACTCTTGCTCAGCTTTTCTTTACTCTTACCCAAGATAAGCTTCCTACTCACTCTGTGGTTTTTCTGTTTAAGTTCCCAAACCCAGCTCCTTCTGCAGACATGCTCCCCCCTGCCAGATGACTTAATATTGCCCATTAGTACAATTTGTTCAAATATTCAAGTAGCCTCTGCTAATTTTTCCCAGAACTGATGACATTCTTAAGTTTCTTTTAAAACACAGTACCATTTCTTTAACATAAATTTACAAGAAAGGGCATCAGTAAAAATAAAACCTCCCGATTTCAGGAAACCCCTCACATACAGTCACGCATGGAACAGCTTAAAATGGTTATAGGAAAGGAGGAAATTATAGGAAATTATTTTGCAAAAAACAAAAAACAACTTAGGGAGAATCAGCAGTTCTAGTTTTCCCCCTTGCATGTTGTACATTCTGATCTCAAAAATATATAAACTCCATGCCTATCAAGAGGAGATAAAACATTTATGATCCTATATAGCATAATGCCTGCACATTTGAAGGCAAATAATTACAGATATTTTACAGAGACATTCTCTCTCTTCGCAGTTTTGTCAGTTCATATTCCAAATCAGCTTTTAAAGCCTTCATTTAGCTGCAGAAAACACAGTGGGTGCTAGAATGAAGCAATACTGAATACATGTGTTGTAAGGTAATTCCAAAGATGTGCACAGCAAAACTTACAACATTTGCTCAGTACCACATTAATTAATCTTTAATCACCTGAGAGAAAAGGCTGAAAAATACATTTATTTAGACCTATTCCTGATAAAAAACAACAACAAAAATCAATCTCCAGGATGGCATTAGACAGAAAAAGTTATACTGAATCCTTATGTCCTACAGTGCTTCTGCTTGCTCTGCTCAGTGTTTATTTTAATTTCTGAGTGCATCATACTGGCATTCCATTAGTAGGTGTAGTAAGAGAAAACCAAACTCAAACTCCCTTTGTACAATGTGCAACTTGCAAGCCTGGATGCCTACATAAAGCCAACTAAAGGTCAGAGCAGAGGAGCTGTAATTAAACTTGTCATTTAGAAGAAACTCAGGCTTCACTCCAGAAATGTATCAATGAAATTGCTTAGCTTTCAGTTGCTTAAGTCCTGTACAAAAGGTCAGCAGTACTTTCCTAGATAGGATCCTAAATGTGGGCTGGGATTCCAAGCAGTCTACAGTAGATTCACGTGTATTCCTAGCAGGACTGTTTCTCTCTTTACTTCACTCCATGCAGCAGTACTCAGCCATGGATTGCTCAATGCCCATGCAGCCCCCTGCCCATATCACAGCTGCACCTACAGATGTAGGGGCTGTTTTAAAGCTCTGTGCTATGTGATTGGTGAGAATTATAGGTGTTGCCTCAACTAAAAGGTACCATCATCAGTATTGATAAGATGGACTTTTGTCTGCTCTGGCTGAAATTATAGGGAATTGTCCAGTTTTAAAGCTTTTGCCAGTCTTGGCAAGAAGGTGTAGTAACAATTTAGTTACAAAGGCTAACTTGAGCTGGCCTGGTGTGCCTTTTCAACCCTAAAGGTTGTTTTTCCTTGTGGGAATGAGGCTGCTGTCCCATCAGGATGAGGGAAGGGTGCAGTGTCTCTGCACACACGGGATCAGCGTGCGGTGTAACCACGTGTGTGCAGTGCCTGCTCAGGGACAGCACGTCACTTCCCACAACTGCCAGCACAGCACCTTCCCACAAGCATGAAGTTGTCTGTGTTGGAGGGGGAAAAAGAAAGAAAAAGACCCCCTGATTATCATGTTATGTTCCTCATCCTGTCAAGTGACCCATCAGGAGGCTGCCTTGATCCCACCACGTTATCTAATTTGGTGGTAACAGAAGTCGGCACGTTTGCCACATGACTGAGCAGATGTGGCATTTAAAAATGTGTCAACTTTGCCCCTGGACAATCTTAGAGAAAAACAAAACTAACCCAGACCCTTCCACCATCCTGATCACAATCTTTGGTGATTATTTTTCCCTGAATTTTTGTCTGTGATTTTTCCCTCTCTGTCTCCGTCCGACCTCAGCTGTGGGAATTTTCCCATCTCCAGTGCCAGTGATGGGAAAGCAAGAGCAGAAGTGCTGTTCTGGCTCACATGACCTATCACAGAGACCCTGACCCCAACCCCAAGTGGGGTTTTTTAGTATGAATTTGGGGAGGCAACACATGTTTAAGCTACAGCCCTTGCATATAATCACACAAGTCTGAAGCAAGCACGTTCTCCATCTCATGACCAAAGCATTGGGCATGATTGTGCATCCTACTTCTGCCTAGTAAATACCTGCTCATTTAACTTCTATCTCATATATTTCTGGGGAGATACAGTCCAAATTTGCACTGTGTGTGATTTAAATGGACTATGCAATTTCCTGTTCAAGTTCATCAAGTTATATTGCAACATCATTTCTGTTTAAGTGATTTGCAGCCTTCTTCATCTCTAGTAATTCGTGTTTCCACAGAACAGATGGCAATCTAATAGAGGAATGCACAGTCACAAATACATGGAGCATTCACTGCCTATACACAGTGAATCAGTGCATGATTCACCCACTTTCATAAAACAGTTGTGACCTTTCATCTGACTACTTCCTCAAAC
The DNA here is from genome assembly GCA_030060385.1 of Muscicapa striata striata. Classification (NCBI taxonomy): domain Eukaryota; kingdom Metazoa; phylum Chordata; class Aves; order Passeriformes; family Muscicapidae; genus Muscicapa; species Muscicapa striata. Next base: position 3,423,845 of record JAREIS010000027.1, on the reverse strand, counting down.
AAAATACAGAGGAATATTAATAACATATGGAAACCAGGAACCAACAAATTGGAGGAATAATAATAGCTCATCTCATGATTTTTTTGCTATTGTGCTAATCCTTACTCCATACTCTGCATTTCTCAAATGTTTCTGTCATCTCCTGCTACCCTTTGACTACTTAACCAGATCCACTAAAGTCCTTTATTATGAAAGAAGTGAAGGCAGAGAATACCTACAGGCCTCGCTAAGGGATAAGTTTTTTGAAAAATATTATAATAATAAACAAAACCATATGAATAATATACCAATCTGCAGATAACCCTGTTCTATATTTTAAAAGTAACAACACATATGTACAACTATCCTTTCTGCTCCTTACAGTGTAAAGCTGATAACAAGCAACCCTGAACACCAAGATCAAACTTTATCAACAAACACAACTTATACTGAGAATTAGAGAAAGCAAAGTTAACATGCTACAGTATTGCACCACAGATGTTTTTGCCACCACATGTGAAAAAATCTTAGGCATAAAATTAAACACAAAATCCTTTCAGGAAGCTACTGGCAATATCTCACTCTAATAGGCATTTTGAGATAATTCATTAAATATCAGAGAAGAAGCCCTACCTGGTCTCTAGAAACATAAGGTGATACACACCAAGAAGAAAATGTATTTTAAATGTTACGCAAAGCTTTACCAGAGAGATTAAGCAGCACCATTCTCCAAACCCCAAACCAGCAGAGTTGAGAGAGAGGAGAAATACCAGAGCTTCACCGGATTCTACCTGGACATCACACATGTGAAAGAAATATGTGGTAAATCTGAGAAGCAAAGGCTAAATATATTTTCAAGGGACACCATCCTGCAAATATTCTGCAAAGAGTGGAAAAGTTGTGCATTTTCCTCACAGTATGGAAGACTTTGTAACCTGGTGCTTCACAGCTTTTCTTTTTTTTTTTTTTTTTTTTTCCCCTTAAATCAGATCAGTTATTTCTTATTAGCTTCCTCTGGTCAGAGAACACAGTATTTGGTACCCCAAGCTCCAGAAGAGATGGCTCTTTGGAATGCCATGGAGCTTGCTGGTTGCTATCAGGTTCTGCTGAGTTCCTCTCTCGGAGAGACAGTGGAGCCCACAGAGTGTTAGGAAACCTCCAGGGAGTGGAAGAAGTGTGGAAAAGGCTGGAAAAGGCTGACTACTTATCAGCTGATGTCACCACAGGGATGGTTTATAGTTAATGATCCAAATTTCCAAGGAAGTAGCTAAAAATCTGTCTTGCAGGCCCCTAGTTTTAAAGAGGCACAGTGTGGCATCTCCCTTTTCCCATGGGAACGTGGTGGCAGCTTGCACCACCCAGTGCCAACACTTCCAAACAAGTCAGCCAAGGAATCAAGAGTAGATATTGGATTTATATTACAAAAAGTCTTATAAACCTTGTAAGGAATCGTGTCTCTCTACCCTGGGCACTGTACCAGTAAGTAACAAAGAGCTCCCATCCCAAACAACACACCACATCCACTGCTGACAAGATGCCACAAGAGGATGAAACACAGGAACAAGATGGGGATGGATAAGGACAAAAATAGCTTGAAGAAAAGCAGAAGTCCAGAAGTTCCCCTTTTTTTCTAACAGTTGATTTATATTTTCTGGCAGTGTGGCACAAATGCAGATGACTGAAAGCGACTGTATTCACCCTCAATGAGAAATTTGCCTTTGCCTCACTTGGGACTCTGTTTCCCCATTGCTTTATCAACAAAAGACTAGCACAATTCAAGCAGCTCAGATGTTCAAACCCCAATGCAAATTCTGAAAAACAAGGAATGTTTGGCAGTTATTGGAATGCTGCAACAGGCAGGTAGAAGATGCAATGTGGTGAAATACTCAGGCCTGCAGTAAAATTTAACCACACTATCAAACACAGCTGTATCAGTCACATGCTGGGGATTTCCCAGCTGCAGACTCGAGTTTCAAACAATTCAGTCACTATGTAATCAGCAACCATGTGACAATTTCATTTTCTCTTTCAAAACACCCAAACAAGTCTGGACTCAGAAAGACTCTGTGGCTCAGCCACTGTGACTCTTAGTACTTTTTCTGCATTTATCATGTCAAACATAACACTGCTACTACAGTAGGACTGCACTGGCTTATCACAGAAAGTCCTTCTGTGGTCTTGATTCAGAAAGGAAGTAAGTGTTCTTATGTGCTGGTGAGACCCTAAAGATTTCCTCAGCAACATGATCAGGACAAATCACATCAAGACCACAAGTTCAAAGTGTGACACTCAGACATCATTAAGTTTTTTGTCTCTATCCCTGGAAAACATGACATTAAGTATATATAAGAAGATGATCGGTTTAACAGCATATAAAATAATAAGAATTAGAAAAATAAACCCCTGCATCTAAAAGCCTTTGTACATCCTAATTCTTCTTGGTTATTGCTCCTCTGCTCCCTCAATTAGAAACTAGACTGAAAGCCCATGAAAGAAGAGGTACAGTTCAATTTACAAATCTGTGAGTATTCTGGATAGGAAAACATACTGAAAGAAGTAATTATTTACTTCTAGTTTCCTGTGCTAATTGGCAGGTTTAATCAGGAATATTCTTAAAATAATTATTACTTAAACCATGTTGAAGAGGTTTAATTGCAATGTATGTGTATTAAGGAAACAGTTTTTCCTGGGAGTACGGCAGACAGGAGAACCTACAGTGCTGATTATATTTCAGGGAGGAAATAAGAAGTCAGAGGGGAGAACTGTGCTAAGGGCCCTGCCCTGGGAAAGCATTTGATTTAAAATAAAATACTTTAAAATGAAGTAAGGAGGCATGCCCAAGCCACATTTTTGCTTTATCACCTCTGAACAGGTATTGTTTCAGAATGCTGACTAAATTGGAATTCTCACTGTAAAACATGCAGTGTGCTCTACTTCTGGGAGCAGCCTTTAACATCACTTACAAACCAGCTGGATGCTATAGCTCCCTCAACACCCTTTATATTATCCCTTTTAATTTACAACACGCTATTCTAAAAACAGAAAAATATACATTGGTTTGGAACAAAATGCTGACACATCCTCCAGATATGTGGGACTCTGAGCCACAGAGGCAAAATGCACTAAACTAAAATGAGGGTCTGCTGTACAAGACTATAAGGAAAAAAAATAAGTTTTAGCTTCTGCTGGTAGAATCACAGATTCTACACTCATGGTACACTACTGTGGGAGACATGCTGGTGAAAATTTTGCCTAGAGATCATAATGCTAATGCTAAAATCATAATAGTGATGAAATGTATCTGAAATCTCACTTTTGCAGCATCACTTCTGGAACAGATGACATTATCCTCAGAGTAAATATGGTTATATGGATAACAGATAAACAAGTGCATGACTTGGAAAGACCTCTTTAACAGGGCTTTTATGAAACTACTTCCCCTGTGGTAACCTTACCTCTTGGAAAACTCAAAAAGTGGACAGTGCAAGTGTTTACCTCTGTTTGATTTGGGATAAGTTGGAGTAAGATGTTACAGTAGCAACACCTGAGGAAGTTGTTAAGAAAGCAAACCCAGTACATGATCAGTCTCTGACAAACTTGAACTGCAGAATGTTAATATATGACTTTTTCAGTGCTTTACATACTGAGATTGGATAAGGCAATGAACCAGAGATCATGAAATTACCACCAAAGCAAGAGAATTATGCCATTGTTATTAGTGAACACTGCACAACTATGTAAAATGTGATTTAAATGCTAAAATGTGATTTTAAAAAACCAACAAACCACAATGAGTAGATGAGATGAGGGAGACACTGTTGCATAAAGACATGAGTGTCATATATGTGCTGCAGTTGTCAGTAACCTGCAAGTTCAGAATCTTATCACAGTAATTAAAATTATGGTTGAAATTGAATTGAAAATCAGAAGTGAGAAGTTTTTTTAAAGAAGAAATCTTAGGATGGTCATGAATTTGTAATTCCACAGTCGAGATAAGCATAATTTTACCTAAAAATGCTTCTTTCTTTCACAATTCAAGTGCAAGCAGAAATTCATAATAAAAAGTGCTGCATAATCATGAAGATAAACAGTAATTATGCCTATGAGTTAGAAGTTACAAAGGAAAAATATAGTTAGAAGCATCAGCAGAAAGTCCACAGCTGACATCACCAATGTAACATGAAGAATTAAAACCCCTCAAACTTATCAAGACTACAATACCCAAGCAGCTATAGAAACCCTTTGCCAGATGGAAATGATAAAACTTCTAGTAGTGGCACAGAAAAGATAGACATATTTAGAAATATGTCTATTCCATATTTGGACAACTGTTCTTGTATCATGTGATGAAGTTGAACTATTTTCCAGTCCCCTGGTAACCAAGCAGGATATTATACCATATGCATTAGAAATCAACCTTTTAAAGTCAGCCAATTCATCTACCTCACACCTAAGAACTAAGACAGAGAAGACTTGAGAGCTAATCATGTTTATTTTACTAAATTAAGGCATTCCAGGGAAATCCCATTTGACTGAAAAAGTGCTAATGTTGTGCCAATAATAACAGAGGCCAGCAGGATGACTCAGAGCTAATGGACAGTGAGGCTGACCTTCCTTCCAGGTAATAAAGCTGTTATAAATTTAATGAAGAATGGAAGTGATGGGATATAATTAATATCATCCCAGTGAACCCAGTTTTGTGGCAAACACATCTTGTAAAACAAGTCCTTGCATTGTTTGATGAGACAAATATTTGGATGATGAAAGTAACTGTATATTTGCAATATATCTGTGGAGAGCACTTGACTTAATACTGTATGACATTCTCATTATGAACACTGGCACAATACTATCAGTAAAATGTATTAAATGAACTGAAAACTGAAAGATCTAACAAAGTAATAATGAATGGAGACTTGCAGCATAAACTTTAGGGCTTTCGTGAGAAGTAAATAAATATATGCATCAATGATAACAAGATTTGTGAGATCAATAAAACTGTGAGGATGAAAGATGAAGATATTAATGCAGAACAATTTGAATAATTTAATAAACTAAGCCAGCTCTAATTAAACATGTCTTAATACAGCAAATTGCAAGGGGAGTAGAAATAAAAGCTCCATTACTGGCCAAGCCTTCTCCCTGGAAAACACATGGTCTGAAAAGTACCAAGAATTACTGGTAACAAACAGCTGACATTGTATCAAAAGAGTCCAAATTAAAAACCAGACATAATACATTTCTTGTATGTATAGACAAAAAGCAATACCAGCTTTTTCACTGGTGAAACATGCTGTGAATCACCACACCAAGTTTCACACTTTAGAAAGAATGATTTCAAAATAGAATTTAAACATTAAAAAAAGCCAACAAAATTATTTTAAGAGGAAAATGCCTTACAGTGACCTGTTTGAAGAAAAGACTCCTTTGTTAACATTATTAACTAGCTTGACTTAATAGAACAGAAAATGCTGGTTCCTAATGGTTACTTAGTGTAAACACTAAGTTCATGTAGAAAAATGGCCTATTAAACAACAAGTTATTTATAGCTGAAATTACCATGGGAAATCTCAATGGCATCTTCAGTTCAAGGCTGGATATATTTTTGAGTGTTGTACGTCAGTGTGCATTTGCCTGCTTACTACCACAGTTGAACATAAAATACTCTATACAGAGGTAACTGGGTAATAATGACCTATGGCACAGACAGCAAACTAACTGACCTAGTAGGTTCTTCCAGCCTTTTTTTTCCCCCCATGTGAATACTGCAAATATGTTTTTCTCTCTTTGTCTGAAGAATTGAGCTGACACCAACATACCACTTCTCTGATTTTGGAATATTCTATGTTGAGATCTCCCACAATTCCCTAAATACTGTCAGATCCTCAGGCTTCTTTCAGAACAGGTGTTCCCTGGAAAGGAAAGGGTTTTGTTAAAAGGGTGCAGATAGAGGGAAGTGGAAATCCTAAGCCTGATCCCATTGACATTAATATGTGATTTGCCATCGATTTGCAGCAGCCAGATCTAGAGCAGAGTGTACATAACCCTATGGAAATGGTTCTAATTTGGGGGTTCTTAATTCCACACACAGTTTCTTCAGGAGCAACTGCTTGTGCATGGTACAATAATAACAGCCAGACCTTCCGCTTTTCCAGAAATAACCATGTCCTAAGCTGCTGCTTCCTTGTTTTATGTATTTACAGATATCAACAAGCCTATATAAAACCTCTCCATGATTTCTTAACATACAGTAGTCTTCCTCTGGATATATTTTTAGATCAATTGCCCTTAAACAACACTTCCTCAACCTACTGAACTTTGCTCTGGGACAATGATCAAGGGAAATGCAAACACTGTGCTGTTTAAAGGGCGACAGCCAACATTTTCCACAGCATTCATTGAAAGGGTAGGATACTATGAAGGACAAAGAGTTTAGCGTGACTCCAAAGTGGTGCAGCACCCAATTCATGCTCACAAACTCTGTACCTGCCCTTTGGGCAGCCTCCAGAACAAGACAGGTATGAATTTATGAATATGCAAGAAGCAGCAGCTCAGATGATCTCTTATGTAAGATGTACATGTACAAGACAATACATGATCTTCCAGTTTTCTAATAAACAGTGCCATTTTGAAGAAAACAAGAGCTTCAAGCCTCTTTGCAAATAATTTTATCAAAGGCAGAATTGTAATAAATAAGATGACTCATCAAGGAAAAGCTGTGTCTGTGCACTCCTTTCCTTCTTTGCTACAAGGTTTGGTAAAGCTGGAAAACACCTGGAGAGGCAATTTTCCTATGGCCAGGTTGTTGTGGGCTTTCCAGCATATCACCTTAGGAAAGGCAAAACTACCCTTTTCTGAATTTTCCAGTGTAGAAGATATAAACAGGCCCAACTTCTAATTACTTCAGTTTAGGAAACCTTTCTATCAGATTCTGCCATTTCACCCAGCGTAAGAGGTGTGGGTAAGCACAGCCCTACCTCTAAGATTTTTCATGGTTTGTAAAGCTTGACTGTTAAAGCAGCAGACTGGACAATAAAATGAAAAAAAAAAAAAAAAAACTGTACAGATATCAGGATGTTTTCATCGGTTAAAGTACAAACTAAATCAGACCCAATTACAGTACTGAGCACTGTTGCATGAAGATTTCCCCTTACAGGGTGTAAAGTACACCAAGAAAAAAATCATAGTGGTTTTGAAAAACAATTTCCAGCTCCCTTGTGTTCTCTGAAATCTCCTGTTCTGATTCTGTTCTGATCCCATGCAGCCAATGCATGTCTTACTCTGCAGAGTACTGGTGTCAGGAGAGGACCTGTTAACATGTCCTAATCAATAATTCTTTATGAGCAAATGTTGTTTTAAAATACAGATTAGTCACACAACAAACAATCAGAATATTGATGAGAAAAGTATCTGGGACAACTGCAGTTTGCAATGATTATACCTGAAATGAGAATCCACTGTGCAATAGAATTTACACATGCACCTGTTGCTACATATCAGTAAGAAAAAAATGCTGCAATTTCATCAGATACCAGTAAATAAAATCTTTACAATGTTGAAAAAAAATATTACAATGTTAATTTGTGTGCTTTATAAGTGGAAATTGCTGAGATATTGCTATGGATTGAGTGAGAGCTTTAGACAATCCCTGCCTCAGGTTCAGATTTTTGGCAGCAGCTTTGCAGATCCAGAATGTCTGTGTAGACAACAGAGAAAACCAAATCCCACATATCAGTGCATAATCAACTTATGTCTGCTTTGTGAACAAGACATCCTCATAGCACTGACTGTTTTGCAACTCTTGTCCTGCTGGCAGAAGTAGAGATAGATGCAGGTGGAATATTCTGCAGCTAGAAGTCCAAAGACACTGAGAATGGAGACAAATGGGCTTTGAGAATGGTACACAATGTGAAATGAGATAGAAAATGGTTGACACAGAGACAGCAGGACAAGGACATAAACAGTACAAGAGAAGACATGGGAGCCTGAAAAGGCTAGAAGCACATGACTACATCATGTGTAACTAAAGTCAGGAAGAGCTGACTCAAACTGGAAAAAGTGAAAGATACACATAGAGATAAAAGCATGGTGGTACACAGGTTGTGTTGGTGCAGATTTAACAAGGATCTGAAGCTAAGAAAGTTGAGGCTTATAGTCTGAATTTGGAAGGTGAAATGCTGGTAGAGACAACCTTTCTCCTGCTGGACACCAGTAACATGCCTTGCATGAGTTAGGATCACAGAATCAAGCCTACACAGACTAACTAGGCTGCTGCTATCCACAAACCAAAAACCATTTCCTGGCCTCCAGATTAATATTTTGTGTTCTCTCCTCACTCAGGCTACCTTTCAGCCCTGGATCCCACTGAATGTCAATCCACCCCTCTGTGCTGTGGGTCACTGCTGAGCCTTCCCTCTCTCGTCACAATGCCATGCTTTAAGAAAAATGAAAAATACAGCCTTTGTGGCAGCACTGGGTGAACACCACTTGTAAGGAAAATATCCCAAATCTCATTAAAAAGAGATAAAGCCATCTGGATCCTAAGACAGTCAGTTTGAAAAAAAACCCACAAAACTATTCTGAAACCAATTTTCGAAGAAAAAGAGATAGGAAAACAACTTTGCTGCCAACAAATGTTGTAGCCCTTGTCATCTATTACCACACGAACAAAGCACTCAATGACTGACTCCAGTACCATTGCCAATTATTATGACAACATACAGTATAACCTTATTATGTTTACAATATAATACATGTGAGTATTCGATAGAGCCTGGCAGGACTTCAGTCACTGCCTCTTTTATGCTTTAAAAATCAATTTTTTAAACTGAGTTTGCTGTATAACATGTTCCCTAATTACATAGTTTACTGTATAGAGAACAAGAAAGGATATTGAAAGTGATTTCAGGCAAATCTCTGAACATTTAGTGCGATAAACCCTTTCTATTCATACACATTGCACCACTAACAGCCAACATAATGCCTTTATTCTATAAACATGCCCCATCTCATTCCCATTGACATCAGAGACAAGTCTTCCAAAAGTTTCAGCTTCAACTGAAGCTCAAGAACAAAATGTTCAGGGCCTACATTTAAAGGGGTTCCTCCTTCATCTTTTATGCTATAACTGCAAAGGTAAACAGGATCAATTAAACATCTGCTTCATTTATGAATGACATCAGAAGAACAATTTGCCAAATGATTTGATTTATATTTCCCAAATAACATGCCAAATAGAAGCAGGAGATTGCCTTGGAAAATATGAACTAAAGATGTGCTCAGACTCAAATATCCAGTTACTAAAAGGCCCTGCTGTCAGTCCACAGTCAATAACTTGGTCAAATTTCTGGGTGGGCTGCCTATTTTACATGTAGATCAGGACACAGGGGCAGAGATACTTAAAATAATAATGTGCAAATGTGCATGCTGGCTTAAGTACATCAGGACTAAGCAACAACACACCAATTGTAATGGTTTTGAAAGCAAAATCAGTGAGAGACTCCAAGTCAGAAATACAATTTAATACAAAAAAAACCAGAAAAATAAAATCCATGCAATAATACAAAAGAAAAACCACTGACAGTCAGAATACAACCTGACACCCTGCTCGTTAGGGTGGTGGTAGCAGTCTGGATGAAGTGGTCTTGTTGAAGCAGTGATCCTGTAGAAAGGTCTGGTAGCTCTTGCCCTCTAGAAACCAGCACATAAAGGCTGCTTTGGTGTTCCAAATCTCAGTTTTTATCTAGGTAGGAAAGGCTTGGCTCCTCCCCCTGGGTGGAGCATCTCCCAATGGGATGATGTGATTTTATCAGTCAGGCAGTGGGACTCAATGGCCCATTAACAGAAGATATCTTCCTGGAGGGAGGGTGGGTCATGGGAAGGAAAAAGAACATTGCCCCACCTGGTTTTCAACAGATGGCCCATTAGCAGAGGATATCTCCCACAGAGATAAGAATCACTGCCCCACCTGGTTTCAGCAGATGATGATAGAATACATACTTTTGGGCATACCTTTACATTGTAACCTAGGACACCAATGTGACTGTAATGGATATGGCACTTGGTGACATGGTCTAGTTGAGGTGTTAGGGCATGGGTTGGACTTGATGATCTTGAAGGTTTCTTCCAACCTAGTCATTCTGTGAATTCTGTGAATTCTGTAATGATTCTCAGGCAAATCTGAGTTCAGAATTAACATGGCTCACCAGCCAAACTTTGGAGCAGGCTGTCCAAAGAGATTGCATATGCTTCATCCCTGGCAGTACTGCAGACCTGACTAGATAAAGCTCAGAGTGGATATGGATGCCATAACCCAAACTGCAGTTCCTAACAGGGGCTTGTTCTGCTACTGAAAGGTGCTTAAAAACACATGCCAGCCCTGGCAGCTCCAAATCACAGCCCTGGTTACACAGGGGGCAGACTGAAAGCAAGTAACAATTGCAGAGATGCTTTCTCTTAAATGTGATGCTTGGCTTGGAAATCTTTGTGCTGGCACAGTGGACTGAGTAGAGCTGTTTTGCTAATACCTGAAGAACATCTAGAATCTCTCAGAGACTTCTCTGATAACTGCAGAGCAATCCATTTTTATGCTTCAGTACGATTTATAAAATGCATGCATACACTGAACAGGAAAATTTGGAATATATGTACTTATATTTCTACACACAGTGGTTAAAGAGAAAGCCATTCAAACAATTCCAATATCAGGCTGGAGAGAAACTGCAAGTGAAATTCCTCAAGTAGCTGCCTTGAGACATATTTAATATTTTCCCCTGTGACCTTGGCAGAGAAACTAGGTTTGTGATAAACTGTTAGTACAAAGAAAGACTGTATTCCACACCAAGGGGGAGAAGAGAACTCTGCAATAACAGAAACAGAAAGAAATTAGATAAAGTGCATGGTCATCCATACAGGAGTAAGAATTCCTGTGACAAGCTGGAAATTACAAATGAGGAGAAAGAAGAGGGCGTACTTAGTGCATCAGAGGATGACTGTGAGCAATCACTGTGATGTGGCACAAAGAACAGTAGGATATTCTGGGTGAGATGTTGCCAGGAAAGGCAGTGTCAGGATACAAAATGGTAATCAGAATGAAACATAATGCAAGATCTTGCCACTCATATTCAAGAAAAAGGAAGTAAAAATAGTGCAATTACAGAGAAGTTTGACACAGTAATAAAAATAAGATAAACACTAAGGATATAGATAAATCAACTCTTATGAAAGAAAAGTCTGATCTATCTATTAACAAGCTGACAAAATTCAATACTTTGAATATTTCTTTTACAACATCCTTTATCTGGAAATAATTACAATTTTAAATGAACAGTGTTATGTACTACTTTGTTTCTCTAGACATCAGTTTTGGCATATTTTTCTTCTGGATATTGTTTTTTACCATCTTCTGTTCCAGGACTATGGATAGCAACAAGTTTGAAATTAATCTCAACATGAATCCTCACAAAGATAGACAAACTTGTATTTTTTCTCTGACAGGAAATTTTAGAAAAATGGCAGTTACCAAGGAGAAACAGAAATGATAACTTTTTCCCTGAAGTCTGTGCAACTATGAATTTTCACAGCTGGAGTCAGGAAACCTATTGTCACTCTACAGGCAAGACCACTCAAAAAATGCCAAACCCAACAATTTCACCCACTAAGATCACAGACTTTGTTTTCAAGACTGGCACTAAATGTACACTGATTGTTAAAGTCAGACAATATTAAGCATTACACAGCACTTTGTCTGCTCAATTAATCCTCACAGCTCTCCTGGCAGGTAGTTTAGAGACCTGCCTAAGCCACAGAGGTAAATCAGCTGGAATAAAAACACAGCAATGTCCATCTCTCAGGCTGTTCACTATACTTCTCTTGTAAGAAGTGATCCTGGCAAATTTCAGGGTTTATGGGAAAGAGGCTCTATTTAAACATTTAAAACTTTAAAGCACTTACTGGAATAGAAAAAAGGAAATGGAAATAGAAAAGCTGAGAAATCCAAGTTAATCCAAGAAATGTGATAGCAATTGATCACAGTGCAGTCTGGAAAGAAAATGTAATCAATAGAGAGGGGAAGAAATCAAATGAGACAGATACAGCTCCAGTGACTTAGGCACAGATGTTCAGATTGCAGCTAGGGGTGATTAATTTGTGCTCACCCCTGCTGTATGATGAAAACTAGAAAGCTAAACATTAAGAAATGTCATCTAATGTCAATATATGTATTTCTTACAACTGTGTAAGAGTAGCAAAATGCAAGTATGAAATTGCTATTAGAATTGCTCCTCAGGTCTTAGGAAGTGTCTTACTCACCAAACACTGCTTAGTCACTGCAAGGGAGTGTTTCAGTGCATTGTGCTCCTGGGAAATGATGTTGGCATGAAAATTCTATTTACATTTAATGTATTTTCCAGTACTGATATTTTGATAACAAATTGATATTTTTGGTGACAATTTCAATTTGTTCCAGGTATTAGGAATGTAATATTGTTAATGATAATAATGCTGACATTTACAAAGTTTATGATGATACCAATCTAGAATGAAAGTACCACACAGGCAAGTATCCTAAGTACTAAGCAAATACTATTTTCATCTAGGGAATAAATGATTTTTTTTTTTAATATTGTTTTGTACCTAAGAAGCAACTGAAGCTAGGTCAGTATGGTTCTGTTCATGTCCTAGAGGACAGCAATTCTACTTTGCTATGAAAATCACAATATTTCATTAGAGAATTTGAGCTTGAGTTTGGGGAAGGGGTTTGAGTTTGATTTTGGTTTTTTTTGTTTGTTTGTTGGTTTTTTTGTTTTTTTTTTGGTTTTTTTTTTGTTTTTTTGGTTTTTTGTTGTTGTTGTTGTTTTGGGTTTTTTGGGGTTTTTTGATTTTTTGTTTGTTTGTTTGTTTTTTAAGACAGGTAAGGAGTTCCCATTTTGCATCTTGGAAAGCTGAAGTATCATAATCAAGAGCTCAAAAGTCAAGCTCCCTTATTCATATTTTACAGTATCTTACTCCATGTGTAGCTACAGTAACTTATTCCCAGCACTTCACAGCACATTTTACTTAAGCAAAAGTAAGAATGCAAAGTCTACTTCAAAGGGCTTAGGAGTTCAGGAAAAAATCTTGAAAATCTTTCTGAATGTTGAAAAACTTTTTGAGATTCTTCATTCTGCCTTTTAATTCTAAGATTGTTCAGCCTCTCATAGGATTATCTTTGAGGGAATTACTTGAATATAGACCCTCCTCTGTGTCCTAAGCTTGCCTTCCAGAATTAATATAGCTGGTATAATTTAAAAAAAAATATTCTGTAGGTTATATCTGCAATTTATCTGGCCCTGAAGAAGAATGATATTTCAATTTCTTTCCTTTCCTCCTCAGATGGGTCAATGTGACATAGAGGGGACTTGACCCCCTGCCTTTCATAGGCAAGTGAGGCAATCTAAGGATTAAGAACACACACATAAATGTATATCTGATCTTTAAACACCAAGGTCAAATCAAAATCTTTTCTCCTTCAGATACTGAGGATATGAGACATTTTTCTTTCCAACTTATGTTTCAATGAGTTTTAATTCTAATTCATTTTTAATATAAAGGATTCTCTTCTTGGGTTCCATTTCCTAATAAAAATTCTCTTAACATTTTCCCCCAGAATTTAAACTCTCCTTTCTTGCCAAGGTTTGGATGATGGTATAAAAGGAACACTGTTTCTTTAAAGCTGACACAGTGGGAAGGCTGTCTTAGATTGCAGGCCATTTCATTTCTCATAAGCATGCTGTCATTAGCAACCTTTAGGAGAATGAACTGTATTGATTGGCTCCAATCAAGCCTGTCACCTGGTGGCAGTATTAGATGTTTGTTACAGAGCATCATCTCATCATTAATCTTTCATTAGGCAGCATGATCCGAGAAGCAGCAGCAGTCACACCACGCTTACTCTCTCGAGTGATGCCACCACAGAGCTCTCCCTTATTGGATCACAGCAATTACTGGCCTTACAATGCAGATCCTGAAAGCTATATCAAATTTCCTCCAGAGATGGCAAGCTTACAAATAATCATGTGCTGTTTCTTGGGTGAGGACATCACAAAATTACACCAGAATGCAGTAAACCCAAGTCATTTGCAATTAAACATGTGACTCTCGTTCCTGAGATGATACATCTTCATTTACAGCATATGAAGTCTTTTACAGAAATCCCAAATGCATCAAATTAAGGTGTCTTAAAAAGTTCCAGTCAAAGAATAGGAAGGTAAATGCCAAATCACATTTCTGCCTGGGAGAAATGAAGCAGAATCTCTGGTATCTGGATTGCTGGCATCTCAGTGCTGTGATTTAAAGAGCTGGGAAGCAGCTGCAAGACAAACAGCAGGAGAAAGACGTGTCTCTTCCCAAGGACCTAAGCACTGCTGGAACAGAGCCCAAGAGGGGGATATCAGTTCTTATTTTCAGCTAAACATCACATCATAACAAAGCTGGGAGGGGCAAAAGTTGGAAATTGTGCACCTCTAACAGTACATGCAATTGTAGAGCCTCTGAGTGAAGATTCTTTACATATTGCAACTGGCCTGAAAGTCCACAGATCCTATATTTCCTCAGGTTTACAAGCATAAGGGTTGTGTGTCTAGGCTATTTTCTACAGCCATATAAAAGCAGCATTAAAATCTGAACAGAAGAGCCATTAACCTCAGCAACCATTAAAATAAAAAGGCCTAGCAAAGGGCAAAATAACTCTCTATTTGAAGAGAACTTAAAAATACATACTGCAGAAAGGTTCTTACTCATGCAGTTTAAAAATTATTCTGGCTAAATCACAAAGATTTGATCAAGGATATGGAAAAATATCATGCACATCTGGGCATAATGCAACCACTTCACTATTGCCTCAGGCAAGGTGGTGAACCCCTTTTGTCCCACAGATGTTACACCTCCTACAAACAGTACCATGGCCACTCCCCTGGCAAGCCTCAACTTCCAAGAGAAAAATTTTAAAACCCCAAACTTAAGATGTGATTATGTATCTTTAGTTACACATAACACATACTTTTTTAAATACTGAAATTTATTTTTTTCCAACAGAAAACTGTGCATCTTTCATAGCCTTCCTGTGCATCTACATTACAGAATTAAACATTTTAGCAACAATAGTTGATTACAACAAATTCTCCAAATTCTAGCAATACAACTATCAGGCTAATATGCCTTAGGCAAAACTGCAAGCCAACAGATAAGACTTCCTGGGTGACAGTCCTATGTCCTGTCAAAATGCAGCAATCAGTGATAATAAGCCTGAAAGCCTAATTAATATTGAAACACATGGGTATGAAGAATTGTAACCAGTGCAGCTATCTTAGAAGTTAGCCAGAGGTTACTTCATCCCTAACTGAAAGGTGAGCATCCATGGGGCAAATGGCAACAGCTGTGTCACACAAGTGTTTTGGTTGGGGAACATGTTCCAACTGAAACTGCAGAAATCCTTTAGGAAGCTATGTAAACACAAGGTAGGAATACAGAGGTTAACAACCTTGAAAATAATCTTGGCTGACCACAAATGGCTTCTTTCCAAGACACCTCTGTATCACAGCCTTCCACTGCATCTTCCCAAAATGTAAACCCCAAACACTGAATTTCTAACACCAATTCCTAAAACACAGAACACTGGACACTTCTAATCCAAGTTTTTATTGAATGTTGTTTAGTGAATGTTGATCCTTAAACCCAGAAGCTTCCTGCACAAGGAGGCCTTGAAAATAAAGACATAATAGCTGCACTTTTGTAAATGAAATAACTGTGTATCTCCATACTTCCCCCAGGCTGTACCTTGCTTGGCTGGCAAACAAAATTAAATGAAGCAGCTCATCTGCTTCACGACGAGATGAAAAGAATTTTTTTCATTCTAAGAAAACACTTTACATTTGAAATATCACATTTTCTGACATCACAAAAATCCTACCAGAATCCTCATTTCACCAATCCTAATTTCATCCATTTCACCAACTGTTACTTCTCTTGTCTTTCATTATTCCTTACTCCCAAATCACAAGTCTCCATCTTTCTGTTTTATGTGGTGGCTTCTAATTTTCTTTGCTTGATCACCTTGAGATGTTCCAAGGAGCTAAGATACATAAAATAAAATTAAATAAACTTAACAGAAACTAGATCTGTCATATATAAAGACAATCAGTTGAAAAATTCAAAATTATACTGAGGATATTCCTTGAAGTTTTGGAATAAACAGTGTGGCTTCATTAAAATATTAAAACACAGTAGTCAGAAATGCTACTGTCTTGAATGTTTGACCTTAGTTTGCTCAGAGAGTATCACTGATATCATTCTGTTGAATTAATAAATATAGCTGAACACATTTACTGAA